>OX243811.1:47439261-47641761 GCA_945859605.1 Lumbricus rubellus | reverse complement strand
GGCTGGTCACATAATTATTCAGCCAACATCGAACCCGTCACAATCATTTATTGTGCGCCAGTACTAGTGGGATCACTTTACGCATCAACTTACTTATAACTAGGTTACTAGGCCTACCCGGTACGACAAAATCTTGTTAAGTGGTTTGGTGCTTATGAGTAGGCCTAATTCATGTAGCATATCTATAGACCAGGGTAGGGCCGTAGCTATAGGGGGTGTTTTGGATGTTTGAGCACACACATAACCCCCCCCCCCCCCCCCCCATGAAACAGGCCTAATGTAAAATGAAATAAAATGTATCTACTATATAACACGATGTAAGACCTACATTGTGTAATGCAATGGCCGTCCTGAAATGTTATGAGAACTCACTCACACTTGTTTGTGATCGGTGTTTGCTCGATCTTGAGCAGGCCGACAAGCAACCGAATCAACTGACTAAGGCAGCTTTCACATCATCCACATCATCCACATCATCATCATCCACATCATCATCATCATCATCATCATCATCATCATCATCATCATCATCATCATCATCATCATCATCATCATCATCATCATCATCATCATCATCATCATCATCATCATCATCATCATCATCATCATCATCATCATCATCATCATCATCATCATCATCATCATCATCATCATCATCATCATCATCATCATCATCATCATCATCATCATCATCATCATCATCATCATCATCATCATCACCATCATTAGATCATCATCATCATTAGATCATCATCATCATCGTGGTTAGATCATCGTCGTGATCTAATCTATTGTAAAATTTCACATAGAAATAAGAGCTTCAAAATTTATCCCGCCAGTTTTTACATCATGTGTTAGTAATTATAGTAAATGCATTATTTCAAATTTACATTATTTCATTTGGGGTGTGGTGTTCAAACTTCAAACACACAAAATACCCCCTCTGAATACGGCCCTGTACCAGGCTAATTATATTCTCCAAAATAATGTAGGCTCTGCAAACTATGCAAGTAAGCTATGTAGGCCTAGGTAAGCAAATATGCATGTTATTGTGTGTATGTAAGCGTGTGCGAATGTGTACGAGTTCATGCAGCCATGTTGGTATAGGCCTACTGTGTATAGTCTAATATTATCAGGGGCGGATCCAGGATTTCTGGTTAGGGGGGGCGTAAATACTACCAATACAATCTCGTAATTATGTAGGCTATATATATATATATATATATATACATATAGAGTGCCTAAAGTGTAAAAAAAAGTGCCAGGACGCTGTATTGTAGGCCTGATTGGTCGTCAGTGGCGGCGCCGAATGCGGGAAGTTGCGAGTGCCGAAGGCACGAAGCCCATCCCGACTAGGGGGTCTGGGGGAGCGTCGTAAGCTCCCCCAGCGGGGTCTGGGGCGGAGCCCCAGCGACCAGCGCATTTTTGACTGTGTCGACCTCAAATGGAGCCGTTTTAGGCTCTTGTTTGCCAGCAATTTGTGAACGATAAAGTCGCGAAAACTTCAATAATAAGTCGTTTTTCAGTGTCGCAAGCTACCAGGATAACAATAAAAATCAAAATGTTATTGTAAAAGAGAAAGGTTTTGTTTTGTCTTTACCGTAAGCTGCCCCAGCGGGGTCTGGGGCGGAGCCCCAGCGACCAGCGCATTTTTGGCTGTGTCGACCTCAAATGGAGCCATTTTTAGGCAGTCATGGCCGGTCGTCCGTAACTGCATGGACGGCGTCCATGCAGTCATGGACGACCGTGCTGGCCAAATAAGTCATAGGACGGCGTCCTGCCTCGAAAATAAATGCCAGGACGCCGTCCATGGCCGTCCTGCCACACTTTAAGCCCTGGAGTAGGCCTAGTTCTATATCCTTGATTTGCTTTTGTCCATAATATCGGCAGCTGAACGCCTTCGGCGGCTATAATCAGCACGACGAATTCCAAAATTATAATGATAATCATATGCCATCTTTTGAGATATAGGCCTAAGATAGGCTTATGTCGGCTTATTCGCGAATGATAAAACTGCTTGTTTAAGCCGTTTTGACGGCGGACCACTCGACATATTTTAAATGGACCAATTTCTATTTAGCCTACGTAAATTTTGTCTGTACATGAACTTTGTGAATGACGTCACGGCAAAAGTCATTGGTCACGTGGGTAACGTCTGCTAGCAACTCAGGTAAGTAGGCAAGAGAGCTCCGGTAAGAGAGCTCCATTCTGCCGGTCCAGCTACTTCGAGCATCCTATTCCCAAATTATGTTAGTTTTAGGTCAGTTCGGCAGGTTTAGGGGGGGCGTACGCCGGCTCCGCCCCCCCCTGAATCCGCGCCTGATTATGAAAGTATCAGGGCTTTTTAACGTGCGGCTGTACACAAAATTTGCAGTTCTAAATGGATTTTTGCAGTTGTAGAAGCACTTATGCACAGTTAAAACTAGCAAAAAAGCTCATTGTCCTCCGATCGGAAGTAATTTACCATAGAGGATGGAAAAGGAAAGAACTATATAGAGTCTAGGCCTATATTATAAGACCACAAGTGAAAAATGTTACATTAGGTTACACAATTGATGGCAAATTACTCTGAAAATGTAATTTACTTACAAATGACAAATTACGTAATGTGAATCACGTAGCCTAGGCCTATGTTCAATTATAAAAAAAATAATTTCAATTATATATATACTTCCCATCCCATTATACTCAGACCCCTAACAGCTCTTGAGTAGGTCTATAATCGTCGTCTATAATGTTGTCAAACTAACCGCCGGAATAATTCATATATATATATATATTATGTGTATATATGTATATATATATCCAGATAGATCCATAATGCATGATGCGTGCATCTGCACTTTACTGGCCAATTGTACCCACCTACCTAGCCTACAGGTCTAATTGCAGAAGAGAGATATGCATGTCAGATAGAAGAGGTTGACTTTGCTTTAGGCAATGCATGCAGTGCATAAATATCGTGTCTCTAATTGACCGGCCATAAAATCGTTCTAGCTGGCAGCGTGGCAATCGTGGCATGACCCATGCTAATTATTGAGCGCAACTTAAACAATGAAGAAAAACTTGGCTGCAGCGCAGTTTCTTGCCATAGGCTAAAGCCCGGGCATCCAAAGTTAAGCGAGAACATTTCGTGCAGTGGGCGTAGGTCTATATATAGACCTATATACAGGCATAAATATGTCAGCTACAGTGTCGAATATTTAATTAATGCTAAAATAGGTTTAATACTTCAAACTTGTTAGATGCAGAGTTATCTGCGGACGCAGTGATCTCAATTAAGCTAACTCAATAAACTGTTTGTCCCGCTAAGTGAACCCCACTCTTTCATAAGTCATAACACGCTTGATGAGATATAATGCTAGACGCGTCGACGTACTAACTAGTATATAGGCCTAGATTACACTTCGTAGGCCTCTCAATTAAAGGTGTCAGCATGCAAGCAAGCAAGCGTTCATTGTTGTCATCTGGCATAGGCCGTTGACAGCAATCAAAAGCATTTTATTGCATTGTTCGTTTCTTTGTTTTGTGTCTTTAAAGTTTCTACTACCTGCCTGTCAGTATAATTGATGACGGAAGTTGATTTCGTTCATTCTGTCCATGTGTTAAAACTATAAAATAAAAAAGTCCCATCCAAAATTGCTGACTTTGGATGATCTTCAACAAAACTACCACATGTTAGGGGCAGATATTTTAAAAGGGGGGCCAAAATTTTCGGTGATCTTTGCTGGAAAAAATCTGATGACTTTTTTTAGTCATCCAGCCAAAATGTGTGAAAAATACACATATACCATTTTCCCTGCCAAAAATCTGATAACCTTTTTTTGATCTCTTCGGAATATGCTATGACCTCTCTAGTCGTGCATTGATTTAAAGGTTCTTGAAACCAAATGTGGGGGCCACGTCCCATGCAATTTTTAAATGGGGGCCATGGCCGTATTCCCCCCCCCCCGGATCCGCCCCTGCCACATGTGCTGCGCTTTCAGCCATTTTTGCATTTCTTAATTATAGATTCCTTGTTCCTACATAATGTTTTACTTCTTGAAGAAGTAGGCCTAGGCAGAATTTTGACCCAAAGAATCTTAACATAGTTTAGGCTTACATAATAATACTTATACATTCAAAGTAATTTGATTTTGCAGAATGTAATTGAAATTACAAATTACACAAAGAAATATTTATAATTAAATTTTTTTTTAAATTTAAAATGCCCCGAGGTATTTAGGATCCCTCAGGGACTTATTACTAACTACATGCTTAAAAACCAGTAATCACAAATTACTTTGACGCAGATCATCAAATGTAATTTCAATTACATAATTTCAATTATTCAATTACATTACTGCACATCCCTGCCTATGAGTTCAATCCTCCTCCGAGGCCGCTACTATCTTCAGTCTCATACACCTCAGCAAAACGTGGATAAGCAGTCATAAAATCAAGTTGAATGGCATGTAGTATATTAATCGTAATAAATAATTCGATCTGATGTTTAAGTATTCTGTTCATTCTTCATTGTAGTATTACCTATATTAATCTAGAATATCTTACAAATCCTTGAGAAATTACTCTATAAGTAAATCCATAAAAGCAAAAAATTGATGCAGTATATACAACGAAAAACATAGCTAGACCGTATTCAAGTAAAAAATATGAAGCCTAAAATAACTAAACCCATAGACATTAAAAAAATTATGAGTTTAAAAAGATAAAGGTTAACATTACACTGAATCAATTTAAAATGTAGCAATTTAATTATTTAAGGTATTAAAGTACTACCTAAAACACCTTTAAAAAAGTCACAATGATTCTAAAATACCCTGACAAAGCCTGAATATAATGAACCATAACAAATATGATAACAATGAAATCATATGAGCCAGGGATTTGATTAAGGACAGAACATAAATACTATCCTATAAGCATTAGCACCTTATACTGAAAGTATGTTGATGTCATGCTCATAAGTACTTGCTTCCAAACAGCAGAGAAGACAAGAAGCCCAAATGCTCCAAAAAAGTCCTGTTGCAATACAATGAAAACATGTAAATAACTAGCAATTTTAAAACATACAGTGCTATATTAGGAAGTGAGGAACAAAAACAATGCATTAAATTTCCAAATTGTCAATTTCAAAATTGCTAACACTTTATTCAAGGTAAGGTAAACAATGCTAGTTCACAATAATGTCCTAATCAGCATTAGACTTCAGCTTCCAATGTGTATTCCTGGCAACGATTACTTTAACTTGCCTGGAAAAGCACCAAACAACTGAAGTCCCATCGTCTCTGCGACTAAATTAACAGTGGAAAAGAGAAGATTTGTGTCCACATCTCCAGTTGGTTCGGTATTACTGTCCAACACAGAAAAGTGAATCGAAAATAAGCTCAAACATGCACTAATTAAGAAAACAAAATGAAAGCCAGCTACTCCTGAACGCTGATTGGATAGCTCGTCTAAAAAAATAAATAAACAAATGATAAAACGAATACGGAGCCTGCATGATACCGGTAATAAGAAAATGGCAAAAATATCAGTAAATAATTATTACTCGGGTACGAAATGTCATGATAGCAACACTGATAGTTAAGTCAACTTACAGCATGCAGGCCCGAACAGATGAGTTATTTGGGATGTCGTATACATGTGGAAATGAGACATGAAAATCATTTAAGATTTTGTAAAGAATGGCATCTGACTGAATTTGATGATTTTCAAAGATGGAGACCCGACAATACATGTATCATCATCATACAACAATCTGCTTTAAATTGCTTTAGCTCCACAAATGACAAAACATTGAATAAATTACAACCATGCAAAGCCATGAGATCGCAGTATGGTAACTGTGGCCCATGGACTGAGAGGCTTGAGTTACGGCATTAGCTACCCTTGTAGAAACACAAACCACCACCACCACCAGAAATCTACAGAAATGGCTCAGCTCAACAACCATCAACGTCCTACGTATATGAATTTAAACGTCCATCAGTCATTCAATTCAAGTGCATGTGGTTAGTTGAGCAAAACATTACATTAACATTATATTATACTCTCATTCCACGTCCAGACTATCACGCATTTCCTACGCATTACGTTGCTGCGCTTCAATCAAACAGCAATCCACAGAAACGAAAAACAACAAAAAACTGATATGTTTAGATGAAAGCCATAAATTGTCAACAGACTACGGAATATTATTAATTCATATTGTGATTGTGGTAATTGTGCATTCTTGCTGCGAATCCAGGTTCTCCTTTTCCTCCTCTTTAATGCCAGAATTCACATTCTCCTCCTCAACCTGATTTTCCATCCCACCGCCGCCGCCGCTGGTATCAGCGTCGTTGAAGCGCGAACTTGAAACAATCGTCAGCTCACTGTGTCTGAAGACGGAGATTTGCTGGAGTTTGGTGAAGAGATCGGCCAACAAACTGAGGTCCTTCTCCTCGATCAGTTGGAAAGTCTTAACGAAAACGATGAAGTGGTGAGCGATGGTGTTCAGGTGACCGTTGAGTTGCATTAACACCAGGTGCGTGTAATGGCAGTGGTAAATGTGCGCCATTATGTTCAAAAGACATCGGTAGATCTTCTTCAGAACAACCAACAGTGTGCTTGGAAAAGGCTTATCTACACACACAATTATAACACACAATCAGTTGATTGGATGGCAATGTCTATTCTTTAGTCCTATGTCAAAGTCACAGTCTAATGTGTTGCATAATGTATGTATGAGCACTTGCTATAGCATCCCTTCAAGATTTATACTCAAAATTTCTCCCGACTACAGCGTGGACACTGAATCGGAGTTTCACGCTGAAGCGTATGAGCATTTGCGAGTGAAGGACTTGTTGAGGGTCCTTACGCTGCGGCTTGAGGTGGATTCGAACCCACAACCTTCCGGCTCCAAGGCCCCGAACATACCATACACCACCGTACCCCACATGAGAACAACAAAGACAATGTAGGGGTCCTAAATTTGGTCAACAGCACCAAGAACAAAAATAAGAAACCAATCAGATGTTGATAATCAACAAATTCCATAGAGTCAAAAGAATCTCACCATATTTTGTAGGAAAAATGGATTCATCTGAACAGCATTTCTGTGAATAGACGAGCGTGTAATTCATATACTGCACCGCAGAACATTTCACCTTCTTGCCTTTCTCATCAGACCAACTAACAGTGCTACAAAAACAAGAGCAGAAGATAATCAGCAACATATATAAATAAAGTCTAAAGCACTGTACTTGTAACTTGTAGCTGACATACAGCATCATCATCATCAGCAGCAGTTTATGATGCCAATCTTTTGGTGGCAATGGGTACAAATAAATAACCTCCATTGTGTTCGGTCATTTGAAAAGTCCATTGTTTCCTTACAGAGTCATTCAAAGTGATGTCATGTCCTAATTCGTATTGTGCATCCAGCAAAATCTTGGCCGGCCTTTGTTTCTTGCTTTGAAACTTGCATGTAGAGAATTGTGTGTAATTCTGTCAGTGCTTCGTGACAACTTTTCAGAAGTGATAATATCATCATTGAAAATCACTGCAGTACAATTAATTCCAAGCATCTGGCCCAGAAAAAATGACAAACCTAGACAAAATGAAACTGTAAGAGAAACAAAGACAAATATATGAAAGAATACTGTCAGACTGATTCCACTTACTTGTTTCCTGGTACTAGCATACTGGGACATGTTGACACCGAACAATATTCAGACAGAGCTCCACAGAACAAATTCAGATGTTCCACAAATCCAATTGCTGAAAAGAGTCACAAGAAACCATACAACTGCCATATTGTGAACTGATCAAATGAATCACAATGCTCAGCATCTAATTCCTTTTCAAAGCTCATAATCTGAGATGCAATTCACATCACCAAAATTCTTTTAAATAGATCATGAATTCTTGTACACAGAGCCTTTGTCATGACTGTAAGAAAACTCTACAGGTCTCTTTCGATTAATCAATCATTTTTAACAGCTGAAAATAAAGCTTACTCCTTGCTTCATTTTTGTATGTACTGCGTACAAACAATGAATTGGGCGACCTGAAATTTGACCATAAAAACTCAGCATCCACCACTGTTTTAAAGTTTTATGAAATAAATGAGCATGATTTCTCCTCTGCCCAAAACTTACTATTTGTGGCCAGCCATTCATTGAGATCAATGGCTGTCGGTAGCGCAACAAGTGACCCAAGGTCAGCATCTGTGATGCACTGTTTAACGAACTCATCTCGCAAGTAAATGGGCTGAAGGTCGAAGGTCGAGTCTTTGTTGTCCTTCTTCTTGGTCTTCCTGAAATATTACCAAGGTCTGATTATTATCTGTATCATATCTATATGTATCATATCTATATGTATCATATAAGCTCTTCCAATTATCTTGCACAACATTCACAATGTGTGAAAATGTAATATTGCATTTTCAAGTACTTCAAAATAGTATTTGACTTTGCAGCCAAAAAAACTTCCAACAAGTCAGAGGTCTAACTGGCAACTGGATGGAAAAGCTCTAAATCTTTTATTTTATTAGGTGACACACTAACCTCAGAAGAGTATATTGCATAATATCCTTGAAACTCACTTCTTCAAGTATAAACAATAATAATAAACACATTATTTCAGAACAAGTTAATTTCATTTAGGTATCTGAGCCAAGTTAGATTTCCAGAGGAAGCAAATAAAATAATTGAACACATCTGAAGAGCCTTTGAGAACCTTTCCCATCCAAATCAATTTTCACAAAGCCTAATTATTTTTAGACACTAAACTTTGTTATCGACAACACTTTTAACAGGAGCATCATGCCATGCGTTCAATTGAACTCTAAATAATTTCGGACATCGGCTGTTTTATTATAAAATTGTTTTCGGGAAATCGGGCGTTTGTGTATTTTCAGCGTTTTCGGTGATTTGGGTTTCAGGGATCAGGGTTGATCCTTGGCTATTCAAGTGGTGCTTAAGAAGTTCAGAGCTCACGCTTAAGATTAATCACTTCCTGATACAAGCCGCACGGAAATCCCCAAACAAGTGGCCTCACTGCGACTTCTATGATTACTGTGGGTACTGAATGGGTTGCAGCTATGCTTCATGGTTTCTTTAGCTTATGAGAAACGATTCAAACGAGCCTACTTCTATTCGGGACAACTAGAATTTTACTCGTAACCATAGTAGATACCGATCGAATCCCGAAAACCTATCTCTGTAGTTTAAAATTAGGCGTCATACAAACCCTGGGAAGAACCACTCCATGAAGTTTACAGATGTGAAACCAGCACTGATTAGCTCTGGAATGTTAATGTTAAACGAAAATGAGTGCTGATTACGACCTGAAACTAGTTTCTAAACGATGAATGATAAACATTCCTCTTTCTCCTTCACTCAAAAACGGATGATATTTTATTAAGATGCAACTCTGAAGTGACGTCACGTTCAGTGATGACTAAAATTTAATTAATATTGTACAATAATTTGTTTTAAAAAAAACTCAAGATCAAAGCCGGGTAAATCTGGGACTAATACACTAATAATGTTAAACCCAGCGATGAATAAACACAAAAATGCCATCGATTTTCTCTCATATAGTCAGCGGTAGGTTTAGTACAGCTAATTAATGCATGCATGACAAGGTTAGCCTACTTATATCATGGTGATAGCCTACGTAGGCCTGCGTGGCTATAGGCCTATCGGCGACGGTGGTAGTAGCTGTTGGTGGTGGAACCTAATTAGAATCTGGATAAGATCAGCAGATTAAAAATGACCGGCGTCGCCATATTCCTCTAATTGGGCTATGACCTATGATCTGCTTTACGTGTCCATCTCTAATCATTGAATAAACTTTCATAAAGCACTCAGTCTTAAATGGCATAATCGTCTATCATATTCTCAGCATATATTATGTAATGGCGATCTTCAAAGCAGGGCTGTTTTAAAGAAATTTATAGAACTACACAGCTGCTTTCCTTTCCCGTCATCCATGGTAAATTATTTCCAATCGGAGGACAATGACCTTTTCGCTAGTATTAACTGTACAGAAGTGCTTCTACAACTGCACATTTTGAGTACAACTGCACGTTAAAAAAGCCCTGCTTCAAAGGTTTTCCTTTCGTTGCCCTTCTTGAGTTGCGTTACGAGTTCAATTACATACATACATAGGCCCTATATATATGTGTATATATATATATATATTCTTCCGAATCTTCTCCTCTGGGTAACCAATGGCTCGGACGTCAACCAGCACTTTGTTCCCAAAAGAGGAACCAAAAAGGTGGTAGCCTATGCAATGGAGCAGCAAATTTAAGGGTCTTTAATATTTGGACGGTTGAAGCCACCTCAAGCAATCTCATACTATACAGTGCACGCCCAGATCAAGATAAAAAAAGTAGGCCTATGCTGACGACACCATATATATGCCTATGTTCAAAGTTTTCAAACAATAGCTACAACACAATTTTTAAAAATCTTTAAAATTCAAAACATACATGACCATTGACCGACCACCACAGAGATCATTTAGAGACAAATAAAACCAAAAGTAGTCTCTTGGACGGAAGTGTAGAGCAGAAATATAAAATGTTTCCAGTTAAATCTATTGCTGGATAGAAATTTCACAGGTATCTCTTATCTTAAATCCTTATTTACACAACTTTTAATATACACACTAGTGGCTTCTTCTTTACTAAGAACAGTTCTAGAAACAGACCTAAATTTAGCATCGGCTTGGAGCCTGAGGAATGGGTATAGTGTCAAGGTTATCGACAACACAGAGTGAGTGGTCCACAATGGTATCCATACCATCAAACGTAAAGTAACCATAAAATTTCTGGCTTTTCAGAAGCATCGGGATCCACATATGATCATCTGGCCACATGCTGGACAAAGGAAGTTTCTCAGTGTCATACCATTGAGGCAACATTTCTGCAACAAAAACAAGTTCACAGTATCAGCTACACAAAGTGTTCAATAAAAAAATCAGAGTACATGACTGCATGAAAGCTAAAAAAGTAATTTCTTTCACCATTTAAAGAACATCAAAATATTAACAAGAGAATTTATGCTAAAAAATTATATGTGAGAGTCTAGAAAACCAGACAGGAAAATTTCATGAGAATGGGCAAAAAAATGGTTACAGATTTAGCTACAATCATTTATTAAGTAAATTAAAAAGAAGTAAGGAATTTAAGTGAAGCATCCTTATTCATGATTCAAGATGTCTCACCAACAACAACATTAACTTGTAGTTTCAATCAAACAGTGACATGGCTGAGTTTAAAAAAAGCCTCTGAAATTTTCAACAAGTGGAAAAATAATTAACTTGGAAGAATCAATTCAAAGCAACATGAAGATTTCAAATATTACCATACTAGGATGGAGCAACATGACACCATTAACCTTAAATAAGACTATACAACTTGACACTTGTATGGAACAGTTGTAGATCACTTAAATTTGGTAAATAATTTAAATGTATTCATCAACTAATATGGAACCATTAACTTTAAAAAACCTTAAATAACTCAACTTCAAACTACATAATGCGTGTGATAAGCAAATATTGTAAAATTCAGAGTAAACAGATGATTCTGTTTGCTGTAACGACTGTTAACATCATAGGCTGCACGCTTTTGTGCAAGACGTGTCTTGTTAAAGCGTGTTATAAATAATAAATTGCATTGTATTGTAATTATAACCTCCATAAATATTTACCATCAGTCTCAACTGGTGTGCCTTCGAATTCATTCGTTTGAAAAACGTGAACTTCCAACAGCTGCTTACTGCCAATGAACTCAAACATAAGCAATCCTACTTTGCTCAGTCGTTTCGCAATCACACCACTTTCTTCAAAAAGTTCCCTGTGAACAAGTAAAGAATCATAAACTCAAATATCAATTGCAACACGTCATTAACATTCACGGCAAATTAGTTTATAAAAATGTAACAGGCATTTAGAATACTTTGCACTCATATGGGACTTTGCAAATATGAATTTAGGATTCTCTGCATTCTGCATTAAGAGATATTTCGCTTAAAAAATTATGTTTTCTTTAAAAAGCCTGAATGACAATTTTTAGTAGGGAACATAAGTAATATTTGGCTGTATATGTGATTTTTCAAAGTCTTGGGACCTCTTTAATTTCTTGGTCTTGAGCTTTAGGTTCAAAATCTTGACCATGAGGTTTCAGATATTGACAACAAGACTGACTGAGATATTAATATTCTGTTGTCTAAAGAACTTTAATGAAAATATGGCATTTTGCTAGCATGTTTGTTTAAAAAAAATTCCCACATGGCATCATGTACTGACAACATGCCAATGTTTATGATACACAGGAAACTAAACTCAAAACGCGGTCGCAAAGACTGATGCAATCATTTGGGCACCTAGCATGATTAGTTGATTAATTGAAAGAATGAGTTGTCAAATATGCAAGACAATAACTGTGCCAGGAGTTTGAAATGTCTTGGCAATGTAGTACATATACAAACAAATAAATACCTTTTTGCACCTTCTTCTATTGTTTCACCCTTTTCAACTTTTCCTCCAAAACCATTCCATCTTCCAGCACCAAATCCACGTTTTTTAAAACCCAAAAGGATCTCCCGATGACGACAGACAAAGACAAGTGTCAGCAGCTTGTTCTGTACAATAGCTGTAAATTGTAAAAACTTTGTTCAGATCATGTCAACATCAAGGAGTTCTCGTGTTAGTGTCATTCATGAGTTGAATAGCATTTCGAATGGTCGCTTGATGTGATAGGAGCAGCAAGATCTTTTGTGACGCAGCAATTTTTAACATAACAAAACTGCTGCATCGAACACCCATTCCGTAAAAGTAGCCTACTACGTCCGAGTTTAATTTCTAATGGTTAAACAATAAGCTATAATCACGGTGGAATAATTAGGGACACTAACTTGATAGAATACCGTCTATGGCCTAGTGACTTGAAAAGAAGGCCTATCTTGAAAAAGTCCTATGCATCAGACAGTGAGGTAATAATAGAAGAGCACCATTATTAAGCTTACGTAGGCCTACCAAACGACCAAAGATAATACGCTTTATCAGCGTTGCCACTCTGAAAAATAAAAAACCCAAGTTGGTTGGTCGAAAAAAACCAAGAAATTCCAAGTTATCCAATCCTTCCGAAATATTCAAACTTTTTCGTCAAAAATTTCTGATGACCTTTTTTTAAGTCATCCGGCCAAAATTTTCGGAATTTTTTTTATTTTCCCGTCCCAAAAATCTGATGTCCTTTTTTAGTCATTTACTCCAAATCTTCAGAAGATGTCCTAAAATTTCCCGTTCCAAAGCAAAAAAGCCAAGTTTTCCCGTAAAAAACCCAAGTTTTTCCAGAAAACCCCAATTTCCCAAGTTTGGAGGAAAAACCCAAGATTTTTTCGGGCCGAAAAAAACCCCAAGAAAAACCCAAGTTCGTCGCAAAAAGAACCCATTTCCCAAGTTCGGATAAAAAAAACAAAGATCTTGTGAAAAAAAACCAAGGAGTGGCAACGCTGCGCTTTATTATAATAATTATTCTCTAGCATACGTACGCAGCACATGGCCTATTTGTAATAATAGTGTAATTGCATAAGTGGATAACCTAACGCTCAGTTACAAAATATAGACTACATTAGTTCACATAAATAGCCAAAAACGTCACCCATAAAACCGGCCCTGATGAGTGTCAAGTAATTTTGCAAATAAATTTATCCAGTATATCACGCGAGATAAATAAAAATGTAAATAAAACAAGTGACAAACTCCCGCCAAAGACCAAAAGACACCAGATGGAAAGTCCTTTCAATATCGCAATATTATGGAACGCGGCCCTCTGGCGAACAGGAGCGTATCACGATTGTTGAATTCAGTTGAAAGGCCTATGCCTATAATTGCTCATTATTAATATTATAATTATAATTATTAGTATTAAATAAACTTGTAACGCGCGCAAGGTCACACCGAGATGTGAATCTGAGGGGCGGAGAAAAGTCAGCAGCCAGAGGAAGATGCAGAAGTCATGAAGCAAAGTCGACGAAAAAGTACGATTTTCGAGGCGAGAAAGGCTTTATAATGATAAATTAGGCCTATTATTGTGGGGCGCGGTACGTGGTGTAGTGTTGGCGTCGTTGCCTTGGGGCCGGAAGGTTCGAGGTTCGAATCCACATCGCTGCGTAAGGAACTTGGGAAAGTCCTTCACTCACAATATTATTGCTCAGCGCTTCGGCGTGAAACTCCGATGCAGTGTCCGTTAGATCTGCATTCGGGAGCGCCTCTGAGTTTGAAGGGGCGCTATAACAAGTGCACATACAAACATAAATGTCTCCGCATCCTACTTTGTTCGATACCTAGTTGGCGCTACCAAAAATATTAGAGTCTATGACTAGGCTATATTTATCGTGCGTGCTACTGTAACTATACTGTAACAGACCTAGCCTGTAGTAGGCCTATAGGCCTATGGCCTATATGCGCAGTAGGCTACATAGCCTATACAATAGACATGCATGCCTGTGTTATTGTAGCGATTATAGTTAACCTACGCTTATCAAAGTAGGGCCTAAGTTAAAGTAGAGAGTAACATCAATGCTCATACTAGGCGTGTGACCATCAACGATGATCTTGGAGCAACATCACAAGTCAATGCCGTTCTAAGTAGGCTTAGGCTACCTGCTCTGGGTCGCTAGATAGGCCTATCTACCTCCCTTCTCATTAACCTGATGTTGACCGCTTGATTGACGATGATGATGATGATGATGATGATGATGATGATGATGATGATGATGATGATGATGATGATGATGATGATGATGATGATGATGATGATGATGATGATGATGATGATGATGATGATGATGATGATGATGCAGACGTTAGACTCATAAAATGGGTCATCTGGAATTTCAATCATGTAGGCCTACTCCGAAGCTTGTTTCCACCTATTGTTAATTAACAATATTGCCTACACAATAGTACACATATATTTTATATATAAATCATATAAATCTATATTATAAGGTTATAATTGTTTTCAGAGTTTAGGCCTATAGGTGATCCGCGCTATTCATGCTCAGACTACAATGCATAAACCAGACAGACATGCAGCAAGACAGGCAGACAGACACAGACATGCAGGCAGGCAGGCAGGCAGGCAGACAGGCAGAAGGAGATGCATGTTTCTATGGTGACATATCATATTCATATATTAAACATAGTTATGCCACCTAATAGGCTAATTAATTACATATAATCAGATTCAAGGTGGTTATAAATTACATAAGAGACCAATAATAATTATTGATACGAGTCAAATCAGATCAAATTGATCTGACGGGCAACTGTTCAGATTTGGATCGATATCAGACAATCGTCATAATCGATGTTTGTTGAAGATGTGTGTTCGGTTGTTTTTGATGTGAGAGATTCAATTCGTTTGGATTGATGTCTGCTGAGCAAAGAGACGACAGAGCCTCTTCCGCATTTAGTGGACGATCGGACAGAGATCGAGGCAATCCTCTTTCTATGTCGCCGTTCAGTCGCTCCATCTCGGTTGCTTTTTCTCCGGATTCCAGCGCTGACCCTCCTCTTTTCATGTCCATCTCAGTAGGTCGACATTCATCTGCACAGTTTTAAAGAGCAGAACGTTGCATGGCTTTTTCAAATTATATTAGAAATAATTTACTCATCTGTATGTATTATTAGCCCTTTAAGGTCAATACCCATTAGGCCTAATGATTAATATAGGCTACCTTTAAAGGTCAACGTCCATGTATTAGCCTTTGAGGTTAACACCTATCTATATTATCCTTTTGAGGTCAACACCCATCTATTAGCCTCCTTAGGTCAACAACTATCCATTCTTAACGTATTGAGGTACGTTAATAATGGATAGAACGTACGCTGCCACAAAACACAAAGCGAAATCTATTTCTGGCATGGTCAACATGACACTGTGTAGGCCTACGTAAATGCAGGTCACTATAATATGGAATCATTCACGAAAAATCGATCACATATGCAAAGTGCATGCAAATTGAAACCATTGCAATTTGCAAAGTGAAACAATTTCACTCATAACATGGGTGGTTATAATGTCGCCCTCCTCCTTTATCCATGCTTGGGACTGGCAGAGTGCAACCAGCGGCGGAGTTCCCCTCGCAGTAGAAGACCAAAAGTAAGAACGTTTGGTCCATAATTAAGTACAATTCAGAATAGGCCTATCCTACTTGCATTGTTAGCTTGCTATTGCTGGAGCCACCAAAAGGAAGTAGGCCTATTATACTGGCTGGTTTCGAGAATATGCCTACAGAACTTCCGTAACCATGCATGTAGCCTGTCAGAAGGATCTGATTTGTATCCTGCTGCATGGGTCTATTGGTCTCAGAGGCTATTATGAGTCACCACGTCTCGCATACCAATGGCAATGGAATCTCATTTAAGAGATTTAAATCTTAGGCTTGCACTAGCACAGTCTAGCAGTGCTCTTAACTGGAGTGACACCCATTCATATGGGTAGCGGTGTGACGCCCATTCATATGGGCGGAGGTATGACACCCATTCATTTGGGCAGAGGTATAACACCCATTCACATGGATAGCGGTGTGATAATTACAAGATCTCAACAAAAATAAATTAATTGAAAAAAATTAGCAGAGTCGAGGACACTGGGTCATTATGAGAGAGGGGAGGGGCCACTGGCCAGTCCTCTCCCTCGCTGTCTCATCTTCCCACTTACAGCGTAGCCTACTCACTCGATCAAGATCGATGAGTTGGTTATGGCGGCAGGTGGAACAAAATTTCGATGCAAAATAATTTCTCTTTGTTTGAATCTCATTATTCACTTATAGGGAGCAAGCTCCGAGCAACTTTTTGAGTCGACTGCGCTTATTCGATTTAGCTAACAATGTCCAATATATATATATATATGTGTGTGTGTGTGTGTGTGTGCGTGCGCACCTGTCGATGACTTGGTGCAGAATGATCGTCGATGTCGTCTGTAGAAGAAGATGGACAGAACAACGCTGGTCACAAGGATGACCGCAAACAAGACAATCACTGGAATGACTATGTTCAGATCTGGTAATGCTGATGCTTGGCTTCCAATTTCTTCCGATAATTGTTGCTGCTGCTGCTGCGTCTGCCCCTGGAACTGCTGACGCCCTGTCACCGACATTCGCCGGTGAAAACCTAGAAGTAGAATGTCAAAGTTTTATTTGGATATATATATATATGTATGTATGTATGTATGTATATATATATATATATATATATATATATATATATATATAGAGGGGCAGTAGTGCAGATTATGCATATACTAGCTGGGGGTACCCGGCGTTGCCCGGGAATTTTAGGATCCTCTTTCCTCCCTCTTCCTCTTTCCCTCCTCCCCATCCCCTTTTCCTTCCCTCCTCCTCCCTCCTCCCCTTCCTCCTCCCTTCCTCCTCCCTTCCTCCTCCCTTCCTCCTCTCTTCCTCCTCTCCTTCCCCTACCCTTCCCCATCCCTTCCCCTCCCTCCCTCCTTGGGAATTCTAAGATCCCTTTCCCCCTTTTCCCTTCCCCTCCCCTCATCTGCCCTAACATAACAGAGTTTACGGTGGTTCAGGAAACTAGTGATCTGTGTGAGAACCACCACTTTTACAATGTTTTAAAATCCTATCTGCCATTTGGCTTCTCCTTGAAGTTTATGAGTGTCTCCACCGAC
The DNA here is from genome assembly GCA_945859605.1 of Lumbricus rubellus. Lineage (NCBI taxonomy): Eukaryota > Metazoa > Annelida > Clitellata > Crassiclitellata > Lumbricidae > Lumbricus > Lumbricus rubellus. The sequence goes on along the minus strand of OX243811.1, from coordinate 47,624,060 downwards.
ACTGCCTTCTCACTTAGCTCGTTCCAGCCATTCACTGTTCTGCTGCTAAAAAATCTATGTTTGATATAGCACCCTCGGACTGTCTGAATATCTTATATCGGTGTGTATATATATTTAATATATATATATATATCCCAATTGCAGTTGCACTGTTGCAGAATGATCAAAACACATTTTCATAACACGTATTTCTGCCACAGTGCATGTTACATAATACATCACCACTTAACTTTCATTTCTCTTTAAAGTTTTTCTCATGATGCTTGCAAATAATGTCTACGCTGTATACTATGCACATTTATTCGTAGGCCCTACGACGTTTGATTTAAGTTCATTTAACTGAAATGTTCACTTCATTGGCATCGCAACAAGTCATAAAGAATAGCTCTTAATTATGTCTATCCTATATATATATAGGCCTATTCGCTAGCAATGTATTTATGTGATTATATTGATATTCAATGGTCCAGAGATCGATGTCCGTGACGTGTCACTTACCAGGACAGCTGACAGCGCAGACGTTCATCGTCATTCGTTGAGGAAGGCAGATGTCCGAGCAGAGAGAACAGTGTCCGACGACTGCATCGAAATATTCGTCAGCACCACACACATCGTTGTCCCTCTTCGCTCTGATGACACGGTAGACCATCGTATTCAGCGTCCGAATCCTTAGAAGAACATCGACCATGATGCTGCTGCTGCTGCTGCTGATGCGGCTACTGCTACTGCTGCTGATTCGAGAGAAGACAAGCTGCAGCACATCCGATGTTCCTTTAAAATAGGAATAATTCTATGTTCATTATTATTATTACGCCAGAAGTGTTGATCGCAGACTTCGCAGTCAATTCATCCGTTAGCTACAACTTACAAGACATAATTTTATGAACGGTCGCTCGATCGGTTCATGCAAGAACTCCGTGTTCGATTTTCTGTTACCAAACAATTCGCTAGAACTAATTAATAGGACCTACCAATTAAAACGACGACTGTCCTACACGCTGAAAGTGACCCAGTGCTCTATAAGGCTATATATAGTCCCTCTCAGATATGTATATATGTATATGCGTATGTATATATATAACCTAGGTGTAGGCCCATAATTATGTAGACTAATTATTCAATCATTAGACCTAAACAATGATACCTTCAAGTATAACACAACAGAGCGCGATAGAATGATGTCATTGTATGCCAGGCTGCCTGCTTATAACCACCATCAAAGCAGAAGTAAAAACGCCGACGCGAAGTAGGCCATGAAATTATATAATTAAATATAGTCTAGTATATATATAATATATATAATATATATATATTACGCATAATAATATATCATAAATTATAATTGTTGGCTATAAACCTTCAGAGACATAACGGAGCGCGGTTTTAAGTTTGTCGTGGGTTTTAGCTTTAGGGGGCAGAATAATAGTAGTGCAGATCATGCAGATGAACGACTTGCAGGTTGCCAAACAGCTGAATTCGACTCATGTGTCAAAATACATGTCTACCATCTACTACATGTATCAGCTGTTAGGCCTACTATAATAGCATAGCTCTATAACCGCGTGTAGTCTCTCTCTGACCTTGTCATGACTTTGCATCAAAAAGGAGCATCATGATCATTATGATCGTCATGATTGTCATCGTCGTCACCGTCAGCACCACCACCACCACCACCACCACAACCACCACCACCATTGCCATCATCATCGTCACCACCATCATCGTCACCATCATCATCATCATCATCATCATCATCATCATCATCATCATCATCATCATCATCATCGTCACCATCATCATCATCATCATCATCATCATCATCATCATCATCATCATCATCATCATCATCATCATCATCATCATCATCATCATCATCATCATCATCATCATCATCATCATCATCATCATCATCATCATCATCATCATCATCATCATCATCATCATCATCATCATCATCATCATCATCATCATCATCATCATCATCATCATCATCATCATCATCATCATCATCATCATCATCATCATCATCATCATCATCATCATCATCATCATCATCATCATCATCATCATCATCATCATCATCATCATCATCATCATCATCATCATCATCATCATCATCATCGTCGTCGTCGTCGTCATCATCATCATCATCATCATCATCATCATCATCATCATCATCACCACATATCGGATTCATTCGATCAGAGTATAGGACTAGCCTAGGTCGTGCGTATTACATAGGCCTACATATGAATACACACATACATACAGCCAGACTATTGTTATCGTTCAAAGCGGATGTGTAACCTTTATTAGAATAAATATAGGATTTCCTCTTATTGTATATACTCGATCATCCATGCTATAAACTTACATTGTCTAATCGCCACATGCATCATGCATGGTTAAATGGTTATGCGGGACTTATGCCGAAGGGTGCAGTGTCATGAGCAGCTGTGACGGCGTGACCTAGTGCTTCCTAAACCATGCAGCATCGTGCGAATAATAAATTAATAATATAAGCCAATGGAATAATAGGATATCAGTTGCTTGACTCAGTTTGAGAGCTATGCCAATAATTAGGCTATTATCGCTGCTTTTCAGGATTGAAAAAGAAGCGGGTTAAGTAATTCATCCTCTTCCTCGTCTACTCTTCAGATCAGAGTCGATGGGTCATAGGATGATAGGCCTATAATATTATGCAGTGTGAAAATATTGTAGAAAAAAACCAGACGTTGATATTTATGTGGATTTGGCATTTGTGGCGTGCAATGAAGACTTTACTATGGCGACCTAAGAAAGACCATTATGGTGGGTTAATTGAATCCCCATGCCCCCCGGCAATTCTCACCCTGGTCCTATATATGTGACTCGTGTGTCAGTAGACTCAGTACTGTAGGCCTATGTGTCTGAATTAAAGTGGTTCTCACTGACTAGCGGCCGTCGATCCTGTCTTGTACTATAAGCGGAAGTCAGAGGGCAGATCATTCCAGAAGCGCGAAGCAGTGTTTTAGATGGCTCGGTTGAGAATTTGAGATGAGTAGCCTCCTATATTTACAAAACGGGTCCCTTTTTCTGGACACAGTATATATATATATATATATATATATGAAAGGCAACATGGGCGGAAACCTAGGGGAACAGAGGGGACGGTCCCCCCAATGAAGGGCTTGGGGGCGAATACAGAAATTTTCGGAGTCAACATTTTGGGTTTTTTGTATCTTTCGCCTAAAAAACTGATGACTTTTTAAAAGTCATTTGGTCCAACTTGCGTTGAAAAATAATTATATACCTTTCCCAGCCCCAAAAAACTGATGACCTTTTTTTGTCATTTAGGCGAATTTTCTGAAAAATATACCATTGAAACCTCATGCTGAAAGCTTGTTAAAACCTAGAGGCCTAGTGGGGGGGCACGTTCTATGGACAATTGGACATTTCTCAATGGGGGTCCATGGCCGGATTTTCCCCTCTGGATCCGTCCCTGCGAGGGGGTTGTGCAGTGAAATTCCTGGTGAATTACTAAAAAAGTCATCCAACGTTTTTCTGAAAATTTATGGCGAATGACTAAAAAAGGTCGATAGAAATTTTCAGCCAAGTGGAACACCAGATTAGAAACCCTGGTTGGGCAGTTTAAAATTCCTTTTAGCTGTTGCTAGCAAATGTCTTTCTATCACTTCAAAACTCTCGGTCCATTTCCCTTAGACTGCAAAATAACCATCCAAGTAGTTTCCGATTCATATAATTATCTATATAGGTTAATAATATGACCGTAATTTATCTTGTCTAAAAAGTGGTTAATCAATATCGTTATTGTTCTGCAAAAAGGCCAAGTCCAATACGCCTATTAATTGCCTGCAGGCTGCAGCTAATAAAATGACGGGCGATTATAACCACGTCCTTTGGAGGGCGGCAGCCGTTGTTAGGCATAATGCCTGCTCAAGTAGGCCTAGGCCTAGCCTATACAAAAGCCATTTCCTAGGGTCTCAACTATGAAGTAGGCCCTGCACAGTTTTCCGACTATCTGTACTTTCGCAGATCCTACAAGCTTAATTTACAGCTGCAGATAATATTCCTAGCTATGCCATACTTATTTCCTTTCTGTGTCATAACATTGAAACTGCAATCACTCTTTTCTAAACGTGCAAATGCGAATATACTTACGACAGAATATCTGCTGGTGCAGTGACTCGACGATGTTGCCTCAACTTGATCGATGCATGGTTGCCTGGATGGACGACGTTGAGCTGATACGTGGTTAAACAACTGCTATGAATAGAACATGCACGGCCTACAGGCAGGCAGCCTATGTAGCCTACCTGTCGTCTGTTAATGTGTGTAGGCCTGTACGACCGCTTCACGCGTTATGCCAAATGAAAAGAAAAGCGACATTGTGCTAAGAACGGTTTAGGATGTAGGCATAGCTAGGCGCTACCTTGCTATAGGCTAGTAGAAGTGTACGAACACTATAGTATATAGGCCTACTATAGCAAGGTAGCCTACGTCTGCGAATTGCACGTCTATAGGGCCTATAGATTCTTAAATCTGGCCTTGACAATTTTAATTCAATTCAATTTGATTTTGATTTATTGATCCCATATTAAAACGAAAATACTAAGACAGATCATAAAATTATAGGCATACACAATACAATCATAAATATATGGCCTACAACATTCATAATAGGTATAGCCTACATACAGTGATAAATTGTAGTTGGCAATTATGACGATACACTATAGGCCTACTATAGGCTACATTACTGAGTAGGCTATTGTTTGGGAGCAATAGGCTTCTCGAAGGGAGTAACACTAGAACTATTCAACTATGATATTATAGGCAACAAAATTCGAATATAGCCTAATATTATAGACATTCCAAGGTTTTCCACGTAGGCCTATGCATGGCTGTTCGTTTAATTTTCTGCATAGGCTAACAATATGGTAGGCTACACTACAAAGCCTACGGCTAGGTAGCTTAATTACTCGCCTAGCCTGTAATTATAATATATAGGCCTGTCCGTTTAATTGTGCTGCATGACTTTCATTTGCTGACACCAGAATCGACCCTCCCAAAAACAGCTCCATTCCCCGGATATTCATGGTGCAACACACCCAAAACATGCTCTGGACGCAATTGAAGAGCTATAGGCTATTATTGTGACTTGGCCGAGCCTATGTGTAATTAACAGCAGTTGAAAGCACGGACAAACTTCAACCGACGGCTGCAAACTCTTCAGTTTAAATTCGGTTGGGGGTGGGGTGGGGGCGGCGTACAATGCCCAAAACCGTTGCTTGTTCAATCAACAACTTTCAGTATAAGGAAGACATGTATGCATGTATGTATGTATGTATGTATGTATGTATGTATGTATGTATGTATGTATGTATGTATGTATGTATGTATGTATGTATGTATGGCCTCTTAAGTAGCCCATACCCACTCGATCTATCTGATTTTCTCGACATCTGCAGCCACTGCACATAATGACAATCCCAAGCTATATAGGCCTAATTATATCCAATCGACCCATCTAGACCTAGGCCTATTTTGGAGACGTCTAAAGACAATTTTATTTGCTAGCGATGGCACTGAATTTTGTTGAAAGTGCTCTGAATCTACAAGCGGTCGGAGTGGTGCTCTATTTAAATGTGTCAATATAATTGTACAACATCATACCAGAAAGCGTGCACCTTGCCATTGCTTGGAAGTATATGGATGAAAGACGTTAGTTGAGCATCTGCACCCTTGATCCCAACGCAGTGTTGATTTATATAGCGCCACATCAAGAAAGTTAGCTTTCTCCATACTTACTTACTTACTTAATATCATCGACCACACAACTTAGTTAAAATCAGGCCTATATGAAAATCAATAGTGAAATTATTAATTTTAAATCCTCAATTTAGCGCCCATTCTTTGGCACCCTGGAAAACACAATTATGTACCTCTCTGGACCCTTGTCTACTCCTCTCCATCTCCGTCACCTGCCTCAGGTTCCTCTTGGCCTATCCTTCCGGCTTTCAACACAAAATTACATTTTCTGCGAATACCTGCATTTATCTGAGTATACGAGTATACTGAGTATATTTTGATGTATTCTTGGTTGTAGGGTCGTCCATCTGGAATGACCTCACTTTAAAGCTACATTTATTACATGATGTAATTTACATCTGACCAATCAAACTTTCTTTCGTAAATCTTTCAAGTCTTGTTCTTTTGCCGTGGCTGGGCTGGAAGCGCCCATGAGTAGGTTTCTTGATGTGACACTATATAAATCAATTGAATGAATAGTATAATAGCGCTTGATTAAAGCAAAATGTTCACTGCATACCTCCCAGGTAATCAAAGAATTACTGTAAGAATTTCTCTCTCATTTACTGAGCAAGTTCATACAAGTTCAACGAAACCAATGAAACATGTTTTAAAAGTACATAGCCAAACATTTGCTCATCTCGTGACTTTTTGGCTACTTTTTGACGTTATCTTGCGACAAAGCATTTCCGAAATCTAGCAGCACTGCTGAGTAATGCATTGCTGTTTCATATCTCTATTGATTTATAATAATGGCGCCAAACAAGTCAATTTCATTAGATTATTATCATGAGTTGTTAAATAAATGACATACTTAGAAAAGAGTAAATCAGTCACAGTAAACAAAACACTTAATTTCTAGATATTATTTTAATAAGACTTAAGAAGTTTTCTAATATATCTGTACAGTCACTCCTTCCTAAACAAAGGAATAATTTGAATGTCACTTTGTAATTCTCTCTTAAGTGTTTTTACGGAATTTCAAATTTCATACTCTTCACTCTTTGGTCTATAAATTCCGACAAACATCCCACTACTCGCACATGCCAGGACACCATCCTGATAGGAAATCTGAAAAAGAATTTGACAGCAAACATACAAGAACAGTAAGTGCAGCACATTTGTAGATACAACAATTATTGTAATGAGGAGTACGGTTACGAAACATAATTAATACAACCTTCAATCGACATTAGTGCCAAGTGCCAACAGACATGATCCTGAACCTGAAGAATTACACTTGAGAAAACAGACCCAGGGGTTATTTTAACGTGCAGCTGGACACAAAGTGTGTAGTTGGAAAACGAATTTGTGCAGTTGAAAATCAGGTTTTGTGCAGTTACTTTTTTACACACAATCGCATGAACAATGTAAGTAGCTAATATATTTTAATTAAACTAATTGTACAGAAACAAGATTAGGAGCCTATAACACATTTTTGCCGTGAATTTAACATTAAATTTCTACCGACAACTCTATTGGCATAAAATACAAGAAAACAAGTCTATAGATAAATGGCATATTCAAACAAGCTGTCTGATGCAAGCCATACAACGCTTAGCGAAACGAAATCAAATGCAAGATTCCCAGCTTGTAACAAAATAATGAGTTAAAAACGAAAGTCAAGCGGAGCACAGGGCTTCTCTGCTTTTGTGTTCACAACTTGAATAATTTTAAACAGTAGACGTGAAAGCATATATAGCCTAAACATGAAGGATCGCAAACAATCTTGCACCGTATCAAAATTCCCCCAATTCAGCTAATCCACGCAAAACAAGCCTTGGCGGCAGGGCTTTTTTAAAGGAATTTTTAGAACTGCACAACTTTCCCAGCCTCCAAGGATTTGATTGAAAGGGGGTTATTCGGCGGAGAATTTCTTACGACTTTTTTAGTCGTCAAAATTTCTGAAAACACCTTTTTTAGTTTTCACAATTTCTGAAGACACCTTTTTTAGTTTTCACAATTTCTGAAGACACCTTCAATGTTTAGTCTTCAAAATTTCTGAAAACACCTTTTTTAGTTGTCAAAATTTGTGTAGACACCTTTGTTTAGTCGTAAAAATTTCTGAAGACACCTTATTTTAGTCGTAAACGGTCAAAATATCGGAATGCGTCTTTTAGGTGTCAAAATTTCTGAAGACATCTTTTTTTAGTTATCAAAATTTCTGAAGACACGTTGTTTTAGTTGTCAAAATGTCTGAAGACACCTTTTTATGTATCAAAATTTCTAAAGACACATTTTTTAGTTGTCAGAGTTTTGAAGACACCTTTTTAAAGGTGTCAAATGTCTGTAGGCACCTTTTTTAATCGTCAACATTTCTGAAAACACCTATCTTAGTTGTCAAAATTTCTGTAGACAACTTTGTTTGATGATATCCCGCCTAGCTAGCCCGGAGGGCTAGCCAATGGGGATGAAGTGTTAGCGCCTTCATTTTCAAGGCCTCGGCATATGAGGGCGGTGGCCAATCCTCTCCCTCGCCGTCTCATCATCCACTGACCGTGAGGTCAGTGTACTCATCATAGCTGAGTCGGCTAGGGGGTGCTTGTGGAACAGAAATCTCGTTGCAAATTTCTGCCCCGGCGGGGATTTGAACCCCCGACCTTTCGGTCGACAGTCCAGTGCGCTAACCGCTGTACTATCGAGCACCCCCATACAACTTTGTTTAGTCGTCAATATTTCTGAAGACACCTTATTTTAGTCGTCAAGATATTGCAAGACACTTTTTTATGTGTCCAAATTTCTGAATACACCTTTATTTAGTCGTCAAAATGTCTGAAGACACCTTTTTAGGTGTCAAAATTTTTAAAGACACATTTTTCAGGTGTCAAAAATTTCTGAAGACACCTTTGTTTAGTCGTCAAAATTTATGAAGACACCTTTTTAGTTTTTAAAATTTCTGAAGACACCTTCAATGTTTAGTCGTCAAAATTTCTGAAAACACCTTTTTTAGTTGTCAAAATTTGTGTAGACACCTTTGTTTAGTGGTAAAAATTTCTGAAGACACCTTATTTTAGTCGTCAAAATATCGGAATGCGTTTTTTTTGTGTCAAAATTTTACATCTTTTTTTAGTTATCAAAATTTCTGAAGACAAGTTGTTTTAGTTGTCAAAATGTCTGAAGACACCTTTTTTAGGTGTCAAAATTCCTAAAAAGACATATTTTTTGGTTGTCAGAGTTTTGAAGACACCTTTTTTAAGGTGTCAAATGTCTGTAGACACCTTTTATAATCGTCAACATTTCTGAAAACACCTTTCTTAGTTGTCAAAATTTCTGTAGACAACTTTGTTTAGTCGTCAATATTTCTGAAGACACCTTATTTTAGTCGTCAAAATATTGCAAGACACTTTTTTATGTGTCAAAATTCCTGAAGACACCTTTATTTAGTCGTCAAAATGTCTGAAGACACCTTTTTAGGTGTCAAAATTTCTAAAGACACATTTTTAGGTGTCAAAGTTTATAGCTGCAAACTTCAATCACAAAACTTGCAATAGGCCCACTATAGGCCTCTCTAAATGTCTTTGTGTGTGTAGAACTGCACGTTAAAAAAGCCCTGTTAGTCTCAGTAATGACCAATTTACATAATTATGTGCAGTTGAGAAAATTCCTTAAAATAACCCCTGAACAGACCTGATTGAGGGAGCAGACACAGATACAAGACTAGTACTGCTGTTTGCTGACAAGAATAGCAGCAGAGAAAGCTTTTTAAAAAATGAAAGCGAGTGAAAAACTTAAATTTTAGGATCAAAACGCTAGCTCGCTTATCAGAGCATTCATCACACCGAAAGACGGTTATTGCACATAATTTAAATGGATAGCAAAGAATGGCAGTTACACACGCTGTACACAGTCTCACCTCGGCCACTTCAGCTGTGATATCTGAGAGGTTGCTTATCAATCGTGGGTTGAAGTTAGGTTCGAGCACTTTAACAGTTTTGTCAGTTGAGCAGGTGAACAGTGCACCACAAGTATGTATTATCCCTGTCACCTTCTGGGTGTGACCAACGTTAAAGCTCTTAAACAAACAAACAGCCACTTCCAATGCTCACATCATGACGTGACTCAAATAGACTATAGTAAACTCATTTTGCAGAAAACATTCACATCATTTAAAGTCCAGATATGACTTTATGTGGTAGAAAATATTAACAGTTGCTTTGTAATTCGGACACAAAGCTTTGATCCTCCCTTACGGTGGTCATTGCAAGTCCTTCGTGCACAAATATGCCTCATCATCAATAATCATAACATAATGTCACACTATATGTGACCTTTTGGCGAAGAGAATGACCACGTGACAGGAAAGGACATGCTAACCACTTCAAAAGCTTAAACCTCAAAGAAATCAAACTAAAATTTCCAGAAAGTTTGCCCAAAAATGCATGCACTTATATCAATAATTTTTTATATAGAACATCATTTGGCAGGATATCACCTACAAATAGTCAACTTATCTCTACCCAACTCACTGATCCTGGCCCTACTGCATCATGATTGTGTTGTGATATACACCGTGTCTCAATAAAAACTGTGCCAAATTGTTTCTGTCAGAACTTCGTCAAATTTTTACCAATCTTAATAACTTTTGGCAGGTAGATGGCAAAATGGCTGATATTTTATGCCATATATGAATTTTCCACCTCACCTGACTCATACCACCGCACTACCTTGTTAAACACAGATGTTCCAATTTCTCATATAACGCTTAAATTTTAACAATTAAAATTTGGCATAATGCCTAAATTTTGTCAATCAATTCGCTAGAGGGCGACAGATGTTATTTATTAAATTTCTAATTTTAAATAGTCTACCCTTAGATTAGCTGGCAGACGATTATTTACGACGTCGTATAGCCTAAGTTACGTAACTGTTTATTTTAAGCTGCGCTATCGTTGATTAAAATGGTGTTTTCGAAGGAAGATAAGTTTTTGATCAAAAGTTTACGAGAACTGAAGGGTTACAGTTCTAGGCGTTTCCTTAGAGAATTTAAGACCAAAAACTGGACACGACGAGGTCTGGATTACTTGTTGGCAAAAATTGATTGCAATGGATCGGTCGATCGCGTCGCGGGGAGTGGTCGTCCCCGCACTGCCTGTACTGATGGAAACATCGCCATTGTGGAAGACATGGCATTGAGCCAAGAAGACGCCCCACGCACTCATCGCACTGTCCGACAGATTGCACGCGAGTCTGGCATCCATAGGTCGAGCGTCCATCGCATCGTGAAGAAGGAACTGCAGCTCAAGTGCTTAAAGAAGATCAATGCACAAGAACTGACAGCAGCTAACAAATTGGCAAGAATGACTCGAGCTCGGCAGCTTCTCGGCAAGTATCCGAGTCACATGGTGAACTTCATATTTTTCACCGATGAAAAATTATTCACCGTCGCTGCCCCAACCAACTCGCAGAACGATCGATTTTATGTCCGTCCAGGTACCTTAAAGAAGGACGTCAACGAAAACAGGCTCCTTCGAACAAGACCGACATTCAGCAAGTCGGTGATGGTGTCGGTCGGCGTCTCCAAGCTTGGCTGCACTGGAATCCATTTAATCGAACCGGGTGTAAAAGTGAATGGGGCATACTATCGCGACAACCTTCTTGCCCAGAAGCTACTGCCAGACATACGCCGCTTATCCCAGGGCGAGGATTTTGTCTTCCAACAGGATGGCGCCCCGGCGCATCGAGCGCGCGACACCGTCTCTTTCCTGGAGCGAGAGACGCCCGACTTCATTCCTCCAACTCTGTGGCCGCCGAATTCACCAGATCTCAACCCGGTTGACTATAGCATATGGAGTGTGCTGCAGGAGAAGGTTTACCGGTCCAGAATAGACAGTGTCGACGAACTCAAAACGCGTCTGATCGACGAGTGGGCGCGCTTTGACCAGTCGATTGTTGATGGTGCTATCGACCAGTGGCGTCGCCGTCTTAGCGCTTGTGTCCGTGCATGCGGGGCACATTTCGAGCACCAATTCTAACACCTTTAAGCAGATCTGTCATAACAATTAAGAAACTCTGCAATTTTATTTTATTGCGTGCTAATTCAGTCGTCAGATAGTTTGTTGGAAGTATTAAAATTTAAGCGTTATATGAGAAATTGGAACATCTGTGTTTAACAAGGTAGTGCGGTGGTATGAGTCAGGTGAGGTGGAAAATTCATATATGGCATAAAATATCAGCCATTTTGCCATCTACCTGTCAAAAGTTATTAAGATTGGTGAAAATTTGACGAAGTTCTGACAGAAACAATTTGGCACAGTTTTTATTGAGACACGGTGTAGTTTGATGTACAGTTTTATCTGCATATAAATTAATTGGACACAAAGCCAATATTCACTGTACCACAAAAGGTCATTTTTTGCATGATCTTATAGACGAAAATGGCCATTTTTCTGCCTAGGACCCATATATAAAACAAGAAATGAAGCCAATTCTAAGAGGCAGCCTTAGGTAACGCACGTATTATTACCGTCATTCTTCATTTTCTTAGCCAAGTCACACAAGAGTTTGCGTGGACGGCAGGTCCTCTTCTTACTAGTGACAGTTTACGTATAGAAGTTCAATTACATGTTGCATTGAATCAGAAGTATTGAAATTTGTCTTTGTCCAACAGGGATTTTAATCTCCAAATTCTATAGCCTCTCTTTTGCATTTTTTAACTACATGGTACTAAACATTTGTTCAATTTGTCTTATGCCATAGAATTTTATTATTTACCCCTCTCAAATACTGCTGTCCTAAATAAACATAGCTTCTGTCTAAATAAATACTTTTTAGTCACATTTTTAGTCATACCCTGGGCTCCATTATCTCATTCTTGATTCTATCCTAGAGTTCAACCTACGACACTGCTTGGTTTTATCAGAGTAACCACCCAAATTTTCATTGATGTGCAATGTACCCAAAAAAACTGTTTGTCAATGTGCTTTTCCACCAATAAATGAAAATCATAATAATCCTAATAAAAATAACGCAGCCAATACAATAAGACAGCGCAAAGCCTGTAAACAAACTGGCGCTGCTGCTATTTGATGAATTATCCTAGCAAATTTATTGTCCCACGTACCTTAACCAGACCAAGGTTACCGCTACTAGCATCCAGCAGATGTATTGAGCCTTCCTTGTCACCAGCCCACAGCTGACCTGTGTCATAGGACATGCTCAAAGGATACACAGGCAGCTACAGAAAACAAACAACATATGATGACTAAAGGCTACTGCAGATGACATGCCACAGTAATTCAAAATGAAGTGTGTGACTTCTTTCTTGAATCTGTGGGCTAGATGATCTTCTTATAGCCAGATGAGAACTTTTCTAAACAGATTAGTCACTGCAATGCAAGTCAACAACTACGCATGATGTCCTTACTTTCTGTTTCTTGATCACAGCTGAAGCACGTCTGTCGTAAAGAGCAATCGTTGAATCCTCACTGCCTGTAATTATGTAATTATCGACGGCTGCCAAGCACAAGATCGGTTTCGTATGGTATCGCTTTTTACTCAGAATACCACCTGATCTTGGATCGCAGTGGTAGATATGGCTGTCATAGCATCCAGCAACATAAAGGTCTTGCTCAAAGTATGAGCACAGGATTGCAGAACTTGACCTGTAAGCAATCACCAAATTTTGCATCTTATATTTTGTCCAGTAAGTTGATTCAATTTTGATAACATGAACGAATGTAACGTCATCGTGCAATTTGCAAACCAATGCATTTTAATGTACTACTCCACAGTTACATTAAACTGCACAATGCCCTTGACTGTGGACTAGAGCATACAGTGTTTAATTCATTCACAAGACTTTGGTAATGGTTAACGAACATGGCTGTGAATTAGTAATTAAATGGATTAAAATGTGCCACGGCACTGCAGCCTGAAATGTAAAGACGAAGAATGTTAAGATGAATTACTTGTTGAGCGCTTTTCACATAGCTCTACAAAACTTGTAAGTCGACTGTCTCACAGAATCTGTAAGTGCCTTCAGCAATAGATTAATTATTCTTTCACACATTTATGGCTTTGACAAGTGCCAAGTTTCATATAACACATAACAGCAAAAGTATGCTGCAAAACCGTAACCATTTAACAGTCTATTCTTCAATAAACAATATTTGGTGAACAGCTGCAAGGGCTGAGAACTGAAACAAAATGTAAAAAATGTAACCATGGTACTAATTCCCTTACTAACACATACATGTAGAAACATACAAATTTACCTACCAGAACTATTGTTTAAAAAATTAAAAAACATCATTTCACTTATCCAAATTACGTGGAAAATACATAGACGCATTAAAGCAACCATTTAATGCCATATGTCACCATCTTACAACCACACTCTGAGAAATGCATAAAGACCAGATTCTCAATCAAAATCAACTGATCCATGCTACAAAATAATATCCAAGTTGAGTATCAAAATCAAGAAAGTAACAGTAGCACAAAAATGGTAGATTCAGGTGATATATGTGGATCCTGTTATAACAACCAGAACTTAAACTTTGGAAGGTATGCACACAAATTTCCAAATATCACGTTCAACAGGTATCTCTCTACCTAGCTTCTTGAATTTCTTTCATTGTTGTCAGGTCCCAAAACTTGATGCGAGTGTCCCATGATCCAGTTGCCATCGTTTTATCACATGAAGTTATAGACCAGATCCATCCCTATTCAATAAACAAATCATGTTAACCCTTTGACTTGCCAGCGCGCTTTAAAGCGCGCTTTTCCATAAGGATATATACATACATATACATACATGTATACATACATATATACATACATACATACATATATACATACCCGGTACATACATAAAATATGCATACATACATACATACATACATGCATTCATACATATATACATACATATATACATACATACATACATATATACATACATATATGATATGTATATATATATACATACATACATACATATATACATACGTACATACATATATATAAACATACCCGGTACATACATACATATAATATACATACATACATGCATGCATACATACATAAACACATACATACATACATATATACATACATACATACATACATATACATACATATATACATACATATATACATACATACGTACATATATACATATATATACACATACATATATACATACATATATACATACATACGTACATATATATATACATATATATGTATATACAGGGTGCGGCCAAAAAAAATACCCCTTTACGAAAATCGCGATTTCTCAAAAACCGCTGAATATTTTTTTATAAACCTTCGCCAGTCTATTTGATACATATTTATATACAACTTGGCTAAATTTAATTAAATTCGAATCATGAACACCAAAATGGTGCAACCCTGAAGTGAAACAACGTTATTTTCGTTTCAACAGACATTTCATGACAGCAATAAGTAGCAAAGATGATTTGTGCGTATTTTTCAGTTCAGAAATGTTCTTTGGCTTTGTGGTAAGTTTGTTGTAAGTCTCAAGCATTGCACCCCAGACAGCATAGTCGAGTGCGTTCATATCTTGGGAATTTGGCGGCCACGAATCCTTGTCGATGAAGTCAAGACAGTGGCTTGTTAACCAATCTTGGGCCAGCATGGCGCCGTGAGCGGGCGCTCCATCTTGCTGAAAAGGGAACTGATTTCCCAAGACAGTGTGACAATCATCGACAAGCTTAGGCAAAAGATTCTCCACGTAGTAGGCTACTTAGCATTGACTTTGGCCTTCTCGTCAATGAATTGTAAGCGTTCTGTACCCTCATAGCTGACACATGCAGAAACCATGATGTGGGGAGAGAACTTAGCTCTTTCGACCAACAGACGCTTGGATGAATATCGGCTTTTTACTTCTACGCACAGACACGATTGTTTTGATTATTAATTGGTGGATTGATGTAAAAGATCTTTTCATCGGTGAAGAACACGATCCGCAAAGCGGAAATGACGTAATTATGGCACACCACAGGCTATTTTATGTAAAAATATGATTTCTTATTTCGTGAATGCCTTGTTCAGTTGAAAAAATGAAGTTCTTTCTTCTGCCTGATGTCTTGATCACAAAAATAAAGATACTGGCATAAAATTTTCAGAGAATGTGTAAAAATATGTTACGAATAAGAATGAAAATATTTGTAACAAAATATTCGGCGGTTTTCGAGAAATCGCAATTTTCGTAGGGGGGTATTTTTTTTGGCCGCACCCTGTATACACACATACATACATATATACATACATACATACATACACATATGTACATATATATATACATATATATATACATATATATATATATAAATATATACATACACATACATACATACATAGTACATACATACATACATATATACATATATACATACATATATACATACATACATACATACATACATACATACATACATAGGCCTACCTTTTCTTGTAAAAACAATAGGGCAAGTCAAAGGGTTAAGCAGCTTGACTCATGCATGAAACATCAAAAACTCTTAAATCATCACAAGTATTATCCAACAGCCTGTAAGGCGAGTCAAAGTTTCTAATAATTTATTTTAGGTGCTCTGATTATCAACAATCAACATTGGAAACTCCTATTTCATTTTAAGTTCAGTAATTAATATCTCAAACTTTAAAAACTTAGCTAGTCTGCTGTACATAAAGCAAACTTTATCTAAGCCACTCAGATTAATGAGAATAAAAAAGCTAGTACTGTCAAAAACAACCCTGCAACAACAAATAAGTTTACATTGCAGCTTCTTAACAGCATCAAAAAATAAACTTCAGTTGTTCCATTTTTATAATATTCTGACCTAATGGACTACCCAGCATTAAAGGTTTCCAAAGAAGAACACCAGAACCCTTGAGTAATTTGAACAGGTAGTTTTGCCATTTTTTCCGATTTTGTGGAAGGCAAACAAAATGCAAGAAAAAGCTGAAAGATGAAAGAGCACCTACATTATGAGCATTTTCTTTGCAAAACACTCTGCAAGAAACTGAAGATTGTGGATCATCTTTATTCAGTTTGGTAAGATCTAACAGGTTGAGGTAACGATCTCTGGAGCCCATCGCTACTAAGCTGCCATTCTACAGAAGAAAACATAACGTCGTGTCACTTCCAAAACGAAGATTCACATCACACACAAACAGTAGTAGGCTTAGCAATTATATGCAATGCTTGAAAATTTTTGCTTCACTGTCTTTTCTTAGCATTTCATAATTGTTAGTAATAAAATTTGCATCTGCACAATTAACTGTGAGTCAATTGATTTTACATTCTTAGCAGCGCAAAATAAATTACAATTTGACTCGAAACCCTCAGTATCCAAAAGTGAAATTCTGCACTAAATATGAAACATTGGAAAGAAAATTAGATTTAGTGATTGAATTGTTCTGAAATAAACTGCAAAACAGAGCATGAAAAGAAAATGAAGTTCAGTAACTAAAGCCACAGACCAAGATTTCAGTTGACATTAAGACATCCGCATTAATATATATAATTACCAAAGAAGTCCTCTAACAAGCAAAACAATTTCTATTACTAGGTGCATCGGTGAAAGTATTAAGTAATATTCAATTGTTACCTGCATGAGATGGACTGTGTCAACTGCACCAAAGAGACCTTCCTTAAAGGTAAAGTACTCCATCGTGCAGCCAACATTAGACCAACGAAACTGCTGTAGCTCTCGTTCAGCGCATGCTCTCTGCCAGTCAAACTCATCGTCATTCACTGAATAAAACATACAATATTAACTATATAAATCAATTTATGTTTACACACAATTAAAGTTGCTTTTAAAATAATAGTGAAACTACAGAGATAATTTGAATTAAATTGTAAGTCGGATGATTTTTTTTACGTTCAGAAACGACACCTGAAAGATGATTTTGGGTCCCTTGGTTGGCTCGCATGACACAAAATATCAGAATAAAGCACTTTGTTGCATGTTGTGCTACAGAAGAAACTCAACAGTATGTTGGCCTGACAATGTAACTACAACCACAGCACTACCTTTTGTGAAGAAATTAAAATTAAAATGTATCAGGTGTCTGTATAATACATAAGTACCAAACCATAAAAAACACAAATCTGACATATCATAAGAATTGCAATACATAAATAAATATAACGAATAAAGAATTACAAGATACATATACAACCACATATAAACTATAGTGTATATTTCACCTGGAATGGCAGGGTATTTGTTTGGCCACCGCTTCCTAATTCTCGTTTTCCAGAAGTTGACGTCATTGATAAGGTGGTGGAACGTTTGACAGACTTTGCCCACAGTGCTGATCATAAACTTGGCATCAAGGAACGAAAAAATGTGCAAAATAACTTCAAATGGAAGTCGATCCAAACGTAGAATGTCATCAATGAGAGTGTCCTCTGATTCTGAGCCAGAGGATGATAAGCTCGTTTGAAGACCACTTGCTGTATCTCTACCAACATCATCATCTGCATTCATTTCATCAGGTCCAGAAACAGATCGTCCTAAGTTGTCTGAAATTTCTTGGCTTATAGAACTGTCAGTCTGAAATGCATTCAGTGCTTCGATGTTTTCTTCACCTGAAGTACTATTCGTTTGCCCTTGATGCTCACCCTCTTTGGAAATTTGCACATAAGTCACATTCATTTGTCCTTCCTTTTCAGAACCCGAAGGGGTCCCTGATGTATCGTTTTCCTGTTCTTCCATACCTGAATAATTCTTTTTCAATTTTTTGGCATTTAATTCATACAATCCTTCTTTTCTGCCCTTACGCTACACTTATTTCATCAATCATCCTTTATGTTCAAAGGTTCTAAAAACTAAATGATCGCATGATGAGTCACTTATTGGCTCTATGTAATAGTGACTCAGGAGCTTCGTCAAATACGTGCATCACCTGAACTGAAAACCTTAAAAAAGAAAACACATTTCCCTTGTAGCAATGTAATTAAGAAGTAAAAGTAACTGCCAAGTAAGAAAACTCTTTAGCAAGCAACCACTGTGCATGAACATACAGAAGCGGAGACCTGCTTCTAAGCGGATTGTTTAGCCTACCTGTGAACCCATGTAATAATTATCATTCACCGAGCACAAAAAAAACCCAAAAAAACATTTTATTCCGAAACGGCTCCTAAGGGTACTAAAATGCAATAGCTTTTTGCATAAATTCTGCACAAACCTAGCGATGCGCGTCAGTCACACTGCTCCATATCATAGAAAAAGACATTTAACATTATTGCCAAGCAGATCAATGCCTCTTAAATAAATATTACAAATCACCTGAAAAAAATATGACGTAATGATGATTCATTCATTGAGTTAATACTATCGATGATGATTCACAATACTTGCATCACAGCCTAAACATATATGTGGCATAAATAACATTTATATTTATACTGTGCTTGCATATCATTACCTCGTGTCTCCCTCCTGCCTAGAAATAATGAATCATATTATTATATTCAACAACAAACCCGAAAAACCCTCATTTGTACACCCGTTAACCACGGCAAACGTCACATTCAGCCAAACGCTTTACAAGTGCAAATATTACACAACTCAATTTGAGCACTTGCATATGCAAGAGCAAATTTTTAACTTTTTCTCATTCTTAGTCATCAAGTACCAATTATAGAGTTCTTGATTAGTCATTAATATATATAACTCTCGCCAGATTCAAAAATCACAAAATCAACAAACCGCCATATTTGTTGTGTTTAAGTAGTCAAAGATTTTATTTTAATCTTTGGTTTATTAATTTTAATCTATGGCTGCCTCGAAAGATTCCATAGATCTCCTCCTTTATTATTATTATATCTATGTAAAATACAAATCCATAATAATTATTATTATAATAATAATATTATAAGGCCCATCTATCTAGAATAGTCAAAGACCTTTAAGTTACTTAAAGGTCTAATAGTCTTCCGTTGGAGATGCGTCTGTTACCTAGGATTGACTTGTCAGTGTTTTACAGGCTCCTTCAAACTTTTTTCCATGGTTGGACTGGGAGCGCTTCTGAGTAGTTTTCTTGAAGGGGCGCTATATAAATTCTTTAAATGAATGAATAAACAATCTTAATGTTCGTAAAAAGTATAAAATATGTTATCGGTAGTAGGTCTACTTTACTCCAACTTTAGATAGGCCTATTAATTTTGGCCAGAAAATAGCACAGCACGCCATAGGCCTACGGCTCCTAGATATATTGCACAGCACAGCGCATTAAACTATGCCATTCTGGCCCATTCAATAATACTTTGGCATGATAGGCTACTTTACTCTTTACTTAACTAAAATGCTAAATTATACTGAAGGACTTTGATTAAAACGACTTTTCACCTATAGGCCTACGTAGGCTACTATGTCTTTTAACATGACAGAGATTGATAGGCCCTATATAGGCTATAGGAACTCTTTCTCGGCTTAATTGACCTTCCGGATTTTGACCTATGCACCGTTACGAAAAAGGCAGCCCTGGCTATATATTGCGGACTTGATTTGATAGCCTATAGGCCTAGCACCGGTTTATAAGCTGGTCTCTCTGACGTGGCTTTTGTGAGCGAGATTTACATTACATTAGTTGTTTTACCCGTGGCTAGATCAGAATGGAAGCCCTTGCGCGACCCTTGCAGTTTCGTCATGTAACTCTTGAATACAAGAAACTATTCATAGAACGGCAAAGAATTATTTATAACTCGACCATTAGGCCTACATGAAAACAGGGTTGCCAGGTAGTTGCGAAAAACTGCGATTTGGGCTACTTTTTCAAAGAGCTCGCAACTGAAAATGTCATGTATGTTTGTATGCACATGTGTATGTATGTATGTAACTATGTATGTATGTATGTATGTATGTATGTATGTATGTATGTATGTATGTATGTATGTATTCTTGCCGATTTCTTGGACGTTTCCCTTTCTATTTCATTAACTGAAATTAAATAAATCAGCTAACCAACGGTTCAGTTTGGGTTCCAGTTAACTTGAAGCGCACTGGCGTAACACATATTTACATACATGCATATTAAGCATGAATTTATAGTAAAAAGATTAAAATATAGAGATGCCGAGCAACAACATTTTCAAGGTTTATTTCAGTGTTTTGCCTGTGATGTAAATTTTTTAACTGCTACCTTATAAAACGAGCAAAACATTAAATACAGGCATTCACCTAAACTCAGAAAAAACTTCCCAACGCTAGACCTTTTCATCGCCTTATAACATTTCCAAAAGTTAACAATTTCAGCAGCACACCTTATCATTCATTGTACCACTGCAGATGTTGCAAGTCTCTGGTAAAATAATTTTTAAAAGTACAGTTATCAAGTAGGCCAACTTGTTGACATGGCAGTCAAGAAAATTATATCGAGAATCATCCTGACAAAGTACATACACAACGATCAATGACAGAACACACTCTAATCCATTTTCGTCAATACTTAGTCTTGGGCCTAATACTGAACTTTAATAGATGGGGAGGATGAGCAGGTAGCCTACCCGATAGCATATATGGCATCCAATACATCAAAGGAGGCCTGCTAATCTACAGTCTTCATACGCAATCATAACATTTAACAATATTTATCAATATCTCATCATCAGCATTTCACAGACCAAATAATGTTTGTAACCGACACCAAAATACCCAACGTTTCTAGTCACTGATAAAATGTAAAAATCACAATGGTTTAGAAACCCTGACAAACCGGGCATTATAATTATCACCAGTTGAAATGCCAATATTTAGTTATGGCAAAAAGTTCAATTACCTAAAGACAATGCAAAATACACCTATTAACTTATTATAAGCAGTGAAAATAATTTAAAATAATATTCTAACACATTTTTAAAAACAATTTTCAAAATATCTGATATCTTAATTTATATAAATTGCATAACAAAATAAAGACTAAAGCACAAAAACGCCAAACATCTGGTATGCTTCGTAATTGCATATTATGATCAATAGTGATTGTACAATCATAGCTTGTTCTCATACGATGTTCCTGCAGTGCATTTGCAAGCAGTTCAATATATATATATATATATATAAATGGTTGTACACAGTAAGATGATTTACTTGAAAAGTATTTAGCTAAAGAAACTTTCATGCAGAAGGGTCAGGTATAATTGTGTTGCAAGACTTACATTACTGGGGAGCCACTGTCAGATTTGAAGAAAGACAAAATTGGCAAACAAGAATCTACATAACACAATTAAATTCAATATGAACATTCTAAATTATAATTGTTATCTTCAGGACAGCGATTTTAAACAGAAATTGTAATTTCCTTCAGGCAGATGAACAGTAATAGCCACTCACTTTCAATTCAAATGCTCTACATCCCCATTCAACCTTCAATATTCTAACTTAAAATGAATTTTTTTATACAATAAAAACATGTGCCATCAACAAAATTAAGACAAAATTTGTGCCTCGATAATTACTAGAATGATAGGCTTTATTTTCAGATCGAATCTGCCTAATATCACCATAATAATGTTTGAATAAGTTTCATAGATTTACAGAAACAATTTAAATTACGAAAATCAAAATTTCGTTGTGACCTACATGGACACAGAGACATACATGTACATTAAAAACAAAAAACTTTATTGTGACATCGCCGTTGGCCTATGCAATACGAATATAAAAAATAATGGCTCCATAAATTGAATGTGATAATAATAAAGGCAATAACCACAATGAAGTTAAAAAGTACAAAATTGACAAGATCCCTTTTCAGCTTTCTATAAAGCAGTAATAATATCAAATCAGACATATTGAGAGGCACTTTATGCAATTTCCATTCACAATTTTTTCAAGTGAAGTATGATAAATGACATTCACACCAGTTAAACAATTTGCATTGTGACCACTGAGCTTGCTAACAAGCTGGTTGTCACGACTTATTCTGAGCACTGCAGAAATAATTTCGAGATTGCGATTACTATTGAGATGCAGTGCAGTTGAGTGCAGACGTGTTTCAGCAATTCAATTGGTTGCGTTAAGTAGTGGCTGTCTTTCATCGTCATCATCAGCATCATCGTCTGGCGCCTGAATGCTGACGTCTTCACCAACCGACCATTTCTGTTGAACTGATGAACCAAGAACTGCGTAACAGATAGCGGAAGCACCAGTGAAACCTGCCGTCACAAAGAAAACCTTCCGCCACAGGAACTGGCTAGCCTGTTGTTAAAACATACCATACAATACATGAATACACTCAGCTCATAGTCCTTTGCCAACACGCACGTCCACTGTCGTCCAGTGCCACTGCTCTCTCCGCTCAGCTGCACAAGCAGAACTTATTGTTTCCCTGATCACGGACTGCAATCAGGCAGCGCTGTGCTTTCTCCGTGGCTGGCCTTACGACCTGGAATGAGCTCCCTGTTATTCTTCGTCAAATACCTATTGGTCTTTCTGCCTCATTTCTTTCTCTCCTTAAGACTGTCTTATTTTTTATTATTTTATTTATTGCACATTTAACTCATTATACAATCATGAACATTGCAGTACAGTACAGTGCAATGGGGGGGGGGGGGGCAACAAAAGCTAATAGCTTATAATATTATGACCCATCTTACCAATTAATATTCGACTGGGGATGGACTGGGAGCGCTCCTGAGAAGATAACCTGGAAGGAGTGCTATATCAAACTACCAGTAAATAAATAAACATAATAATTATAATACCAAGTAATTAGAGCATTTACTGGCATATACAGCATTTAAACTGCTTTCCCTCTGTTGTCTGAACCCCTTTAAGCACCTGGACGATGGCAGGATATTAATATCGATTGCTGTGGACACCTTAAATATACGGGTACTGGTGTTTATCAATTGAAAATGAACAGCGTATTACCGAACGATGAATGATGAAATCATTTGAGAGTAGCCAATGCCTTCCTTACCTTTCCTTTCGTGAGGTGTAGAACCAGAATTGGTGAAATAATTCCACCAAGATTACCGAACAGATTCAGCAAACCCATCACACTTCCTAATAAAGAAAACATATTGCATAAAATTGGATAAGAAATGAGACTGAACTGCATGAAGCAAGAGAGATAAACAGTTAACGAGGAACAACTGAACCCTATGCTTTTGCTGCAACCAAGAAATGTCTAGTTATGGATAGTCACATGTACTAAATGGTCCATTGACCATGTGCACGTCTTAGGCCTGTATTGTGCAGATAAAATATATATATATATATATATCTGTGTGTAAGTGCATAATATATATATAATGCACATAAAATATAAATTATGTTATTATATTAAATTTATGTGCACTGTGTATGTATCTACATGCATGCATCTGTGCATATGATATCTACACATTAAGTCACTATAAACAGCTTTAAACCCATTATATATATATATATATATATACATATATATATATAACTAGCTGTACCCGGCCACGCGTTGCTGTGGCAGAAAAGACCTCTCCTCCCTCCCCTCTCCCTCTCCCTCTCTTCCCGCTCCCTATTCCTTCTTTCCTCCCTCACACCGTTCCTTCCCGACGGCGACATATGCGATATCGCAATTTTGGGGCGACTTTTGGGCAACCCTGATCGAATCTTCCAGTAAGTTGGTCATCTCGCGACATTTGGGCGACTTTACAACGTGATTCCGGGACAACGGGTTTCGGAAATCTGGCAACCCTGCGGCTTTGTTGAATTTGCAAATGGCGGTCGAGCGGAATGCAAAATTCACTTGTTGTGGAAATATTGCGTTTTTTCGGATATAAAGCAAAATGGACACTGTCCTATTGGAATGGAAGGTTTTGTTAAATTTTCAAAACAATCTGTGCGTAACTTTTTGAGAACACTGGGAACAAACTATTGGAAAGTTTCATTTTTATTTATATAGATTATATATACATATATATAATTATAATTATATATATTTAGTATAAAAAGTATACAGCTAGCTAATACCATAATATTATACAAGAGAGGTCAATAGCTAACACCACACCTCTGATGCTTGAAACCACTAACCAGCATGTCGTGGCGAAATGTCGACAGAGCTGACGTTGGGTCCAGTTGATGCAATGCCATAAGCACCCCAAGACGCAATGAGAAACGCAACGGCCATCATACGATCGCAGTCAACGTAACCCATGGCAACGATAAACCCAGCACTAATAAGACCACCTGAACAGACAATACGATAACAACCAGTTTTCAATAAAACACAAAGTTCACTCAGAGCTGCTCCTGTCCAAAACTCAGACACTTATGTCAATTACACCATATAATTTTATATTATATATATATGTGCAATTGTGCATATATCTATATAATAATATATAGAGGTATGTAAGCATACATGTATTTGTTCGTATGTATGCATGCAAGCAGGTAAGATATGCACGTATGCATACATTTACATGCATACAAACTTAATGGATTCTGTTGGGAATAACTGGTTATTAACATCTGTAAACTGCCCAATATAAATCTATCTGTTATCCCAATCATTGTAAGATTTAATTAATTAGAAGCTTAATTATTTCCCTTACATTTTGTTTTTATAGCGGTTCAATGTTCAGAGCATCTCTGTTTTTCAACCCTGAGCTAATGTAGATACATTATTGAAAGGTACAGTATTTCAACTTTTGAGTTTATGGAGAAACAGTATTGAAAGGTAGGCCTAATATAAACTGAAAGTAACTTTTAGAGTTAACAGGTCAAGGTTCTTGAAGGTGTGACTCTTTTGACTGTTGTACAAATACCATTCCAAAACTTTACACAACAGATTATATATTTGCACTCACAATCAAATTAAGTAATTTGCATAGGTGGCAAATTTCTAATGACTAGCATGGCTGTTCCTGTCCAAGATAAACTTCACAAACCAATAAGAGTAACACTCTTCCGAGTTGCTGTCACTGATAACCATCGCCTTGTCAATACGAAGTCAATCACTGGTCCAGCAGTGATGAAGCAGAAAAAATATGACAAGTACGGAGCAGCATTTAAAATACCATCCTGAAAAAATAAGTTGACATAACACAGTCAATACGAAGACAGATCAAAGTAAGTCAGCTCACTGACTAATCAAGTCAATAAATGACATTAAATGTATGGGAAATGTACAGGAATAAGAGATACACACATAAAAAATTATTCGGTCATTCAACTTTCTAAGGAAAGTGACACACATAACTGACAGCATGAGAATGAAATTAATTATGCAAAGTCTTTCTTAATCCTTAGCACCAAATTCATTTTAAAATGCCACATGCACAGAAATCCATCAAGTTCCGGTAATTATTTCTATCACAATGGTGAGAAGAGGAATAATCATTTGGACACTTCTGAAGATAATCCAGAAATATGAAATAGCATAAACCTACCCGGTCATAACGTGAGATGCAGATAAGCAAATCAAACATAATATACATTAAAAATAGAAATTTATCGAGCAGGAATCTTAAAGGGGTGCCCGGGTGCTATATAAATTCCATCGATTGATTGGAAAATACATATTTTTATGTGAATCTGTCTATTTCAACCATTAAAAAAACGGTCAAACTAACCTGACTGATGTCAAAGTTGAGAACCTGCTTCATGTAGGTTGGTCCGCAGGTGAAAATCACATAATAGGCAATACCTCCCAGGGTATAATTAAGAGCAAGAGCAAAGATCGGTACAGATGTCAGAATGGCTCTCCAAGGCACACTAGAATGCTTCTATGAAAGCATAAAACAGTATAAATCAATTATGTGAGTATATAAAGCTAACAAATTCCTCACATTCATCAAGCCACTAAGGTACTCAATAGTAGTGTCACTTTATAGGTGTGAAATAGAAATGAGAAGGGGCAACCCTTCTAGTGGAATGTTATCGCTCCTTTTGAGCTCACCCTTTGACATCCATGAACTATTACAGCAAGTGCAGATAATGCATATGTCTGCCTCAGATAAACACCTCTGCAGCTCAGGATCATTGTAGAAAATCATCCAAAGAAATGTACATGCACATGTAGTATTTTGGTGATCAATAAAACTTATGAACTGATATTTGGACAATTCTGCTGCACTAGTAACCCTTGCAAAATCAGCAATAAACTACCGTGCAAAGTTATGCAGGAATTTATCATACATGTGCAATCAGAGCAAGACAACTCAACCCGCTTTTGCCTGTTTCCATTGATCTGTGTGACAATGTAATGTCTTTCTGCCTCAGATAAACACCTCTGCAGCTCAGGATCATTGTAGAAAATCATCCAAAGAACAAAGGACAAGAAGCTGCCACAACCTGTTCAACACAAAAGAAAAACATGGGCCATTGAAGAATGAATATGAATCTCAAAAATCAACTTAGCCCATGTATAAAACTACATGGCACTGAGCTACAGCTGTTACATTTCAACAAAAGACTCTTTATGCACCAAACAATTTCAGTGAATCATGAAATGTGCAGCCCAGACCATGGCAATTACATAATCTTTGCATATTTTAAAGTACATGTAGAGGATTGTAGGCCTATGTTGTAAGAAGCAGTACTGGTTCTTAGTAGTGGAGATAATAAGGCCACATGAAAGACTTTTCACAAAGTGCAGTCCTGGTTATTGTATTCCAATAATAAATACACAATTGGGTAGCTCCTTGTTCCTATGCTGAATCAGCCATGATAACAAGCATTGCATTAAACAACTTGATACTAACTGATAGTCCAGCACTACCATATAAGGACTCCAAAACACCACACTTTCATGTTCAATGAACCAGCCTATCACTTAGAAACTTGACGACAAACTCAAAGTTTCAAAAGCACCACTTGCTAATATTTAAATGCAGGGCACCATCTTATTCATTAGCACTGAATCAAGTAATAGAGTTTTAGCTGGATATCAGAGTCTGGTTGCCAGAGAGAGAGACGAGGCAAGTGAACAGCTAAGGTGAGTATTGGGTTTCAGTTAGGTCAAAAGAGATTGCGAGGAAGATGACCAGATGAGTCAGGGAAGGACTTCTTGAATATGCAAAACTTTATTTTTCAGTGGAAAGACTGAGCTGTGACAGGTTGGTGAGTGACAATACTAGTAAAGGACAAACAGTTTTCGAATTCCGGAGGGGGATCATTCCAAAGCCGAGGAAATGTAGAGATGGGTAAGAGACTTGTCAGTGAACAAAGATGCAAAATTCAGATGGGTAGAAACTGAGTTTGGGAAAGAATAAGATAGAAGGACGATCGAGTCGAGATATTTGGCTGAAAAATATTGTAGAAGGTATAGTTTAGCAAAAGGACTTCAAAGTGGATTTGTTTGAAGACTCACAAGCAGTAGAGTGATTCAAGGAATGGAGTGATATGGTGAAATTGGATGTCAGCCTTTTACGCCACTATTGCAAACTGCTAAAAATGTAAACATATAAATAATTGTCAAGCATTAAGCAATTAAATTCTGGGCTATATGGCCCCACAGAAGGTAAAGAAACCATTTTTGAAATTGGGTTGTACTAAACCCATGAGTTTTGCCAGTGTCAATTAATAGATACAAGAGACAATGAAATCGCAACATACCAAACACATAGAATGGTAGAGGCCATCCACCAAGAACATCAAAACTGCAAAGTATGCCAGTCAAGGCAAAACCAACCAAATCACCGGCAATTCCACCTAAAAGGGAAC
Source organism: Lumbricus rubellus (assembly GCA_945859605.1). Classification (NCBI taxonomy): domain Eukaryota; kingdom Metazoa; phylum Annelida; class Clitellata; order Crassiclitellata; family Lumbricidae; genus Lumbricus; species Lumbricus rubellus. The sequence continues at coordinate 47,595,621 of OX243811.1, read as the reverse complement.
ATTTCAAGAATGGAGTAACAAATGATTGCTGATACTGATTCGTCATCATCCGACAAGCAGTGAAATATAGACTGGACAAACCAAAGAGCAAAAGAATACAACATATTTGGAAAGTCTCCCTACTGCGATGGAAGTAGAATGACATAATCATGTAGAACATCAGCACGATACAGATTATAATTATAGTAATTCAGCAGAACTCATTCCACGGCAATACTATCACTGAACCGTTGGTTGTGTCTTGTCCAGATCTCATATCTTCAGTCTATCTAACGTTCCATTCAACCACAGCAGACAGTGAATTTTGATGTACAGCTTCTTTCTGGTCTTTAAAAATATCAAATTGAATGTGACACACATTCCAGTGGCTACTTAAAGGTGGTTTATAGTTGGCACAAAACAGCCGAAAACATGACAGTAAATAAAATAACTCCTATTAATATTTCAAAAGTCTCAAGTATTTACCAGAACTAGAAAGATTAATTAAGCGAGTTCTTTCCAAAGGTGGAGCCCAAAGTCCCCAGACAGCATATATACTTGGCGCAATAGGTCCCTTGAACACAAAATACACACAAATATGATAACCATTGCAATCTTGTTATATAATGGCATTAAACTTTATTATTTTAATCAAAAGACTCAAAATATTAACAACACCTAAAAGTCGTTTGTTACTCATTAAAGAACTTTGAAGACAAACCCCAAAAGTAAATATTTACCATTGATTCATCAATCATAAACAATGCATTTCTGCTTTTTAGCCATCTTTGAGTCAACTTGAGAAATCGAATTTTGCACCTGCAAAAGATGGAACCAGTTAGTTGAAGACTATAAGCCATGAACTGCCACCTTAGGCCTGCAGATTTAGCAATCCACTGTCAACATATTATAAATCTTTAGTCCAAACCTGTTATTCTATAATTTCTTTTCAAAGCTCCATCTCTAATTCTGATGTATACACCGTGCCTCAGATCTACACATTTAGTCGACGAAATAAATAAATACAGTTAGTTGAGAAATTACATCAGAATACTTCAATGATTTACCTGAAAAAGACCCATGAAGAAGCGACATGCAATCAGAGCCCTGACATCAAGTCTTGCGAGAAATGGTGAGACTGCAGAAAGAACACTTGAGGTAAGCAGAACCCATCCTATGATGAATCTGCTACCAAACCGTTGTGACAAGTAGCCACCAGGTAGCTGGCTAATGACATAACCGTAAAAGAAAGCGGAGAGAATCGTACTCTGAGTACCTGCATCCCAATCGAATTCTCCAAACTGCAGCACACACATCACCAAGCAAATTAAATTAGGTGCATTAGTACACTGCGATTGATATCCTAACAACGATTCTGCCGATTTCAACTTCTTTGTCTGCTGTAGCTAAGTTTAATTGGTATTTCTATTCAGTACTACCAGTTTTATGATCTTTGGGCAGTTCTGACCGTACAACTAAAATCTGTTTCAATTCATTGACTTCTGTAGTGCATTAATGCAAATGAATAAGATATTGATCAGTGGCTTCCACAACATCCATTTAAAATTAAGAATAGTAACCATACTGTAATGTCTGCTGAAAAACTTCCAGCTGCTAAATGTTTTTACATTCTAATGTAAGTTAAATCAATTCTAACAAAAGAGATGAAGTCCATGATCACTGATCACTCTGACCAGTAAGTTCCAATCTCACCAGGCAAGAACATAAGGCATCTAAAACTTGCATAGATCTTATTTCAACTACCTCCTGCAATGTTGTGTTGGAAGAAACTGGTTTGGGGCATTCTTCTGACGTTTCATTTTCTGAAGCACTTCGAGTTAAATTCACCATAACAACAATAGCAACATTCATGCAAGTTCTTGTTGTGGTAGCGTTGAGAAACGAAAACCAAGTTAACAGACTGATCAGGTACCTCACATATCCACATGATGCTACAAAATGAGAAGAAAAAAAACCAATTCATTTAATAAGTCTCTCAACTTAGTATTGGCTGGGCATGGATTGAATACAGACTTTTACAGAGTTAGAAACAAGTTGAAGATCATGATAAATACATTGTTCTAAATCAAAATAAGACTTAGCATATATACATTGTATACACATATATATATTTCTTAATAATAGACATGTAATAGCGTCCCTGTCCGGCATCGCACGGGTTTCTTTTCCCAGGCATGATTCACCATACTTTGCTATATTTTTAGGTCACAGTTTAAACATAGTAAAAGGTTGTCATAAGAGTGTAGACATTAAGCGGTGGCAGGTGGTGAGTGGTGACATCTGTCGAGTCGTATGGATGTTTCAGGGTTTCACCTTGGTTGTCCCAAGTTCTCATGCTCTTCTACCCTTCTACATTGCAGATGTCAACTTGCGCTTGATAAAAATTACCATTTTTCAGGGTTTAGATATGCAAAGGGTCTGACAAAGAGGAATATTCCCAGAGGGCAAGAGAAAATAGATTGCACTATCCTTCTAAAAATGCAATTGTAAGAAACCACTCTGTTTTGGAATGTCTTACAACGATAATAAAAACCTAGCTTCACCTACAAAATGTGAGGTTTCCTTTTAAGATTATCAGCCAACCTTTTTACTCACTAGGTGTCCTGCTGTTCACTTTCTCTGAATCTTTATTCGATGATGGAGAAGAAATTTCTGGACAAACAACTTTGAAATCAGAGTCTTCCTGAGTTGAATATTGCATAATGCGCCTGGCGCTCACTACAACCAATGAAAATAACAACTATTATTAGCATAATTATTATCTAATTATTTTAATGTGATGCTGCATTTAATTCAAAACTAGACAAATGTTTTGCTTACTGGTATATGATTTGTTCACTTTATGCAAAATCAAAGACATTGCTAAAAGCACATCAATAGGAAGCTTGACATACTAAACATTGTCATTTGTCAATACCAGATCACTCTATAATCTACATCTCAACTCATGTACCGGAAAAACCAATATTAAGCAATTCACTATTAGAATAGCTGGGCCTAAATTATGGAACTCTATTGACTTAGGAATCCATTCGGTAAACTCTTTGAACTTCTTTAAACTGATCTTCAGAAAACATTTACACAGAACAGTCTGATAATTCAGCTGTTTGGCAGCCAAGCAAGGTACCATCACATTGTACTCACTTTTGAACACCACTTGGTGACCAAAAGGCCGAGTCGGCCTTAGAGAGAGTAGCAGGAGGCAGTGCTGTGTCCGTGTTGATCTTCTGCTCTTCGTGTCAGAGTGTCACCTTTCACCTAAACTCACCTACATGTGGAATACCACACCACAAAGTTTAAACGAGTTCAAGAAGAGGACGTAAATGCGGTAATCAAGACATATTGAAAACACTTGTCCGCAACAGGATATCTCAACATGTCTCGATTACCGTGTTTACCTCGTCTCTTGAACTTGTTGAAAACTCCGCCGTAAATGACAATACGACAGGCCTTAACAGCTGTCCACACAAGCACATGCATTATTGATTCAAGCCACTTGTTACAACTTACCAGGGTCATTGCTATCACATGACTACTTTCAGTTTTTCCACATGACTCATATCTGACCTTGATGTATGATATATTTGGCTGTCACACACACTCAAGATAATTCATACCAAGCCATATGCCATAAAAGAGTGGTGACCAAACCTTGTAGCTGTGGGCTAAACTGGAAATAATCCAAGATATTTAAATAATTTCTTCACCCATTCAGTGGATTTCGATTCAAGGACAAGATTAGGCCAATTCCAAGCATTATGTTTAAAAAAATTTGTATAAATTTACTTAGACTTAAACTGTACAGTCTAAACATATACTCTAAAAACAATTTGAGGTCAGTGGTTAAAGTGGTATGGGTGAGCAGTGGGAACACCAACTGTAAGCAGTGGAAATGATGAAGAAGTTTTTATATAGCACCTCTTCAAGAGAGCTACTCAGAGACACTCTAAGCCCGACCTCATGCAGCTAAAAAATAATAACAAAGCCGTGGCTAGCCAAAGTTCGCACACAAGAGGCACCACTAAAATGTAATTTTATACTAATAAAACTTGTCCTACCTGTGCTGCTTTGTTACAGGTTAGCATGTCCTACACTGTTCTTGTTACATTTAATTTTGCTACACTCTTTTGATGTTTTGATAATAATTTATTCCATCAATTCAAAAATTTATATAGCACCTCTTCAAGAAGCCCACTCAGAGGCGATCCCAGTCCAACCACGGTAATTCAAAAAGGCTTTTAAATAAGGAGCCGGTAAAAAATGATGAGTGTCATATAAATATTTAATGATAAGGGTGATGACTGAAAGGTAACATGCTGGCACACAAATCAGAATTACATGGGTTTGATACCTATTAGCTTAAGAGTGACTCAATGCTTCTACAGTGAGCAGTAGAACAGATGGTGACCTTGCAGGCTGCCATATAGTTAAATATGACTTAGAACTGTTTAAACTTGTTATCATCTGTTATGGCCATATTTTGAAACTTCTGATATCATGTAAACTTACTGTGCACTTGTCAGCTCGAATTAATTAATGAAAATTATTATCACCTTGTAATAACCAAATAAAACGTACAGCAATCTTGCCCTTGAATCAAAATCTACTGAATGGGCGAATTTCGACTAACAAAACAAAACTTTGGCTGCATGTTTGATGCAATGAACGAATTCTGGCTGGTTGGGCCCAAACACAATCATATATAAATTAAACTTTAACCGTTAAGTTGTGGTAAGTGACGAAGAAGAGCAATACCTTAAACTAGCAATGAGGCAGCTATGAGATATGAAGTGCTGCTATCAACACAATTATTGTTTAGTCTCGGCATATATGAAGACGGATGGCCAATCCTGACTACTGACACATTCTCATCTTCCCATTGATAGTGTACGGTGAGTGTACTCATTAGGCCTAAAAAAATGTTGTGTTTCCGGTAACATAGCTAAAACAAATTGGGTAGGTAGGTCGGAAAATATTTTTATTTTGGTAAAATATTTTTATGCAGTGACTATCCGAAAAAGTATGCCCCACTAGTCTTTTTTGCACGCTGAATCAAAGGACGTGTTCTAAGCAAGTATAAACTGCCTATTTCCCGACAGTCTGCACCTAAAACTGCTCTAGAAACAGTCCTATTAATTTCCTTTTGTTGACGTCCCTTATGTTATGTCAATACAAATGTTAAAAAAATATTTTTTTCAAAAAAATTTAATTTTTTTTTGGAAAAAATAATTTTTTTCAAAAAATTTTTTAAAATAAAAGTTTTTTAAAAAAAATTTGAGTCGCGGCCGTAAAAATGGGTCGGTCGGGTTACCGGAAACACAACAATTTTTTTCTACGCCTTATAGCTGAGTTGGCTAGGGGGAGCTTGGAGAACAAACGTTTTGCCCCGACGGGAATTTGAACCTCTGACCTGTCGATTGACAGTCCAGCACAATAACCACTACACCATTGAACGCCAGTGCATGGCCACCAGCCCACCACTACCAATCAAGTGAATCACATGACAAAAATAAGGTCAACTCTGAATGCCAAGCTCTGTATATACTCACCGGTTTCTTTTAAATAAATGATCAACTAAAGTCCCATTAAATGCCTACGGTCGAGTCATAGCTACAAAATCTTTACAAATTACAGCTGAAACTAAGACTATTTAAGATTGTCCTAACGTATTTCTAAACCAGAGTCCCGCGCTTGTCAATATTAGCGCATTCCTTGACCTAGAATTATTATGTCACAATATTATTGCGGTCTGTTGTAGGCCTACTGCATAAGCAGCATATTAATCATCTGGTTAATTAATATGTAAGTAGGTGCGCGCGCGCACCGATCATTGAGGTCAAAATTATTAATGTCGAGGCAACGTAGGCTATCAGCTGAATAATAATTCTCTTGTGTCGTGGGCGGAGAATTCGAGCTTCAGTGTCCACTGTCCAATGCCTCGTCTGCAGCCGATCGTAATCACAATATCAAAACTTCAAAGCGCCAGAAGAAGACTGGAAGGGCAGAATAGAGATGCAAGGCTGCATCAATCAATCAACCAATCAATCAATCAATCAATCGATCGATCGATCGATCGATCAATCGGTTGGTCGATCAATCAATCAGTCAATTCATCAATCAATCAATGCGCGGTGGTGTATGAGTATGAGTATAAAATTATTAGGTGCTTTCGCTTTGCTGTCGAGTGGCGCTTTAGAAGTTTTATGATTACGATAATTTATGACATCAAATTCAGGCGCTACAAAATTCTTCTCTTCCGCTTAATTTGGAAACGCGCCGTGGTTGTAAATATATAATTATATTAGTTTTGTAGAAATCTTTAATAAAGTTAATTTTTTACACCCGAATAAAGTTGTAACAAGTGTCGTTTTGTGATATAGGTATTGTAAATGTAATATTTTGTTTTTTCTCTATGAAACAAGACTTTAATTTTGACTATCTATAAAGTTATTTTAGAAAATACTCCGGGTGAGCGATAATGGAGGTTGTTAGTACTAATGCAGAACGCAACTTCTTGTTTGTTATCAAAAAATGAACAACTTCACTGACTTTTCGTTTCTTTTAACTGAATATTTGAATCCTTTATGGCAGCTTATGCTGTTAGCATATTTTCTGGAGGACAACCCGAATCGTCGAAACCCAATTCCCAGAAAACACTGTAAATACACAAAATGCCCGATTTTCCGACAACCGTTTTAGACTATAATAGATTGCGGCCGAACACTTGAAAACTCTTCAGATTTAAATTAAATACACGTTGCCGTGGTTTTGCTGCTGGTAATACAGTTTAATGTCGAAAATTCTTTAGGTCTAGTGTCTTGCACCAATGCACTTAGTAAACTGACTGGTTATCCGGGTGGTTAGTTTTGAGATTGAGTGTTCATAACTTTTTTTCTAATCCCTTCAAGTTGACTGAGCTTTTGACAGTCCAATCCAGTGACAGGCATATATAGCACTCCCTTTTACCAAATAGTTTAGGTAATATTATGAAAGAAAGACCCGTAATCCTTTAAACCCAGGTAAATTGAACAGGCCTAGTTAGCTACACCGGTAAGCGAGAGCGGTAAGCGAGAGCGGCATTGGTCTGTTGGTTGCAACGGACTGCGGTTCAAGCCCCGGGCTGGGAGTTGACATTCAGAGATTTAGATATCTTGGGTTAGCACATGTGGGACGCAGGGCGCAAGCTGGTGCGGAGCGACCATGGGCAAGTTGTCTGTGGGGAAGGCAACGGGAAACCACCTCACTCATCTCATTCCCAGGGGCGTGAAGCCAATGAACCTGCCTACGGGCAGAATACTATCATCATCATCAAATTGAACAGTATATTCACTTCACTATCGTAAATTATCCTAAGTCAGCATGCACATTTTGTATATCAATGCAAGACTCTGATATTGGTTCATCATCTTTTACATTGTGCTCGTTAAATACTTATTAACTATAGAGCCCTGTTGAAAATCTGTGAAATGCATTATGCTTTTGACTCTAGAAGAGTTCAGATTATATTGCATTTTAAATTGACATTTTTAATGATAACCCAAAGTGACTTAAAGTAGAGCATTACAAAAATGAATTGTATTTTTCATTTTTTAAGGAAAGAAATGGGTCGCCACTCGTCAGATGAAAGTGAACACAGCAAAGGCGGAAGAAGGAAGAGACGTTCAAGGTGTACAGGCGAATAGTCTTAGATATATCGATTTGTCTGTAGATAACTCTTCAGCAACAGTTATCGCTTGCTATATGTTTTGCTGCGTCAGTACTAGCAGGCTATGTTTTTAGGTTGTCAGAGTAAGACAGATGGGTGAATAAGTGTCTTGCAACCTATTGTTTTATGAAAACTTGTGATGTGCACAAATATTCTGTAGCAGTGTGATTACAGGCATTTAGTGGTTATTTGGTTTTGGTTCAAACAGATGATTTGGTTATGTACAGTGTGCAGTAGGATGACATTAATGAGTGTTGCATGGCTTTTGTAAAGGAATTTTTAGAACTACACAACCTTTCTTTCATTTCCAATCTTCCATGGTAAAGTATTCCAATCGGAGGACAATGACCTTTTTAGCTGCGCAGAAGTGCTTCTACAACTGGATATATCGATTTGTCTGTAGATAACTTTTGAACAACAGTCATTGCTTGCTATATGTTTTGTTGCATCAGGACTAGCAGTCCTGTATAACCTGTTGCCATACCATGTAGCTGTAAATTAGCACAGAATAGAAAATATATTGAAAAGTTTTCTGAGGTTAGCTTAATTGACTTGCATTTTAGCAGTTTTGTTACAAGTATTTAACCCTTTAATGCCGGAGGGTATAGGATTTCCCATACATTTTACTACCTTCTCGGCATCAAAGGGTTAAACATCTGGAACTCGTTCAAATGGTTGAAATATTTAATTCCCAATTTTGAAAGAAGCTGTTCTTTGTTATTAGATCGGTTAGTTATGACAGAAGTGAATCTAGAGAACGGAAGAGTCGCAAGAAATCACGAAAGCATCTTAGTCCAAGCCGGTCAAAACGCCAGAGATCACGAAGTTCGAGTTATGAGAAGAGTCGTAGGTCTCGGAGCGGAAGTCGAAGAAAAACTCGCAGATCTTGCAGCAGAAGCACAGAAACAAGTCGTCACAGTTCTGTGAGTCACGGCTCTAAACACAAAGGTAGACTATCATGGTTTTTATAGCAGCAGACACTTCTTTTGTGAACTCGTGACTGCTTGCTCATCATCTACTGTGGTCTGATATCTGTCAACATTTTGGCTATGTTATTGTCAAGCTTTTCGAGACATTTCAGTTAAGTCTGTGCTGCATCAAATAATTTTGCTTTGAAAAGCACTAGAAAAATAGGGCAAATTTTAAATTACCAAAAACTTTTTATGCACAACAATACAGAAAAGATTTAGGTAAAAACGATGACACCAACATTGAATGTGTGTAATTCGTGTGTGCTTCAGAATTGTTAAAAATGTCCTGAGTGCTTGTTTACAATGGGCATCCTAATGAATTTCATGCTTTCTTAAATGATGGTAAGTTCATTTACACTTCTGAGATGTTCTGAAATCATAATAATTCTTTATGCAGAAGTGTGCAGAGTATCTTTTCAAGTTCAGTGATATATTGAACTTTCTAAGATGAATATGAGTTAAACGTGATTTGACTTTTTACGTGATCGTCTAGGTTCACGAAGATCACGATCTGGATCCAGATCATACTCACGATCAAAGCACGACCACAGTGGGTCAAAATCATCTAAATCACGGAGAAAATCACGAAGCCGGTGAGATATTGCTCGTGTGTAATGACCGAGGTTTAATTTTGAGGACAGCATCGAATTATCTTGACTTTTAAGGTTTTTTGTCTGATGTTTGCTATTGAACCTGCTGTTAGCTCTTGTGTCAGTAAATATTTCTTTGTTTATCTGAACTGGATATTGATCTGTAATTTGTTTCGGTAGCTGACTTTTTTCAATACTAATGCAACCTGGCAACTGTATTTGGACCTGCTTCTCTCCAACCCATTTGGGCAACCCCTTCGACTTGATGTGGTGCTTATGAATAAGCTTTTGCTCTGTGCTTGGCTTTGAGAGGAACTGTTGAAGTTTGGAGTTTGTGATTACAATTTCGTTTAGCATTTTTCCGTATTCATTTGACATTAATGCATTTTCATTGTGAATGGCAAGTTCTTTTAGGAGCTTCTTGTTGTGCTGATTGATGACCTGAGAAGTGGATATAACGCTTCCTTGATTTTCCACATAATTAGGCTTCTGGCCTCAATCGATAGTTAGATAGTTGGTGGAAATATTTATTTAGCATGTGATTTTTTATTTTTCCATCATCAGATCAAGTTTCAGTAATCAGACGAGATTTAGGTTTCTATATGAATGTTGCGTATCATTCCATAATAAATCCCTGATGGGTTTTTGTCTGCAGGGATCGCTCACGTTCACCTGATTCAAATGACAGCAGCAGTGTCTCTTCTTTTAAGCCTACCTCACTCAAAAGGTATTTGTTTAACTAATGTTCGTTAGTTTGTTGTCTTGAAGATTAACATGCAACGCTTCTGCTAAGATCCAAAGTACACTGGTGTATAAGCTGAGGATAACTGTAATGTTGCTTTTATAAAATAGGCTTATTAGTCTTCAGTTTAAACAAATGTAAATAAATACCTAACAGATGGATTATGATCTTAAATATTTTAACTGCATCCTCTTGTTTCATGAAATTTAGGTGTTTTCTGTTAATTAAAATGAGTAACATTTAGTTAGTAACACGTATAGTCTTAGCATGTACACTATTAATTAATCAGTCGATCTGTAACTGAAATGAGTAAATTTTGCTGAATTTCACTTGATCCAAATATGGCCAAAAAAGATCACTTTGTGGCTGAACTGTGGCAGAGATTGGTATTGGTACTATTGCCATTTTGGTCATGTACACCATTTTGCTAGAAGTGTAGAAAGGGCAATATTGCATTAAATACATTTAGGGAAAATGGCAGTACCAAGGATAGAGTGGCAGTGACATGTGTGCTGTTCACATTATTAAACATTATTGCATTTCTTGTATTTTTCTCGTAAATGTATTTTGCAATTGAATTTGCAGTCAGCAATCGGCATCATCTCTCGATTACTTGGTAAACTTACTTTGCTGCTTCAATACATTAGTTATTATTTTTTCAACATGTTGTTTTGTGGCATACCTTTTTGTGCATTGGAATATTCTTTTATATGTAGATGTCAACAGCCTAAATGACATGCCCAGAAAGATCAGTTTGCATCCAGATTGCAGCGGAGATTGGTACTATATTGACATTTTGGTCCTGATCACCATTTTTTTTATAGGTTTTGAAGAGGATGGCATCGTATTAAAGACATTTATGCAAAGTAAAAACATACAGTACAGTATTTAGTGGATATGTATTGTACATCACTGCAAAATTTGTAACAAGCACTTGTATTTTGGTGATCAATAAATATAAAGCTTGTAAGTGTAGTTAACATTTGTATGCCTGAACTAAAGAATGTATGTAATTTTCGGTGTTTTGCTGCGAGATGGATCATGCTAACAGCCTTTTCTTATTTAAAATTTTCATTGTATTCTTCTGCTAACTGTGACTGTGTAGTTAATATCCGTTTAAGTGTTCATGCATGTACACTGTACATTCTTGCATTCATGAGTAAATGAGTATCCTATATATCTTTGTGTATGAATGTTGATATCTTCTTTTGATAGGTCACTCAGTTGTATGATAAGTGTTGTGAATTTTTACAGACTTCTGCGGAGAAGGCTGAAGCAAGACTTCAAATGGCACTGAAAGCTGCAGGTAGTGTTTTGAAAAATGCTGTTTTATTCTAAATTTATACATTTTTTAGCATGTCCACTGAAGCAAATTGATTTTGGCAACTGTTCTGAATAATGTATAAACTTTTAATGTATAATTTGTTACACAGAAACTGTTATTATTGACTGCTGTAATTTAGAATCCAATTACAGTCACTGGTTGCTTTCTTAGGATTTGTTGTAAAGTCTATGTTCGATATTTGCTTGAATGTTTCACTACTTTTACAGTATTTGCATATTGTAGTCATATATCATCTGCGGTCAGTTAGATTTTACTGTTTGTGTGTGGATGGGTGTCCTGTCCTTATGTGTTCAGATACGGCTCATCGTAGTTATTCAGTTTTCCAACATGTGCCTGGGTAATAAGATACTAGCCACATTTAAGGCAAGTCAGTATGCTTCACCTACCATAACCCTATAGCCAGCTGTACTAGTTACAATCATCTGGTGGTCATTATATGATTTCAGCGGCAGCGGATGAGCAGTTGAAGCGTAAGGGTCTTCTAGTGTCCAACGCTGGTCGGCCGTTGATCTCAACAGAGGACCAGCAGAAAAGAGCGAATGCCATCGAAGAAATCGATGGTGACGGATTCGCACAGTCAACATTCAGGTCGACGAGAAGCGAGGTGTGTACGAAAAACCTAAAGGAAGGCTGCTGTTGGTGAATGTATTAGTTTTAATTTAGAATAAAAACCTTCTTTAAATATCAATTTGGTGCTGTTAGTTAAATAGAGAAGTTGTATGGTACTGTGTTGTTAATAATTCTGGTGTTGAGTTTATGGAATTCTTCGTTTGTTGTCTCTGCATAAAGTAAGGAATGGTAAACAGAGACAGAAGTAAAATCAGGTTTTTCTACACATTCTGTGGGCTGGCATAATTGTGTGCGGACTGGGTTTGACCCACAGACTAGTCTATCAACATGTTCTTAACTCTTTCCTGCCGGAATTGTTTTGATACCTATCCTGTTAATCGGGTCGTGGGTGACCCGATCCGGCGGGAAAGAGTTAAGAGGCTTAAATTAACACTTATGATAATCATCATAGCTCACCATATTTCTTGGTATTTGATTTCTGCTACTACACTACTTAACATATCAACTGTGCTGATTTCACTAGTTACCATACTTACAAGCCTGAGTTGTTAGACAGAGATGAGAGAGGAAGTTGCACTGAAGCTGTGCATTTTGATTTGCTAGATTCCAATGCCGAAAGGCAGTAAAGCCGATGCATCTCATGCTGGTGCAATGTTTGGATCATCTGCTTCATCTACGTTCTTCGACTCGATTAAGACATCAGATGGCATCGTAGTAAAGGCTTCAGTCATTGAAGATGACAATCTGTTGATGCATCCAAATGTAAGTCATTGTAGTCGTACAGATGATAATTTTTAGAGTACATATAAGTGACTCAGTATAAACGTGTGTAACTAGGTTTTGCAGAATTGAGAGTTCAAATGATGGTTAGCACGACACTTAATCGTGGGCTTAACTTAATCGCAGGATTAAGTGTCACGGAACCAAATGATTCTTGCAGTGTTCAGGATCTATGTTGAACGCTTGACCAGCAGAAACCACAAACACTTAATTCCAAGTCCTACTGTCCTTCATCTGTAAGTGGATTGAATGTGGAGCATATTGAATCGCCAGCAAAATCTACATATGGAACATGGTCATTGCATCAGAAAGGCTGAAATTGGCCTTAAAGAATAATGAAATGGCATTCTGCAAACATGCACACAAGTACAAATGAAATTTCTGTCTGTTTCAGATGTATCTAATGAGTGCCGAAGAGAAGCTGGAAAGATGGAAATTGAAGATAGTGGAAATTAGAAAGAAGATACTAAAGGAGACAGGAGGAGTAATTCCATAGTGAAGCAGGAACTGTTCCTTACAGTACAAAGGAAATTAAATGACAATTAAGGTGATAATCTATATGAACGAACTGATTAGGTTTGCTCAGTTTTACAAATTGTTTAATGGCAATTTGTCAATTATTAGTTTAGTTGGTAGATTTAAAAATCTGTCAAGTATTAAGTTCTGCTGTCTGAAAGGACTTAGAAATGAGTACGTGGTCAGTGAACCCACTGAGATCAAATGATTATCTGGAAAACAGATGTATCTATTTTGGAGTTACTTCATAGCCAGCCATGCATTTATCTGCTTAGAGACTATACTTGAACTGCTGAGGAAATCTATTAAAGCAAACTGTGTAATCAGCTTAGTACATCAAGTTCTAGTCTTGTATAGTTGCTTGCCTGTACTGCAGAGAACAAGATCTGTAGCACAGCAAACGATCCCTTGTCCAGCATTCTTCTACTGCACCGTATTCTCCCCTCATTTTCCATCGAATTTGCCCGATAAGTTTACACATTCATTACGGAGATTTTTATAGCTCCCCTTCATGATTACTATTCAGGAGCGCTCTCGACCTAACCACCGATGAAAAGGACAACTGGTTTTAAATCTGCAATAAAATGCATCTAAGTAAACCCGTAGGCATAAGGCATAAAGCCAGTAGGAGCCCATTTTATATCATAGGGCCAACAACAGAGAAAGAACAGTGCTGTATAAGACCAATACGTGTCCGGGGAATGAGGAGGAGCATAGAGCACATCTTTGCACAGAGTAGAGCAACAGAGCTCTTGCACATAAGCAGGAGTGGCTCCTAAGAGTCACCACCACGTTAAAGCAGACACTTGGAATGTAATCCGCTGTGGATTTGGGAGCCGTTGCAGGACATCCGTCGTATGATCAGAGATATAACTGAATTTTCGGAAAACAACCAGTGAGGTGTACGGCCTGCACAGGAGCCACTCCAAGTACCCTGACCGTCCAGCAAGGAGTTAGCAGCAGTAGTCTAGACGGGTGACAACAACATGCCCTTGGACTTGGTGTATGTCTGCTCCCTGAGCATTATTCTCCAGGGCACAAGCACTTTAACATTTTTACTGGTATCCTACAATTCGCCAGGTAGTGACGCTGCTGGGTCATGTATAAATAAATGAGTCTAGAAATTATTATTTAGACTTCCTTCTCTATGGTTCTGGTTCATGAGAATAATTTCAACAGAAACAAGCCATCTGTATTTCATTGAAACGTAATTTGCAAATGAGGTTCTATCATAACACAGGGCAAACCTTCAAGAAAACCGTTTTGTCCATCACATTTATTTACACCTGTATGTGAACAACTGTGACAAGACTAAGATCTATGTACAAGTAAACACGATTTTCAGAGAAGTATATCAGATTTATCTGTAAAATACCTTCCAATAGGATATACCATATATATATATACATGCATATATAATGTATATATATAAAATTCAACAACGGCTAAATTGTAAAATTAAAGCTGCTAATGGAAGGACAGTGCAGTTTGATTTATTCACTCAATTACTGGATACGTCTAAGTACCCATGAAGGTCAGTCCTTGTAGAAAAGGTGTTCGCATTCACTGGCTACAGAATAGTTTCCAAAAGAGAAGAGTGGAGACTGCCATTGTTTTTGGCATTTGGAATCTATAAGCTAGTGGTACACTTGACCATAAATATCAAGACATCTCAAACAAATACGGAATCAAGAATGTGGTAAAATGGTTTAATGATATCAATAGTTTGAATTATAAACTTTACATTAACCTTTCAGTTTAAAATTCCATAGCTTATCTTTACACAGTGATCTACTTGGCCAAAAACAACCATGTTTTTTATCCAGACCTTTTATGAACTCCACCAGGGCCTTGTGAAGATATTAAACTCAGCTGACACCAAACAAGTCATACTAATAAAGCTTTTTAAAAGATACATGTTTTAAAAGTCATAATTTAATTATATTTGAAAAATTTCAATAAAACTCAGGGGATTCACGACGACCTGTACTAGCACATATCTGGGCATGCACACCTCACGGGCTCCCCTCAGTGCTCGAATTCAACTCAAAGTTCTTACTGTAATTGACCGGTCTTACTCTGCATAACAACCAAGTATCTTCATTATATCATCCGCTTGCCAACTTCCAGCATCCTCTCTTTGTCCACTACACTCACGTGACAGACGTGATCTTCCTTGTCCTGCGAGCAACGACTGATTTGGCATTCATTGGTCTTGCACTTTGAAATCAACTTGGACGCATTCTTCATTATTGACTGCTACCCGAAGCACATCTTTTCGCTGTCTCAAAACTACTTTCTTTTCTCTGGGTCTTTCGCAATGAGAATGCCTACGATCGGTTTGCACTGTGACAGGTGATTTATAATATATGCAATACGTCAAATGCCTTATTATGCCAAGATTGAACTAAAGGCTTTTTAAAAGCTGGCATGCTTTAAAAACCAAACCATAATATTCTATTTGAGATTTTTTCAACAAAACACAGGATGTACTCTGACCAGCACTGGCACATATCTGGGTGTCATGATAAAACCAGCAATAATTTTAGTTTTGGAAGAGATGATAACTCAGCTTGTTTTGCAGGGTAACAGCAGCTATTAACCCTGCAATGGCCATCTCTGTTATGTGCTTCCAACTTACAGGCGAAAATTTCAGGAATGACTGTTGGCAAATTTTGTTAAAATGGTCCAACCACAAACTTCTGCTTACAATCATGTATTTATGTACATTGCCCGCCAAATTGCATTTCCTGAGGACATCTCGTCTACAAATAGTGGAAGAGGACCAGAGTTACTTATGGATTGCATCCTAATTGCAGTTCTCCTTTTCAGCAAGAAATAAGGTCTGGTCTGACCGTAAAGTGATATCATTCGACTGTTTTTGTATGCTAAATAATGCACCATTTAAGATTTCGTTATAAAACAAATTTCTGGGGATGGGATCAGTTTGCTTAGGTGCTTTTGGCACCCTGGTCCAACACTTGCTCGAAAATATTGTCACTGGCCTTTGATTAAAAAGGTTGGACACCCGTGGTGAAATAGAGCGTGAACAGAGACTTTTACATAAAGCCTTGCTGCACAGCTGCTTCCATCAGCTGATGCTTGTTACATAGCAACATTATACACAATTAAAAGAAACTACCGGTAGTTCTAAACAAAGCTAAGCTGTATAAAACAGCATGTGCTCTTTTGCTCTAAATCTTTAAAAGGCTCAACTTGGTTCACTACAAATTGCAATTTGCTGTCCTGCTAAGAAATTATGCGCTTTGCAAAGACATAGTAAACCTTAAAGCAAAACAATTCTAGCCCCATAATTTGCACCTACAAGTAAAATGTCAACAACTAGGACAACACTAATCTCTATGTACAAGTAAGCACAATTTGCAGAGAAATACATCAGATTTAACCATATATAATACCTCTCAGCAGGACATAAATATGTGGTCAATTAAAGCTTCCAACAAAACAGCCAGAACTATCCCCTGTATGTATATCTATGAATAATGATACGGTCATCAATTTACATCGTGAAAACCTCCATTTTCGATTCATTTAGCTAGTAACATACATAACTGATATTATCAAAACATCACACACACCAACAACTTCATGCTAATATTAAAACAAGGTAAAAATATGAAAATTAACATAAAATGCCATTAGCCTCTACAAGTATAATAATGCACCAACTCAGTTTAAACAACTTCAGTCTGATTGCATCGGAACCCCAGTTTCTAAACTTTGTAATAACTCACATTTTAGAATAGGGCGTGGTACTTGCAGTCGTTAACAAAGCAGTCAGCTACAAAATGAGCATCATCACATGGACATAATATTATGTATGAAAGGAAGAAAAAATTGAGAGGTTGCGGTCACAACTTTATTGGTTTAAGGGACTGGTCTATCATAACACTGTTTCCATAGGAACAGAACTGCTAGCACCTGCATTTTCATCGTGACAAATCAACTAATAATCTCATCGATTGTTTTTCTTAAATAAGGGGACATTTAACTTCCGTGATCAGTTAGACACATTAGGATTTAGGAATGATACAAGGCATGTCTACAAATAGTCCACTTTAGCGCAAATCAACTCATTGATTATAATTATCTATGCACTCCAATGCCAAATTTCATTCGGGCCTGCAGGCGTATAATCGTAAGTACATAATAAGAGGGACTTTCCAACAACCAACTAAAAACTCAGTAACAGATCTAAGGACAGTTTCTCACTGCAAATCATCAAATGTTAAAAAAGGATTCTAGAGCATGATATGAAGATCTCACAAAAAAAAGTTTAGCCTGTAAAAAAAAATTTCTAGTTTCACGTTAAACAGTTTAATATGAGATTTCTTGCTAACATTAGAATACTAAACTGAAACTGCTGAACATGTAACTGTTGTGAAAACAACTGGTACAATATGTACTACTGATTAATTATTTTATCTGCTTACGTGTAAGCCATTTAGTTGCAACACAAAGATGCATCTTGAGTTAATGGTAAAGTGCTACAATAACTTCAACACTGTCAGCAGTAAAAAAACTCTAAATAACTAAATTGGATTTGAGCAGAAAAAAAGTATATGTACAGTATTTCTCTTCACTCATCTCAATTTTTGTAACTGACAGTGAACTAGAAAGTGCATGTTCTTTAACCAGATGCCTTCCATGCAGGCTGCCAATAACAGCAACGATGTAACAAGAAATAAGTACGTATGGCTAATGATCTTGTCTGCCTACACGTAAGCCAATTTGTTGCAACGCATAAAGATGTAAAATGCAGTAAGAATCAGTTTATTACTCTATTAATCTTCTTACTTGTTCAGTTTAAGAAACAGAGCAAGACAATTTATGTAACTGTCATAACTTTCCTCCATTTGTACGAAACCATGTTTTACAAATTGCTATCAACAAACAACGTCTCTCTGTTTTTCCAGCAGTTATCGCTGACTTCTTTTTGGTTTCAGATGCCGAAACGTAGCACTCCCATACATTTCTAACAGTTAATATACACCCCTTGTAATGAAAGGACTAGATAAACAAAGCAACATTCTTGGCAATGCCACACAGATAGCAGAGTATCTCAACAGGTTGCCAGTAATCATCTGATGCTTCTGTTCAATATAAAAGAAACATCGTAATGGCTAAAAATTAACACAGGTTGGTTGTTAACAGGCTGACATTGTGCACTAACACACAAAAGCTCAAAACCACATCATTTTTTTAGAACCTGCTGTTTTCTGGCTACCAAACCGAAAGATTTAATAACTGGTGTAACTTTCCAGTCGTAACATACCGTTCTACACCGTGCTAGATAACACTTGCCGGTAGTTTGTCAAACATTTCATTACTGCCGCTGTTGTTACTTGGGGGATTGCTGATTCGCCTCCGCGGGAGCGTTGGGTTTTCTTGACAGCCTTGACTTCGAAGCAGCTCTGCGCATTCAACGGAACTACTGCCTCTTGCGTAGAACAGCGCGTTGTGGCCTTCGTGATCGATGAGCTGTACATTTGCACCATACTACAACGCACACACACACACACAGGTAGACATAATTAATAAGACAATTAAGATGTAATTATGTACATTTGCACCATACTACACCGCACACGCACGTAGACATAATTAATAAGACAATTAAGATGTAATTATGTACATTTGCACCATACTACAATGCACACACACACAGGTAGACATAATTATTAAGACTATAAACGAACAGCAAACCATTTTTATTAAGATGCAGCTGGTCAAAACTTGTGAAGCTTAATTCTACCGGATTTTTGAAGATTAAATGCAGTTAAGTATTGCTTCATGTATGATGTATATTGTATAAACCATCTTGAAACACTCAAGAACAAAATAGAACAGAACTAACCCAAAGCAACACACAATTAAATAATTTTAAAGAAAATGATTACAATTCAATGCATAAAATCTGTAAATACTCAGAAAATGGCATAAAATCCAGTTGCTTCCAGTGCTTCTGCTCTAAAGTTCCAATTTTTTTTAAGCTCTCCGAGACGCCTGAGAAGGCAGAACAAGCATTGCAATACAACGAATAGTTGAATACTATATAGCACGGAATTCATACGATATAAAGTCGCAGAGATGAAGCAAATATTGTACGTTACATGTCAGTCTCACTATTTGGCAGTTAATACTGTACTCTATAATGTGGCAATGACTCGGTTAAACCTATAGTTGATGCAATCTTCAGTCAAAACACAGATGAAGCTAACATATCTCACTTTAACTGATGAGTCTACAAGCAGAGCTCTACCATTCACTCTACCACATATATAATCTGTTACTAACCCAGATAAGCAGCTGAACAAGCGTGAGATTGCCCATCGCAGCTGCTATGTGCAGAGCTGTTCTTGTGTCCGTTTTACTGTACGGGGCATTGACATGATCTGGCTTGCAGTAAGCCAGTACAAGGATTGTGTTGTGAATGTCTTGTCTGGCCACAGCGTCAATCAGTTGCTACAACAGTGAAACACATTCATCTGTCTATCTTGTGAACCATTAGCCTATTCGTCACCTTGAACACTTTAAATTATGATCATTAAATAAACATGTAGGTGTTAAAAAAGGACTCTGATTCAAACTTTCCATGCATGTTTTAAGCATGAAAACAAAACTTTAAATTGCAGATTCAGAGACTTTCCATTTCAAACAACAACCATTTTAATATGCTCCATTTACTTAGTATGATAGGGTTTCTTGTAGACACTTACAGTACACTTATATTTAAAATGAAACTGTACAGCATTTTGCATCAAAAATAACTGTGCAGTGAGCACCCAAATGAATGTATTTACGGAAAATAAGTCTCATTTAGTAGTTTTAGCTACACCAAAACTCTGCCTTAAAACTCAAAACCAAAAGTGCATTGCACAGCTTAGGATACAGCTATAAAATTATGAATAATTACTACACATGAAAGAGCAGAACAAGTATGTAGAAAGTACCTGAGGAAGTGGAACATCCAAATATGGAGGAGATGGCACAAACTCTTTTAGTTCATACTTGCTACGCACCCACTTCTCCTTCTCCTCTCTGTGATGAAAAAATTATTTGTCTTCATTAATTAATGGCTCATTAAAAAATATCAGCACAACTAAATCTCAAAACAAGCATGCTTGACATTTATACAAGTATCAAACCCAATAAGATAAGCAAAAAAAATACGGTAGCCTAAACATCAGTAACTGTACTTTAAAACACTTGAAGTCATGAGAAACACAGTAAAAAAAGTGAAGACACTCAGTAAACAACTTGAAAATGTGATTTAAATTTTGCATTTATGCCTGGTCGGTGTAAGCAAGCCAAGACTCTACACACGAACCTTATATAACCAACTGTTTTGCACATCTCCATAAATAGATTAGAAAAAATAAATTAAAAATTAGAGTGCAAAATAATTAAATGTATGAATTGGGGCAAAAGCTACATTTCTTATAACTACCTTGATATATGCAAGAATTTTTAAGGTGAATAAATGCACCGGGTGACAGCTTTGCCAAATTATACACCATGAATAAAACAATGAATGACTCTGAACTCAACCAGATGGCAGAAGTTGGACTTGTGAATGAAAAATATATAATTAATCTGACAAGATTAATTTTATATAAAAAAACACCAAAAGGTAGTTACATTGCACCTTTAAATCAGTTCATCATGATATAATTTTAGACTATAATATCGGACACTAACCTTTGAGAAGCTGGTGTTGGTTTTGTTCTTCCTTTGATGTTGGCCTCCCATATGCTGTTGGCTAAAGAGTTTCCTATTGCTGTCATGACAACGACAAGGTCGGATCTACAGCAAGAATCAACAAAATTACGACTCAACAACTGACGTTAAATATTATTCAGCAGATGTAACAGATTTCAGTAAATAAAACTGAACAACTTCTTCTGTGGTTCATTTCCTCTCAGTATCCTTCTTTCTGTAGTTTTGCTGCATTTAAATCCATAAAGGAACCTACTAAGGACCACCAGTATAGTCGACAAGCAATTTATCTCATGACCTTTCTTTAATTTCAACGCAGGTTCAACGTTCGCTGCGAAGTCTCTTGGCGCAGAAAATATAATTAAATACAATTAGTACATAGATTAATCATAAAATTCCATGTAAACTGTAATTAACATGTCTAACCAGACTGTCTTGTTAAAAACTGTAACTATAGCATTAATAAACGTCTTCTATTCTCCTCTGTTTTTCAAAATTCATTTCAAGGTGTTGGTGCATCTTGTAAATCTTATGTGACCACAAATCTCATTATCTCTGTGACGCCTGCTTAAGTTCTGCTGCTCCCATCTCCATTCCTCAGATAAGAAACAGCTTGGAGTAAGGCAAAACCTTAATTAAACATGATTCAATGTAGAAGCTATTGTCAAAAAGTTTTGATGGTCAGAAGATTGTATTTATTATTTTAACAGTGAAAGAGAAGAAACGAAGTGCTCACGGCCACTCATCAAGATCTAACGATCTGACACGCGAAACATGGGAGCCAAGGTTACGATGAATTCCCGAGCATTCTATGCACACAAGGACACCAAGGTTTAGACTCGCCCAGTCAGGATCTGAAATCGAAAGAAAACACTTTATTGCAAAATAATAAGTATCAAACAGTAGATATATCACTGATCACATATATCAGGCTAGTCCACATTCCAGGGTGATCAACAAAACTCGCACAATGAACTGCATAATAAACATTTTAGCAAAATGGCTGGGACTCGAATGTGAGTGGTGCCATGCCAGGAATATTGAATAATAACAGATCTATCTCTCTTCCATTACATATTATCAATAGGTAGGAAATTCTAAGAATATTTCAGAGGTCCATACATCCACATTGGGCATCTGAGAATTTCTAGAATGCACTTAGATGCAAATATCCACATACAAACATACATACTTGCTACATATACAAACAAATGCACAAAATAGTTTATATATTTTCCATTATGCACAAACCCACATGTATGTAGACAAACTCTAACATTTCCATATATATTAGAACCAAACAGATATGACAACCTCAACATGAACTTGTAACAGAAAAGGATGCGTGGATCACCTACTTGATGCATCACAGTCTGCACAGATGGAATTGCCTTGCACAGACCGAATTGTCTGAATAGCCGCTTTGTCGGTAACTGTTGCAGCACCACTCTAGGAAAAATTAACAGTTAGTTATAACAATGCTTTTCATCAATAAAACGACAAGTAGAAATTAGACATTGTAGTTCAATCCTTTGTTAGTTAAACAAATGCCTGCTTTGTCTTCATTCTAAATCAACCTAATTCCAACATAATTCTGAATGTAAACAAAAAGCTACCAATATCGCTAAATGAAAATATTTATATAAAATTTATTAAGTTTTCAACGCATATTGATCCTAACAAACATTATAGCACTGCAAGCATTAAGGTTGCTAATTTGCCTCTAAATAGTTCTATATAAATAATTAAATATTCAATTACAATGGGGTGGGGAGCATATCTAGCTGAAGAAATGGTAACTACATAATTATGTTTACCTGCATATATCGGTTACATGTCCCATCTGCTACTTCTAAGAAAGTTAGCATACACCAATGGATAAAAACCATATGTCTGTTGAAAAGTTAAAAATAATTCACGATACAAAGTCTCCAAGAGACATTTATCTACGTAGGGATGTGTAACTCACTTTCGATTTCTCACTTAAGTTTTGTTGAAGACTAGAGAGTATTTGTTGTTCTATCGCTGAGACCCACTCATCACGCTCCTACAACAATCAACGATATATCCGTCAGAGTCAAAAGGCAATTAATTAATTTAAACAATCACAACACTTCAAAACTACCAGCATATCAGCTATCAAAAGATCACTCCAAATCACCTTATAAGAAAATCATCTTCAGTTATGCCATTTCCAGTTCCCAAACAAACCATACAGCATTGTAATAATTGTTGGCATATTGATTAAATTCATCCCAGCAAAATTATTCAAATAAGTCAAATAAAAAAAATAAACTTTTATGCTTTAAGTTAAAAGATTTAGAGCAAGTCAAAAATTCTACTTTTAAGCACAAAACTCTTCTAACGCTCCTATATGCAACTGAAGAATTGTATCAAGCACCAATACAAATTGAATTTCAAATTTCATCGACAGATTATAAGCATAATAAATATTACAATGATATAATAACAAGCCTTATAAAATAGCAAATAGGGCACTCATATAAAAAAAACTACTTTTTAAAAACTAACTATGCAAATAACTTAAGAATACACTCCACCTTGCTAAAAAATCTTTTAATAACACACTAGCTCAGAAAGCTGTCCTGATAAGTTTTCCATAAAAAGTACTATTGCCGCACCATTGCTACTATATTCACTTTTTTATTTGTGCCCACCTCCATAGTCTGTGCCTCGAAAAGCCACGAACTGTTATCAAGTGAGATGATCATAAAATCAAAGCCGTCTGGATCTGCAGGAAGAAATAACAACACTGCATGAACATGGACATAGCAAATGCTTGTAGTAATTGTAGTAATAATTGTAGTATTGTGTGTCATCTGGACATTTCGCTTGAACTTCACCATGGGTGAGAGCCTGCAAGGTGTTGTATAATGGAATCAACAGGCTTGAAGAAAGGAAGATAAATTTTATCATTAATGGTGGGAATCTAGACGTGATAATGTGCTTTGTTACCATGGAAACATAAGAAGAAGAAACTTTAAATACACTGTCGAGACATTACAACAATTTAAGGCAAAGAAAGATTCAGCAAATATTGAAGATTCCATGCATACCAAGTGTCTTCACAATGTTTACAATTCAGTGCTCACTGCTCACCAGTATCTTGCCCAGCTTCTGTTCTTATTCCAAGTCGAGTTTTCTTTGGTCGTTTCTTGATGTTAGGCAGATCTGCTTTTGGAGCGGTTGTTGCAGCTGGCGAATCACCAAAGTTAAGGTCAGTGAAACCTAAGCACAAAGTAACGAGAGACGTCATCAGAAGAAAGATTCTAGCATCCAACAGATCAACCAAGGTATGAAAGCTTTAGAGTAGCATTTTAGGAATTTGAAGTTTATAATTATGATTCTTTGAGATGCTATCCTTGTAGTCAAATACATGCATATCAATGATGATGATGGTTCTCTGCCCGAAGGCAGGTTCATTGGCATTACGCCTCTGGGGATGAGATGAGTGAGGTGGTTTCCCGTTGCCTTCCCCACAGACAATGATGGGTAAGCAACTTGCCCAAGGTCGCTTCGCAACAGCTTGCGCCACCGCGTCCCACGCATGCTAGCCCGAGATATCTAAATCTCTGAGTGTCAACTCCCAGCCCGGGGCTTGAACCGCAGTCCGTTGTTACCAACAGACGTATGCCGCTCTCGCTTACCGGTGTAGCTAACTAGGCCAGTTATCAATATATATATATATATATATATATATTGTCTAGTAATGTACTGCAGCAATAACTGGAAACAAACATATTATAACTCAATACATATATAAATCCACTGCATATTATTTAACACCGAAATTAATATCAATTGCCAAATTCTGTTCACAATACAAACTACAGAATAAACTTCTAATACCTGGCAATGATAAAGTGATAAGCAACACACACACACACACACACACATTGTTCTACTGTAGTTTGAAAAAAGAATATAAAACTGAATGTAAAAACACTACTGGGTCAAGATCAAAACTGGGACAAATAACTGAAAATTTTTAACTGAAACTTTACTGATAAAAATATTCTTCTTGCAAAAAGAACATGCTTCCGTAAATCAATCTACAATCAGTTAACTATAGTATACAGCATATTTAAGGGTGAATGGGCACACAAATGGGAATTTCAATACAAATTCTAAGATCGACAACTCCACTTGCGGACAATTTTGTGCCCAATTCTATCAGTGTCAGGTCAGAAAAGTGCTCTCAGTACAGGCTTGCAGATCTATATTGTTTCCTGCATGCTTGTCAATTTTCATCACCCTATTAAGTTATCTGTTCAGTCATCTGACCAAGATAATCTGTTGCTTGGATGTTTGCCCCCTGGACTAGTATTACCATGGTTTCCACTACTTCACAACTCAGAGGTAGGACTGTTGCAAATCACCTTAAAGCTTACCTAAATGCTCAGGGCTATCAAGCTTGGAACAGCTTTGAGTAATTTGTTCTCAGTGAGGTGCTGTATCAAGTGACACAGAGGACATAAACTGCGTCCATTCACAATTTAGGGATATATTTTGTTAAACATAACAAAACCAATTTCCAATACTTCATTACTGACACTTGACCTCGAAATAAAAAGTCAAGAAACTAAAGAAAATGAATCATAAACATAACATAAACAAATGTGATTAAACAACATATGAGACATGTACAACACAAAAGATTTAGCAGGACTTATTCTTACCCGTCATTTAAGTTCAATTGATAAGATTGGAGCAAGCATTTAAAACAGCAAGAAACATAATTCACAGTACTAAATGTTAGACAACTGTACAATCTTTGTAAAAAGACAAGTACTGAATGTATGACATGCATGTTCCAAGCATTCATCCAGCAGATCTTCAGAACTTAAAGAATGTGCTCAGAAATGCCTCTCGTATATCAGAACACAAAAGTGCACAGTTCTAATAATCTAACTTTAAAATAAAAGAAGTTATAATGCAGCCTATGAACTGGTCATCACTTTACAAACGGTCTAATAAGGTTTTTGGTGTTAACCAAAACGAAGATCATGCATCAAGAACGATGCATCAGTCAGACGATCCATCAGCTGAGCTTCAAACTCATTCAGTTCATATATGTAAATAGCTACAGGTTCAAGGAGATCTGGAAAGTTCATAACATGCTTAGCAAAGCATAATGACATGCATAGACACAGCTGAGAAGCTGACATTTTCTGTCGGCCAAAGAATGCTGCTTGTGACTAGGAAAGATCTTCTGAGTGCTCTCTAATGTCGAATTGGATTTTTTCTATCTGAATTGTCCAATGGATAATGTTGACAATTGACAGTGATCTCATGTGAACCAACTTGGACATCATTGTGACAACTAAAGTCAGTGCAGATCAGAAGAAAGGGTTCAACCAACACACAAGATTTTAAAAGTATTTGATAAAATATTCAGATACATACAGAACACTAAACATATTATATGGCAATTCAATGCAGATGCATAGCAGAAACATGTAAACTAAAAAATGCTTTCTTAATATTGCATGATGCAAGAACGAACTTACTTTGTATTAAAGATGTATTTGTTATAACTGTGGCTGATGTTGCATTGGCATCCTTTGACAGCTCAGCACCTATCAAACAATGAGCATTGACACATGTATCACCTGTTGGACATTTCATTACATTGATCATCACTCTTATCTTATCGCAGAAATGTGCTTAAGCACCATTCACTACAGAGTAAAGGTTTAGGTTACGCTACATCGTAAACAGTGAAAACTATGCATAGAACTAAACTAAACTAAACTGAGAACTCAAGTTTTCCAAAAGTCACTTTAAATGCAAATGTACACCTCATGGTTCTCTTCTTTTTTTGCTGAAACTGGAACTACTACCTTTCAGAGTGCCCCATGCATAAACTCTTTACTTGCAACAATTTTTTTATAATTTATCTCTCACATAAACATTGAGCAGCTCAAATATCCTAACCAAAAACCACAGTGCGAAAACTGTTTATGCTACCATTTTATCACGGACTGCTTGTGAAAGCAGCAGATCTCTCATGCAAGTAACTCTTGTGTTCAAGTTCATCTCTCACCTATTATTGCTACATTGCAAGAATAACAAATGTTTAGGTACCTTCATCTTGGAAAATAGACGAGCAGCTTACCTGGCAGTGGAGCATTTTGGCCATTGGTCTGAATCACCTTTGGTGCCTCTGATCCCTTTGGCCTCTGCCCAGGAATCTTCACAGTTGTCCTCATCAGACGAATTTCCTTGCCACGAACGTTTTCCATATAGTCCTTGCAACAATGAACAGAAATAATTCAACCCACCTAATATGATGCCTTTCTAAAACAGCTAGAGTCTGTGTGCCAAGTACATGTCTGTGAGACAAGTGGCAATGATGCTAGAGAGGCAGTCATGAGAAGTCTGAGTTTTGATGACCAGCAAGGCATGATACAGATGCTCATAGCAATTTCGTTGACCATCTAAAGCATTCTAGAAGTAGCTTACTACCGACTGTGCAACAGAAATAGTCACAATTACAATAGTTTACAATAATTAGTGATTACATTACACTGGCAAAGTAAGATGACAAAGACAAAGGGTCAATGAGCATTCAAATTCAATTCTAAACCATCCCAGGTTATTAAATAGAGTGTATCACCTACATTTATGCTTGGATGGTAGGTTAGCCTTCCTTCGTCAAGCGTCACGTACTTCTTCTTCCATTCCTTGCTCAATGGTTTGCTGCTTTTCTTATATAAGATGCCCTAAACAACATAATCCAAATTACAACTTTAGCTTAACACAGCAAATGTCATCAAATGAATAGTAACTAGTGTCAAACGGTCATTTCTATATTCCATATATAAATCAGTAGAACTTTCTCTAATTGATTATAAGTTCGGTCAAGTAACAATCCTCAGAGGTATGTCTTCTACAGTTGAAGGACTCCCACAGGTCAAAGCACATACAAGATAACATCAATCCAATTATAACATTTACAGAAATTTTCACCAACCGTGCCTTGCTGTTTGCTCACAAAAGGTTGCAAACACTGCTTTCCTGGATGAAAAGAAATGCATGTCCCATTTCATTCTCAGTGCAAAACATGAATGATTGAATAGAACTGAACATTTACAAATTTGCCTTTTCAGAAACTCTCAGAGGCTCAGGATCATTGGTCAAGCAAAACAGAATAGAGAACTGGCTCCCTTAAAACTGTCTTCACATGACTGAAACACTGATTCTCGATTTCAATGTTCAAAGTGATAAAAAAATTGAGGATAAATACAATTCCTCTGATTATACCTGCTTCAACGGTATTCCACGACCGCTTCCAAGCTCTCCATTTTTGCCCTTCTTCTCATCGTCTGCTCTCTAAGTTGAACATAAATTCAGTTCAAATTATTTCAGATAAATATTAAAATTCATAACTAAAAAAGTCAAAAAGCTGCTGCATAGGATTCACTCCAACTCAGCACCCAAACATATAAATGCGATATAAACCCCAGACTCCACATTCATTCAGATGGTCGATTCTCTTCCCAACGAAACCACAGTGCACACATTTAGAGCGAGTAAGAAAATAAATTTTATAACACAAAAAAAGCCAAACTGAACACTTCCACTAAGTAGCAGCACAATTCCCATCAGCAGATAAATAAAGCAGTTTGTAACATTTCTTAGTATGGGACCATCAGTTCGCTTAATGACACGACAACAGGTTCTACACCGCAAATAAGTCGTGGAAATTTCTATGGTGGCAACATCTACCAAACAATAACATCTCTACTGAATGTATAATAAAAATATTAAGCTAGCCACAACTCAATCTACTACTGGATTAAAATTTATTTATTTATTCAGAACATTTGAATTGCATCCAATCAACAAATCTACCTCAATTAATGGGGAATAAGCCTGCGATAAAACTATGGTAACGAAAACTATTATAGCTCTATACACTTTCAAAATATGATTATATAAAATTAACCTATTGCTTGCAAGGCTGCTTCTTGTATTTATCAACAGTTTTTCAGAGTAGTCTACAAATTTACAGCTAAATCACACAATGCTTTCCAGCCTCACCGATGTTAATGCTACTTGCATATATCTACCCCAATTCAATACATCTGCAGCTCAAGTGGCTGCAGATTTGTTCTGTGAACTGGACTAAAGCATCTGCATCAATGTCTTTGCAGTTGATCAACTGTTCTTTAACATCATCATCATCACTTCTAGTATATTTTGCATTCTTCTCAAAGACCTGTACTGTAAGCCCAACTTAGCAACAACCTTCAAGAAAACTTTTACTTATAAACTGAATACCTGGGCCATAATCTGTTCTGACATTTTTACAACAGCCAACAGTCAGCAAGAACAGTGTTTTGAACCTTTAGCTTAGAGGTAACATTGACAGATATTCAAAAGGCAACTAAGAAACCTCTGCTGAAAAGTGTTCAAGAATGCACCAATGCCACTTTAAAGATAATCCTTACCAAAGCAGTTATCACTATTTGATAGCCAGTATACTCATGTTGGCCCAACAAAGCCAACAACAAAGGACCAAAATTATCAAACTTTGGCCCAATGTTGGCCGTTGTTTCCAACATGCGTGCTGCTGGATCTGGTACACAGTGAAAAGCATTTCAGCAGTCAATGTAACATGCCACACTTACTCCAATCATGAAAGCTTTGAATGAAATCCTTCCATCAACGTTATCTACCCCACTGGACGACACAGTCGAAAGCTTACGGGGCAAGACTGGAGTGCTAGACATTTGCGCAAAAGGGTGAAAATCTACGAAAGCCTATAAAAAAGGATAACAAAAGCCAACAAAATAAACACATGCAAATGAACTCACTCAACAATATGAACAAAACAAGCATTACTTTTTAACAAATGTACAATAGTAAAATTTTTGAGAAACCCGAATCTGTTTAAACTACAGAACTACATGACTTATGCACAGGATTTAACTAGCCAGAATGCAAGCCAGAGACTTTGAACATAAATTGGCACAGTTATAAGGATAGGAAGGCTCAAAACAACTTTAGGTGGCTAATGGCTATATAGTAAAAAAATTGCTCAATAAGGTGACAGTGAACCTGTCATTTGCCCATGGAGTATCGCTTATGAATTTTTTTAGTTTCTGGAAAATTTAATTACAAATTTAAACACATTCACTTCTGGAATATCAACCTTGCATGCAATTGACTGTCACACAAATATTTCCAACATAATTTCAGTATACCAAATATAAAATTTGAAATAATCAAGTCATCATCTTGGAATAATAACATAATTTATGTGATCATATTTCACTTCCAAAATCAGTTTCATAAATGCTAACAGCTATATTAAAGCTCTCAGCAGTCATTTATATGATGGTATTCCAGTTAAGCCTAAAGTTGTCAAGTAATTCTTTCTTTCAAAACAGTCGTGGGAAAACACAATAAGCATGGAACATGAAGAAATCTTTTTATAACGGTCAGCCATTATGCCAATTGATGCAACATACCAGTTGGACTGCTACATGGACAATAAACAAAGTCTCATAATCAGACACAACAGAAAATAGAATAATAAATAGAATAATAAATAGATAATCAAAAAAGCACAACAGAAAAAAATGAGGGGGAAAAATCAATTTGACAAAATGGCAAAAAACTAATAAAAGGGAAGCAACTGCTAGCACAGATCATGTCAACTGTGGGGCCAGTGTGGGAGGAAGTTAATTTGATCAGCAGCAGCTCTTAAAACACAACAATCAAAAACAAAATGCCACAGTCCACATACAGCAATGCTAACATTTAGTTGGACCTACACTTCATCCCACTACTCAACGAATAATGAAAAGAAGATGCAACATTTAGATAAATTAAAACGCAAAAGGGAACATCACAAAGTTCTTCCAGCTGCCATGACCATTCTCTCACGTGATCAACCGACGCACCTGTCCTGTGAAAGCCCTTACCTGGTTGTCTTGTTGAGATGGAGTCACATGACCTGATGGTGAGTCGCCAAATGACTGTGGTGATGGGTGAGTAGGAGGATTGGGTGGGACCGCAGGTATTGGCACAGAAACACCGTGTCGGTGACCTCTGAACCTAGGATCTTCAAACTGCGCCTACATATCAAAGACAAAGTATGATTATAATATATTCATGGCTCCTACTGTGTTCACACCATATGATATCACACAACAAATAGGTCAATAGTAATCAGAAAGCCTTGAGAGCTTTTGATGCATTTTTAAGCAATATATTGTGTGTCAATTTTAGTTAAAGAAGAGTTGTATTTTTTTCAACTTCTGTCTCATAAGCAAACCAATGCTTCCATACGAAGCCAAGTCAGGAGCTAAAAATTAATATTAAAACCCTTAATTTAAAAAAAGCAACGACAGTGACTTGACAGACATGGTTGATCAGCATGGTTGGCTCAAGCTACTATACGTGTTGTCAACTGCACTTCATCAACTAAACCCCCAAGAAAACTTCGCAAAATTTTCAACAAACGTTCAATGAATTAAGTTTCTGTCCAACCTATAATTTAAATCCACAAATTTTACACAGCCATGCCACAGTATTAAATGCCTGTACAGGTTAGAGATTATAGACTTAGTTATCATCGTGGATATAGTAGGAGTTCACCATGTACTCCATGGTGCATGTACACCACTGAGTATATATGTATGATTAAAATATGCCAATGTGTGCTCATATCACCATAATGACTTTCCAAACCACTTGCTCTCTATGAAATTTCACCTGGCCAAGAGACCAGTCATGTTCTGGCCGCTCTCTCGGATCACGATGTCTTCCCTGTCTCTCCCTGCTGTCTCGAACTGCAGCAGATTCTTGGAATGGCGGAGAAGGGCCCTAAACAAGAAGCAAACACAACTACCATAATAATTATCAGTCTAAGCAACTATATCCATTCCCCAGAAACACTCACACTGAAATCCACACTGTTAACACGGCTGAAAAACTTACTGCAGCTCAAGTTAAGTCTTTTAATCTGATTTGATGCATTAATACTCATGTGTTATGTAATACTCACGACGTCTCACATATTATCATGTAACATCTCTAAGAACAGTAATATTGTGATAACAGAAGTTCTTACCCTGATATTGTGGCCACTACCAGTTGGTGTTAGCGGCACACCACTTCCAGATCCAGACCCGCTTGACAGGCTCTGTAGATCGCTAGTTTTTCCACTTCCTGGCAAGGGTTGCTGCTGCTGCTGCTGAGAGCCATGAGTCCTCGTGGAAGCACTGTGGTTCGGCGTATTTGAACGAGTTCCAATAAGACCGGCAGACGAAAGACGTGACTGGATGATTTTCATGCACGCTACAAATTTCAAAGTCCAAATTTTAGAATCATTTCTTATAAGGTCTAATTGAATCCCTGATGAATATAATACCCTAAAGCTACCTCTTTCCAGTAAATTTTATTGAAGCTTTTCAAATGCATCTTAGCATTAAAACTTATTTTTCAGCCTGATTATAACTATGACAGGACTTCGTAACATAAAATCCTGTGCATTTTGTATATATTCCCCGAATACTTGACATCTGAAAAATTCAATTTTTTTATTATAAACCTTTCGAATGTCAAATACTGTTAGCCTCTAAGTGCATAATTTATAGGAACTGTTACAACCCATAGCTACAATGAGCATTTACAATCATACAGCAGCATCTTTTAATAGAAGGTAAAACACAATTTGAAAATGTAGAAATAGACAAGTGTACAGCAGATCAAGGATAATAATCTAAAACAGCTTTCTATGAAATTCAGCAATAAATATCTGTCCTCAATTTGATCATCAAAGTATATCCGCTAAATATTACATACCATCCTGAAAGACTCGCTCGACGTTAAGTCCATATGTGGCACATGTTTCATAGTATGAGCATCTCTTGATGTCACTTGCCAGCTTCCTCGCCCGTGTGTCGTCGATCACACGTGGGTTGCTTTCACTGATCGCATCCTGAGTGCCAACGAGGATGAACGGAATATCTTGGATGTTGCCGTGGTAGTGTGCCATCTTCGCGTAGAAGCTGTAGATGGCATGGAAACTCTTCTCATTTTCAAGACTGAAGACAAAGATGACAGCATCCACCCAGTGCGTAAACTGTGAACAACATAAAATATTAGGACTCATTAAAAATTCAGGATGGTCCATTCATATAGACCTGGCATCACACAATGGCATCAACACTTAGCTAGAAAACAAATTAAACGCCAAAATAAAGTGAATTGCATCGCCAGATACATTCACACGGCAAAGTTATAATACAGCTAACCTAATGCCAACATAATGAATACCATAATCTTGTATTTGTCTCACTGAATATGTTCAGCAACCAATAGCTCATGATTACACTGTCAAAAGCAAGGAGTGAGCACACACACAGGTGGAGGTGCAACACAAACCACTCAACATTTCATTTGTAAGCATTGACGTTCTTTATGTGAGTTTTAACAGCGATAGACGTACTTGCATCTCCGGCAGTCCGCCTTCATCTCGTATCAACAGAAGATGACTCTGACCTTCGATGATTACTTCTTTTTTAAACCTTCCACCTGCAAATGCATGAAAATTCTAGTGAACACAATATTCAAATTCAGTTAATTATAAGTAAATATTGCACTTGTAAATCTCTTACGGAATAAACTACACTAAAATATGCAGCTGAATCAATTTTTCCAACAACACCA
The DNA here is from genome assembly GCA_945859605.1 of Lumbricus rubellus. NCBI lineage: Eukaryota > Metazoa > Annelida > Clitellata > Crassiclitellata > Lumbricidae > Lumbricus > Lumbricus rubellus. The sequence continues at coordinate 47,561,954 of OX243811.1, read as the reverse complement.
CCAGCATCATTATCACTGTAACAACCACAAATCCTGACTCCAGTGATTTGGGAGCAATGGTTGCAAATGACTGTCATTCTTTTCAGTCATCTGTCATTATAGTGCTTCTGCACATTAGTCCACGTTATGCTATGTCTTTGGCCATGTCAGTTATCCAGCATAGCCTTGATTTACTCTTTTTTTGTCCACTACTGTGTTGACGGCTGATGTGGAAGGCATCAACTGGTGGTGTACCGGGTACCAAACCTAAGTTATTCTGTCATTCTTTTCAGTCATCTGTCATTATAGTGCTTCTGCACATTAGTCCACGTTATGCTATGTCTTTGGCCATGTCAGTTATCCAGCATAGCCTTGATTTACTCTTTTTTTGTCCACTACTGTGTTGACGGCTGATGTGGAAGGCATCAACTGGTGGTGTACCGGGTACCAAACCTAAGTTATAATCAGGTCAAATATCCAGAAGATTAGAAAGACAGACAGGTAGCCCATGGATGATAAAGACTAAGAAAGAGGTTAACAGGACTCTTAAGTAGAGAATGCATCACATACAGTTGACAACAAGTATAGCATCCAGAGTCATGCAGAAATATATGATCAACCATGTCAAGTCACTTGCATTACTTTTTTAAATTACAGGTTTTAATTTGAATTTTTATTTCCAAGCTTGCCATCGTATAGAAGCATTTGTTTGCTCATGTTATGGAAGTTAATAAAATTGCAAATTATTAACTGAAATTGACACACAATATATGATTATAAAAAAATGCATCAAAAGCTCCCTAGGCTTCTTATTACTATTGACCTATTTGTTGTGTGATGTCATACGGTGTGAAAACAGTAATAGCCATGAATATACAGTTATACATTGTCTTTGATCTGTAGGTGCAGTTTGAAGAAAGGAAAACTACTAATACAAAACCTTGTTGAAACTCTATATGAGTCATTGGCTGAAAGCAGACCCTGAAAGGAGACCTGTACAGAATTTGGATAAATGAATTCGTCAAGAACACAGGACCAATCAACGCAAGACTTATACTAGAAAGTTTTAACTCATTCGCTTATTCATATCAAACATTTAGATAGTACCTCAAGAAAACAACTCAGGGGCGCTCCCAACTGAATGAATGTCTCGTTCAAAGTACATCAAAGAAAGGAATGCTCACACAGAGTACTATATCAAACTACAACCTTGTATCAAGAAGAACAAATATTTAAGTGTCCAATAACCCAAAGTTGAATTCTAACCAGACCAGGATTTATTTCAATAACACCAGCTAAAGGAAACCTCGACAGAAGTAGATACAAAGACAAAGTCTCACAAAGTGAAGTCGAAGAAGTTTTAAATGAATTTGCATAAAACAAAGAATAGAAATTGATTCTACTAGTATCGCATAGCAGCAGAACATTTGACTGAATTACAGACCCAGACACAATGAATGGACCTGAGCCAAGTTTCAGAATAAGCCAAATTGCAGTACGGCATATGTGCAAAGCCGCTAATGTATACTTGTCAACACCAGATTTAGCCAGCAGCAGGATGTCGAGCAATATATATATACATATATATATATATATATATATTATATAAAATGAAAGCGAGCAGCATAATGAGGCCACCATAATCATTGTCATAGAAATTGAAAACACAAGGGCAGAGCAATTACAAAAGGTGACCTTGATAAGAAAAGAACAGTCCTTCAGTTCATAGCCAACTCATGAATGCGGATAATTAAAACACTACCAGCCAGTATTAGTGTCGACGTGAACAACATATAATTTATGAAATTGTAGTTGGAATTTCTGTATCCACACAGGTAATGGAACACAGGTTCGCAATGCATACAACATTGGATTGTGTGGGATTCTTGTCATGTCATCAAACCATAAATCTTAGATATGACAGAGACTGTACCTGAAACAGTCGTCTGCAGAATTAATTCATTCTTGAAGTAGTTATTTCCAAGGACTGTCATCATAATATCAACTAAATTATCCATAGTCAACAAATTTCTTATGCATGAATTCTTACAGCATCTTATCAGGCTTTCATGGTCCAGCAAGTTGACCTATATACAATTATTTATATATATATATATTACATATATATATATATATATATATGTAGGTTATAGAGGTATGTCTTCCTATTTGATTTAGTCTTGACCTTGTTTTCTTAGCTATTTCCCTGCTTCTCCATAGCCTTATATCATTTTCCAAATACTTGTGAGTTACATGCAACCTTACTTTTTGCATCTGTTTATAATTACTATCTAAACTCAAATAATTATCTAACTATTCAACTATCTGTCTTCCATTCATTCGTTTCGAGAATTTTTATAGTGCCTCTTCAAGAGACCTACTCAGAGGCACTCCCAGCCCTGCCACATAAAAAAGTGGGATCAAAAGCCGAAGGGTTCATCCTAGGCATCGTTTGCAAAATGAATGGGAGGCCATTCCAGATGATGGGATCCACAATCGAAAAGGCTAAGCACTGTTTAATAGAAGTGTGAGCTCTCGGAGCCAAAAGTCCCCCCATTTTGGGTTCTGATATCTGCAAGCGCACTTTGCTTGATTTCAATTTCAACAACCATATTTTAATTCTTCAATTTCAACAACCATATTTTTATTATTGCTCCACACTAAACCATAAACCGTAAGCCAAATCCTCAATAGCTTTTGTGTCTATCCTCTGTGTCATAATTTCTATAGGTGCATAATTTCATTTTGGTATTCGAGTACTACCTGCAATTTGACAATTTAATTATTCATCAGATTCTCTAAATTTCACAAAATTAAAATAAAAATTACAATTGCTTACTCAATTACCAACAATTGCAACAAACCTGTTTTGCGATGACGAATGACCTGTGATGAAAAGATTAGGCTGGGTCAATGTTAATAAATTTATCGACTGCTGAAATATTAAAAATATTTGAAACACGAATGAACTATCCAACGACTGTACCATCAGGGATCATTGGAACAAAGGTCCGATCCTTATTGAAGAAAACAGATTGTTAGCAAAATGAAAAACAAGATGTCTACATATTCACCTTCAGGAGATTCTTCTTGCATGTATGAACCAGTAAGATATCGATGAACCAGGGCTGATTTGCCGCTGTTGATGGTGCCCAAAATTCCCTGAAAAGTAATGTCAGTAAGCTTGTAACATTATATAATTATCATTAATTACTATAATTATTACTCAGTGCCGGTCTAAATCCTATATGAACAAGGGTACATTACGTTTTTTTCATCAAAAGAAATAATAAATTAATTAAAATTATTGACCCAATGATGGTTGCAATAACTGAATGATTCTAAGGTCACTTTGATAAGTGCCAGACAAAGAGAAAACTGAGAATTGACAAAAACTCAAAGTTATGATGTATGCCAAAATAACACTGACAGCACCGATACTTTACTATACATATCGTGACCAAAAATTCATAAGCAAAGCTGTTAATTTTGTGTTGGCTTTGATGTGCAAGGACAGATTTTTCATCTCAGCAATCACAGAGCAATGAGAAATGCATGTGCTACAAAAATGTCCTCTAGCTGTCATGGGGCGTGGTGGTGACGCCATTGCCTTGGAGTCGAAAGGTTCGAGGTTCGAATCCACCTCGCCACGTAAGAACCCTCGGCAAGTCCTTCACTCACAATTGCTCAGCGCTTCGGCATGAAACTCTGATGCAGTGTCCGCTCTGCATTTGGGAGCGCCTCTGAGTAGAGAGAGCTTGAATGGGCACTATAACAAGTGCACATACAAACAAATCCTGAGACTCATTTATTTTACACAATGTCATGATCATTGACTTTCCTTTCATTGCTCATGCAATGCATGGTATACTTGTACAAGACAAAAATCTAACGTTAGCCCTAGCGCCAATCTGGTTGTGTGTACTTTGTAACACAAGTCTCATAATTCAAGCTACCTGACACTTGAGTTTATTTGTAAATATGCCAACACAGTTTACAGTGGGTACAAAGACACTTCCTGAGTGGACCTGATGAAAGTAACTGTTCAAAACAACTTTGTTCTAATTTGAAGTCAATTCAATACAAAGAGATTATCAACAAAGCACTCCATTTGTCTAACAAAAACTGGAAGTGGATGAAGTAGACCACAATGACCTTAACCCAATTTTATGATTGTCTTTAAAGTAGAATTAACATCAACTGCAGAACACACCTTTCTATATGCGACAACACTAAACAAATTAGGAAAAAATCGCATTGAATACAAAAAGGAGCTACAGTAGGAGTTCACAAAGTACCGTACCCTTTGGCATGAAGACATACATTGTACATGATAATACAATAAAAGAAAGTTGTCTGTAACTTTGGGCAGGGAGTACTCAACAATCAGTGAACAAGCTGACCAATAACACCACAAGAACCCTAATGAAACTAAGCAGACCACAGTAAGCAGTACAAGTAAATGGTTCAAATGAAGGATGTAAAGCAGGTCAATGGAATCAGCTATCTTGGAGGCTAAGTTGGAAAAGGCTGTCAAGTACCACTAAGGGCGATAAGCAGCTTCACAGTAATGGCAACAGAAGCACTCTTATAGGAGTTACTTCTCCTAAAAGTTTCCTTTAAAATACATTCCACGAAACAGGAATTCACGAAACATACACTGAATAATACCAAAAACACAGACAAACATTACCAAAAAAACACTAACTGAAAAATGGTGGAAGAACTGACAGATAACTCAAATATAAGAATTTAAATATGGTACAAATACTTTGGAGACATTTAGCAAGTGCTCTTGCATACATTGTAAAAACATACTGGAAGCGTAAAGTACTAAAGAGCATAAATTTAAACCAAGATCAACTATAATGAATGACTAAAAACCACAAAAGGCAAATAATAAACATTTGCGAAAAACCCACAAAGCATGGCGTCATTTGGAAACAAATAGGACGTTTACAGAGCATAAAATACCAAATTAAACTAAATTCCCATCCATCCAATATCCTTCTACATCAGGTTATCTTCTAAACTTTCCATTAACATAATGACCATCAGCAGATTTTCACTCCAAACATTATCAAAATTTAAAGGGAAATGAGTACATTTTTGTCACTTTCTTTAATAAATTGACTTTAAAAAAAAACTATTTGCAGCATATAAACATCCGTTGCAGTTTTCTTTAAAGAAATAATGTTCCTCTAAGATTTCAGCTTTGGTGCAGTAGACTTCAAACACTTGGAACACACAGCATGCTTTGCAAAGTAACGTGATTCCATCCAAATGCTTTTCTTGTTGGTTGGAGCTGACTTCTTCTCAGTTGGTGGCAACAGGTCTAGACATCAATTGTCTAATGTCTACAAAATCAAGAGATGTCTGATGCTTTGCAATGAACAAATGCTCGAGTTGGCTCAGCTGCCACCGCAGGGCGAGTGATATCATTCAAGACCCTGCAGGTAACTTGAAATCCAACTATTAAAGACTTTTGACACTGCCAAATTTCCTGTATAGCAGATATGAATCTGACAATGCTGGATCAAATAACTGCCAAACGATCTTCCGATACAACCACTTCAGTATCCCTCGAAGATGAGAGCAGTCAGCTGTCAGTTGGTTGATTTGGTCGACTCCATGCGCATTTAATTTGTAAGTATGGATGGAACTTGGTCTTCACCACACACAATCTCCTATGTCTGCACAATTTCATTTAAGTCGTCACATTCCTAGCATGATGTGTGTGCGCTCAGTATCATCACATCTCATTTGTCCTTTCATTTTATCTTTCTCATTACTGTCGACGAGAAACTTCACCTTTACTTTCAAAAAAATAATTTTTTATTCCTGCAAATTTTGAAAGATTCTCCAATGTGTCACTAATGTATCATGTTATTATTGCCATGACAATAGATGTATTACGCACAGGTCAAATGTTGCATAGCAACCGTTCTAAACAACAAGTATCCTCATCCTCTGTAACCGCATAAACTTCTGTAGGATGAGTTAACTTGTCCCTGGTTGCTATTGTGTAAAAGGGATTAAAAAAGACGCTTTCTTGGCTAGGAGTATCCTAGCTAAGAAAGCGTCTTTTACAATTTTTTGCTTTCTTGGCTAGGATACTCCTAGCCAAGAAAGCGCTGGATTAAAGAGCCATCTGGTTAAAATATATCCACATGGACCTAAGCAATAGAAAGCTATGAGGAATATCCAATATGTGACACAATTAACACTTTCGAATATTTGTTTTGCTAGAACAGCGTACAATGTGCCAAGGAACAAACTGATCATTAGTTGTATGGCTTCTGTGAAAAGTCTGTGCAAAATGCATTTGTTCCGTGTTATCATCTGAGTACACTAAATATCCAAACAACGGCCAATTGGCACTACGTAACTAAGTGCTATGAACATGGAAAAATATATACAATTGACTTTTTTATATTTCTTTTTTTTAAACTAATTTATTAAGGGCTCTACATAAACAATTCTTTTTGGGGTTAAATAACTAGATATGCGGTACAGTTGACAAGTGATACATTAATTAATATCACTTGCAAGCCATGCCATGTGAACCAATCATAACCATAAATGACAACGGAAATTGCAATGTGGCTTGCAAACACAAAGATATCGAATTACCAATTTTAGATCAGGCACACTCCGGCTTAACGTCCATTCCTGACTGTTGACGAATGAATCTGAAATGCATAAAAAAATGTATCATTAAATATTCAAATAATCTTCCAAACATGCATAAAACATTTCTGTTGTGAATGTAGAACTTTGAAGCCAACATTTGTCATCTATTCAATACTCTCCCAAAAAAACCTAATAATATATATAATGACTTTAATAGAGGTGTCATCATATTAATGCAAATTTGGCAGCAGTCAAGGCTCATCTGAATTTATATCACTTGAGTCAAATTGAAATTCATGACAACACAAGGACTGACAGGCAGACCGATGAGACGAGTGGAAAGAGATGAGTTGAGAACCAACACTAGGAATGAAAAATCTTTACAATCAAAATTTTTAGATTGTTCAAATCTTCGTAGACTCTGACAGTGCATGCTAGAGATGTAAATTTCAGAAAGAGCATCTGCACAACTTCTTTGTTGACCACCAATCTCACAGATTGAGTCAAAGCAGGATTAAATAAGTTCTTTACTCAGAACATAATGCATGCATAAACAGATTAAAATTTAAACTGCACGCAATATGGCAGAGATGACTGTATTGGCAATCAATTCATTTAAATTTACTGTCATGTAAGCATTTTAAGACACTGCAATGTAAACGTGCAGCTACAACTTCAATTACACTGGTGCCAATTTGTCTGACAATCGCCCAAAAATGTTGAGCAAACCACTTTCACACCTTTGTATCATTGTACAATTACAGTGCTGAACCAGACTCAATCCACATATATCCACTAGGGACATTGCAACACAAATGCCAGAGAAAAATAGAGCATTTTAAAAGGTCAGTCATCTGTTAACAAGCACTCTCAGCTGCTCATAGACATTACCTGTCTTCCCGAATAAGAACTACTATCCAAAAAGATGTTCAACACAAATCCAGATAAATTTGTAACTTTAATATCAACGGCAATCAAAGTTCTCAACCAAATGCTAAGTCAAAATACCGACTAGTTGATGATACACCAAATGTGCAAAAGTCATTGTCACACATAGACATCAGCCGTATTGCTGTATATATACTGAATTCAGATGCATAGAACATCAGATCGGCAACATAATCCACTTGTTCAAACAATACACTAGCTTCCAAGTTAACTGTTCACAAATCAGCTGATCATCATCCATTTAGACAACAAATGATTTCAAGCAAACTTACAAATAGAGAAATACACTTACACTCTACACTGTCTACAGCAAAACAAGAATTAGATTTTTAACTAGACAATTTTTCACTTCAATTTATTAGACCACAATGGAACCTTATCTGCCATAAATAATGTGGCCTGGCCGCCTGGTTTATAATTTTAAAAATAATTGTCACATATCTAAGAGTGAACATTGCAAACTTTCAAGGTCATTAATTAATTAGAAGTTATTTCACATGTGCAGAAAATTACAAGTAGCTGAACAGTCCAATCTAACATGTTATTTCAATGCTTAGGTCTAGATGCAAAGCAAAGTTCTGCAAACCAATATAGCAAACATGCAACTTATAATGCAGAATGCTGTCAATATTTGAAGATTCGAGGAGCTAACTCTTTAAAAAGTTATCACTGCCATCTATCTAGCTATCGGTAGTTGAAATGGAAGACTTGAATTAGAAGTGAATCAGCTAGACGTAGACTTGATCCTATTGCCAATCCAAGCAGATCAAGAAGAATACATTAACCCAGAGTCGTAGACTACATTATCATATAGGTACACCCAGTTAGCAAACACAACCCAATATCAACTTGTGCATAGCCATTACAGAATGTGGCTGCAGTTTATGTTCACCATACTATCAGTTCTCTTAAAGCACAAAACTCTTCAATGCAAAAGCATACATAATTCATGAAGACACATGCTGACAATGTGCTTGTCTAAGGTCAAAGCTTTCAACTCTAAAACAGAATTTCCTCACTATTTGGTTTACAAAATAGCTGCATCCAGACTCCTACCTTACAATTACAATTACCTGTAGGTGACACTGGGTGGTTATACATTACTACTGTGTCCAGTACTCCACATTAGCCATTCAGAAGAAATCTAGGTTTGCTGCATGTATATGGTTCAGTGCAGCAAAAATTCAGCTCAATGCAGAGAAAACTGTCATGATTAATTGAAAACTCTTCAACAAACACATTCAGATCTTTCAGCCAGACTCATATAATAGCACTGTCTAAATTCCTGATATTCAGACTCATTTATATAAAAACAATTTCTTCTTAGATCTTTCAGATAGCCATACCTTGGTCCTGGTGACAGATTCTTCAAAGGCATTAGACAAATACCCAGCAACAGCTAGATAATATATATATTTATTATTTCTACATAGCAGACATGTGACCTTTGTACCAGAACACATCACAGGATACAGCATTATAACCAGGCAACAAAATCATTAGAAACACAGAAGTTTAGCTCTAGTTTACTGTTTTATGTGCAATTCATCTTAAAGTGCAGGGCAAACACTGTTCATTCATTCGAATTAAATAAAAGTGAACTGCTGAAGAATTTGTTTTAAATAGAGAGTGCTGGGAAAAAGCAAGTGCTGTTCATGTGCATAAAAAGCATGATGTGATATTTACATAATATACATTATTATGTAATGCAATATGCATACTAATATGTTTATTCTAAATCTTGCTACTGACAAACTGTAGTATAAATCTACTTTTGTGCAAAAAACAAACAATAATAGGTCAATAAATTAGAGTTGCATACTAAAATGATGCACGATAGCATGCATAATAATAATTATTAGACCAGAGACTTCACTACTCAATTTTAGTTTAGAAAAATATTGACAAAACAGAACTCATAGAGCTCTTATACAGGAGAAGAATTTTAAGCAGAATCAGACATCCATGATAGAATAAGTGCAAACAATTAAAGACCAAGACAGATTAAGACAAAGAAAGTATAATATTTTTATACAAGCAACATCCATAGGGTACACTCTTGCAACAGAAATGGGAAAACAAGCTAAGTGACGTTTGTTTCATTAACAACTTCATTTCATTGCACAGCTTTATACATCATAAACAAAAATACAAAACAACTAAAATTGCACAAATTAGGTATCCTAATAAAGTCTATTAAGCACAGTTTAGGAAAGTTTCCAGACCATAAAACTATAATAACCCATTCAACTGGAATATGTTCTTCGCCAGAAAGAAGTAGTACAAGACCGTTGAGGCGGCCAAATTGGTTCAAGCTTCAGCACGCATACAACAGTACATTAGCAAAGACAACAACGTGTTTACTCAGTGCATGTATTACAGAGATATTTTTACCGTGCAAGCAAGGTGCAGTTCAGCAAGGGTTCATCATGTAGTAAGTCTGGCAAACACAGATGTGCTCACATTCACCTGGATTAAACTACAGTGCAATGTCAGTTTCTACCTGAAGTCTTTCCTGCTATAGTATGGCATGTTCTCATGTGAGTCTTGGACCCTTGGTATATATCTATAGGCAGTCGGTAATTATAAGCATTGCTGGCTGCACCATACTAGGACCATATTATTGTTCTTACCTCCATGAAACTAATAAATTTATTGAAAAGGTTATTTTGGATCTTCCTGTGGCATAAAATAATGAAGACAAGCAGTTTCTTGTTCAGTGCATACACTGCATAGTGATCATCCAGGTTGTTAGAAAATGTTCACACTGGCCCGCCACTAAAAAAGGTTTGACAACCCTTATCTAGGACAATCCATTCCTTTTAAGTGCCATATTACATGCAAGCATCATGATAAATAAACATCATGAATGGAAAGCAAGTCCAGTTGGTAAATGTCTGAATACTACAAACAGACACTCACTAGCAGCCATTTTCAAAAACATAAAAAGAAAAACTTTCAGAATGCATTGATCAGTTTACATCAACATAGCCAGTTCAATCAAGTAAAAACTTTAACACAATGTACATTGTACACTGCGGTCAAATTCACAATAAAGGTTTAACAACTGGCTGCAACAACTCTCATATTTGTGAGCCAGTGAAAAAAACAAATGCTGATTCAATTTTGGCAGAAAAATGGTAAGAAACCCCAGTGCTTGATTTATTGATATAGATGTCTCACTTAACATTTTTACAGTCCTGCTGCTAACTGTGCAAACGCCAAACAGCAAAACACGTGAACCAAATTTAAACTAAACAAGGTCCATTCTTTTCTTCAAAATTTATATGCTACTGGCACAATATTTAATAGATGCCATGTAATGTTAACAAACTTAACACTTTGACCACGAGGGATCAGTAACCTTCTATGTTATATGGCGGGTGAAGACATGAAGCATCAGACAACTTGTATCTAACTACTACAATGGTGAGTGTGGTCATCTTGCAAATTCATAGCGATGCATATCATTATTGTGGCTGGAGTTCAATTTTGCAACATTGGACAGCCCATGCGTGCACAGTCAGCACTGTTATAGTAGATAAAATGGCTTTGCAAAGAAAAGGGTGGTTAGCCGGTTTTAAAACATGTAATGTATCTAGATCGGTTGGACAATCAAAATTTGATGATAATGACAATGATACAGTTAGTGACCATATGAACTAGATAACACAGGACCAGCATTGATGCGGCACACAAGTAACACTGCTCTGGTTACTCACTGCTACATAAAACACTCAAATGCTACAGAATAGTAGTTCAACAGATGCTGGACATGGCAATAAGCAATGCGTTCTTCTTGCACTGCAAATATGGTGGAATCATCTCAAGAGCTGACTTCGTACACGAATCATTCGCTCTAACATCATTGCTTAAGATCGACCAGCCAAGGTTTTATTACCTTGAAGGCATTTCTTCATCACAAGACATTTGACTGATCACAACTGTCTCAATGGACGTTCAACCACCAACTGAGCCGAAACAGTCATCAAAGTAATATGTGTTGTGCACAACACGCATGGACAGCAAGAACAAAACATGCCATACTTTTAGCACATTTGTTTCTGTAGGATGTCAGGTTTCAAGGATAACCACTGAATTCAAATTGTTAACTAGGTTACTGAACACATTGAGTAGAGTTGAGAGACGTAATTCATTTCCTTTTACATTTTATGTAGTGACTTCAATAAGTGATAATGGCCTTCGTTTTCAGTTGCACAAGTTTTATCTATATAGGCGCGCAAGCATCAAAGCAGAAGTTTGCCCAATGTGTTAGATCTATTGATATGATACAATTGATAAGATCATCCTCATGGTCTCCAAATCCCAACTTGGTCTTGTTCCAAAATATCTCTTTGACTACATGCGTATGCCTCTTGCAGCAACATCTGTTCGCCCCTGCGCTATACCGACCTTCTTCCCCCTTTGGCCCTTGTGTTCGGTGTGCCTTGACTCAGAACCGACCATTTGCTGGGATAGGTCCCTCCACATGGAATGATCTTCCCCTCTTTTATCGGCTAATAATAATAATAATTAATAATAACAATGACGATTTCTATGGTGCCATAAAACAGTCATGCCGTTTACAAGAGTGTCTCACATACTACACTAAACAGCAGGATAGGACTTACAAAATAAATCAGTCTTGAGTCTAGATTTGAAGAAGTCAACTGAGTCAGCCACTTTCAGGGTGGGAGGAAGACTGTTCCAGCATCTGGGGCCAGGCACCAAGAAAGCGAGGTCACCGTACGCCAAGATCGCTTTGTCGAGCGATCTAAGTCGCAATCCGGAAGCGGATGAGTGCGTCCCTGTACATTAATCGTGCAGATGCTCAGATGCGGCACCATGGAGACTTGTAAACAAGAAAGCAGATCTTAAACTCAATCCTCTAAGTTCATGTCTGGCTCTTCGCTGCATCGTCTCTCTTTCTAAAGACGTTTCTTTTTCCTCTGGGGTTCTATACTATATGCTTACTGCACGTCTTGTTGTGGAAATCGTTTTGAGCTCATAAACTGATGCCGTATTTGTGCTTTACAAGCAATTAGCTAACGAAAATATTTTAAAACAAAATTAAACCACATAAACAGTTCAACATCCAAAACAGAGTTAGCTCCTCCAGAGCTAGCAAACGCCGATTATAACCTACCTTCAATGCAGACAACGTGTTCCCGTATCTGTTGCTGTATTAACAAGTCTGGAATGGCCTCTATCAGATCATAGATGGTGTAAATACTGGGGTGGACACTCTCAAATCGCTGGATCTCCTGGCGGATGGCCAACGAGTTGCTATAGCAAGGAAGGGTGATGCCGTGCACCCGTTGACTCATTGTAGATGCACCTCCTTTTGTCGGTCGAAGGCAGACACTACCGGCGTTTAATTAGAAATGGCCACCTCATCCAGTGATTTCCGCAAAGCAGACAACTCCTTAAAAACAATAATCCAAGGACCGCAAAGCAGCAAACCGAAGTACCGACAAAAAATATGGTCAGCGCATGCGCAATCGTGACAACCTACAAAGCATGCGCAGTGCAAAAATTCGAGGAATTTCCGGTTTAGAGCTATAGTTCGAGTATAGTTTTGTCTAGCGCTATTTTATTTCCAAATCTGCATCATTTTAGTCCAAATTCGCGAGTCGGCGATATTAGCTGGCCTATCTGTAGGGTCAGCCTAAACGCGCATAAATTTTGTTTAAAATCAAATGAATGAATGACGGGCCGTTTTGGCTTATCCTGATTTAACGACAGCAATTCGACCATCAACTGTCTATTTCTATGATTCTATCATTCATTCATTCACTGTGCTAGCACCTCTTCGATGAAACTACTAGTGTAACTTAAAGGTCTTTGCTCGAAGGTACTCCCGCCTCCAGCACGGTCAAAGACTATAGTTTTCAAGTACTTTAATATATAAAAGTTATAGGACTATAAGAGTAGGCCTACGTGGGACCTATAGCCTATAGGCCTATGGAAAGGCTCGCAACACAAGATAGAGGGAAGCCATAGCCTATAGATAGGCCTACCGCCGGTGTCAAAATCAAAATGATGGAAAGTAGGCTAGCCTATTAGGCAGTGGCACTGGCGGCGCCGCCGGCGCCACCATACTAGGTTTCGGTGCGGCAGATCATTTTGACCTGCCTGTTTTAATCTCGACCTGCCTCGATCCTGTTTAATTATGAGTTTATGACCTGTCAAAGACAAACATTCTTTGTCACTTTTATATCTTAGGACTAATTACATAATTGACATTTAATATCTTCGACGGTTCGACCCGCTGATCGAGTAGACCCTATTATAGCTCACACGACCCTTAGAGCTGCAGGGGACCTGCCGAAATTTTTTTGGGGCGCCGCCACTGAAAGTAGGCCTAATAGGCCTAGGCCTATGTCTTTGCATGATGGATTTACAAGCAAACGGAAGTGACAACAACCCCTTCTGCTGAGCGTATACGGCGTGATCGATTATAAATCACAATCCGATCGAGGCTACAAAGATTAATTAGGCCTAATTAGTGTCGACATAATATTATAATTATATTGGACCCATTATGTGACCTGCCGAAATTGTAAGGGCCTACGGATTTGCATGATGGCCTAGACACAATAGCCTATGCAAACGGCAATGACAGCAACCCCTTCCGCTGAGCGCAAGGCGTGATCAACTATAAATCAACTTATATATATATATATATATATATATATATATATATATATATATATATATATATATATAGAGCCTATTTAGGCCAGAATATGCAGGCCAGCATTAAGGTGGGCAGTGTGAGAATTGCCGAGGGCTTGGAGGTTTCAATCCCCAAGTCTTTTTTAGAGCCCCATAGCCTACAGTAGTCTTTTTTCACACCCCAATTTCAAGTGGATCATACGTAGTCCAACCCCCTCAAGTTATTTTCCACAATTCTCACACTGATAGTGCGTGCTAAGGGTGCTGCAGCACCCGGGTCCGCAGTTTTGTGGGGACCTGCGCATGGCCGGATTTTAAAATGTGGCGACCTTGTTCCTGTTGAGAAAATGGTAGGCTACGTAGGGCCCAGTCCCACAGAATCACAACAAAAAGATACAAGAAACATTGATGGTTTTGTGCTATGGACATTTTATTGTGACGAAATCTCTTTATTCCAGAAGCACTATTATTACATCACTAGCCTAATTTACTGGACATGATGATGATGCTTTATCAATAATAATATTTGATCTGTGGAATTCGCCTATAGTTATGCACTCTGCCCTCCTCTTTAACTCCTATGCATATAATTATTGGTTTAGCTATTGCCATGTGAAAATTGGAATTGAGGGAGAAAGAGATAAGGCAGCAGTAGTTATAATGTCATATTCATTATTATCATCAAATGATTACATATTAATACGACTTATCTAATTAGTCTTAATTAAAATGAGCAAAACAAAGTAGAATATTATAGGCCTAGGCCTAAACATCGCATAGCCTATGTCGGGAAACTGTTAGGCTAGCAGACGAAATACGTTGAGAAATGCGTTTCTTGTCATAATTTTAGATCTGACGTTAACACTAATCGACTAAAATTATTCTTTTGCTTTTCCTTTCATCTCTGCGTCTGATTAATTACAAGATATTCTTCAAGGTGTTCCGTGGACACATTCCGTGGAATATCAGTTGTCACATGTCTCGTCCACCACACAGGCATCTAAAATAAATAGAACATATTTCAAAATTCAACGGCATTTTAGATTAGTCAATGTTAGAAGAAGCTGCCGAATGTAAAATGGAACTATGGATAACATTGGATTTAAAGTACTAGCAACTTTATTTTTTCTTAGCCTCGGCAAATGAGGGATATTATAATTAGACTATATTAGTTATCCTCCTATGTGAGACTATAAATGGTATAGGAGGCAAAAAAGGAGCTCTCAAAGATGGCAGCATATGAGCTCACTCCCTCATTAACCCTTTACCCATTCATTTTTCCTGTTAAGCCTGCGTTTTCAGTGGATATTCTCGAGGCAAACGGGTAAAGGGTTAAGAACATCAGTAGCATTGTATAGCACTGTCGAAAATTAGTGTAAAACTAAGAAATTTTTGCCCCCATTTGAGCAGAAGACTGATGAATTGTTATATATTACAGGTTTACCAACCTTCATTGCAGCAGATACCTAAAGCCGTACAGCGACCATTTTCATTGACACCGCATGTCTGTCCTCTAGCCCGACAGGGACTGGCAATGATTCTCTCGCGAAGACATTTGCTGCTCTCCGCTGTACCAATGTAACATCCGATGTCGCGACCGCAGCAGATGTTCTCCGACACACAGTTGCCCTTGTTCATCGGTCCACACGAGATGCACTGAAGCGAACAATAATAGTCAGTGTCAACTCAGACAATATATTAGATATAAGCCAATGGGCTTACAGCTTACCTGCAGTGTAGGCCTATAATAACTAACTATCTGACCAGCTTTAATTCCAGGTTCAAAACTCTAAGCCTCATATTGCAACTTTATCTCTAGAGTAATAATAATAAAAACTTTTTAACAAATCCTGTGATAGCAAACATGCATAAAATTATCCATATGAATGAAACTAAACTTGATTTGTGTTGCATAATATTATGTTCTGAACATTGAACAAGCACATAAAGCTTAGTAAAATTAGTTAAAAACTTTTAAAATGTAGCAGGCTGTGTTCTGCCAACCTGAGGTTTTTAATAATCACAATTAACTGAATGAATTGAAATTTCATTTCATTAGGCCAATCTTTATGTCCTAAAGCAGAAGGTCAGATATATGCTTATGTCTTATTTAGTACTGCATAAAACTATATCGTATGTTTCGCAGCCTATTACTACATAGTGGGCAAAAATAGAAGCCCTTCCCTATCACCAAGCATTATAATAGCCCTATGAGTATGACATTGTGTCAATTAGTATTGGTCCATGGATAAGCTGGTTCTCGTGACTATGAATTTTGCATTAGCATTGATTTATAGTTGAGGTCACCTGTCTTAAGGTCTGCGTTTCGAACTCGAGCTCCGATCTTTTCCCTCCGACGGGACAGTTGTGAACGATACAAGCGCTGGTTAGCGACACAGTGAAGATGAGCAGAAGAGACGCCACAGGAACAACCAACAGCGTAAAGAGGCTGAAGAGAACTGATCGAGGCATGGTAAGCCTACTGTGATACACCATAAGATACCTAAATAAAAAGACAACTACTAGATAATTATTAGCAGTAATTTTATCGCTATGCATCTACAAAGTATAAGCAAATGACAGTAGCCTACATTTTGCTTCAGCTTCAAACTTTTTGAAGTCTCACTTGCTAAGTAGGCCTACTGGAATAAAGCAATTTTGACAAGACGACAGCCATGTTACCATTAGCCTCCAATGTGGAAATTCAAGAAGAAATCAAAATGATTATTTTATATATATACCGTATATTGAAGTTTTAGACCACTCTTATTAGAACCAAAGTAATAGAGCAATAATATTTTGCTAAGATGGAAGCTTCAAATGCAACCATTACAATGTGAAAATTTAAAAAAAATTAGGGTGTGGAGGATGCATTACCTTCCACAAACCAAAACACTGATTATGCTGTTGGCAGGGTCAGCAACTGACCTGCATGATAATAATAGGCATAAATATTATTATGGTGAATCGTTTGGAACAGGCTGGACACACAGACATGAAAGGACCATCGATGCATACTTTATAAAAACGGTGCCATAGAAGTCATTAGATTATAATTCTTTATAACACATAAGATAATACAGGCCTACGTTGCCTGCCATAGTATCTGTGGCTTATAATTTACATACAGGCTAATGTATGTTAGTAACTTTTAGACAATAGAGAATAACATAGTACAAAACCTCAACGTGAATCTCGGTTGCAACTGCTTCTTTTCGTATAATATCCGGCCGCCTGTCCAACGTCTGCCATACTTCTTTGCTTATAAAGAGCTGCTTAGGCAAATGCCAGGCATCGTTCGCATCCAGTTATTCGGACCACTTATTTCAATTCAATTGATATCGATCGCTGCTATCAACCATCTGCTATGATAGGAATGAAATTGCAAACAGAAATACAATTGATTATTGGAAGTGCAAAGTTGCCGACAGGGGCGGATCCAGAAGGGGCTTATCCGGCCATGGCCCCCCCCATTTGGATTGAACATGTTGTGGAACAATGTATATATTATACAATTTGCCCCCCCCCCCCTATTAAGAAATGCCCATGCATTGCAGAATGCCATTGGAAATGGCATGTTTTCTAGAAGTCAGAGGACTAAAAAAAAGGTCATCAAGAAAAATTTTCCAGACCCAATGGCCAAGGCCTAAAACTTTTTCCCGGACCCAAGACCAAGAATTTTTTTGCCCACCCCCCCCGTCCAAAGTTTCTGTATCCGCCCTTGGTCGCCGATCGATATTCTCTGCATGTGCTGACGATCACAGGCGGTTTCATTTAGTCTCCACGACGACTAACGCACTCCACAGCATTGGCCAATCGACGTTTGAAACATAAAAAATACAATTGCGTACGCTTCTGTTACCTTAGTATAGGTCTCCCAATAACATTAGACCATGGCGTACAGACAAAGGCAAAATAATCAAGAACGGGTGCAGTTTACTGAATGCACCATAAAACTTCCAAAAATAGTGAGCCTCTGGAATGCAGCTCCAAAGTTTGAAACATTCATCCAAACTTTAATTAATCAAACTTTAAGCTATATGCCTAGTACAATCCTAATCAAGTCCATTTTAACATAAAATCATAGCCTATATATAAAGTATATAACATGTAAAGCAGGGTTTCTAAAGGAGCTATTAGAGCTGCACAGCCTCTTTTTCCCGTCCCATCCTCCATAGTAAATTACTGTCAATCGGATGTCAGTGTCTCTTTTTACTATTTCTAGCCGCACAGAAGTGCTTCTACAACTGCACAAATCTATTTAGACTACAACTGCACACTTTGTCAAGGACTGCACATTAAAAAACCCTGCTGTAAAATGCAGCATCATAAAATAAATATACGGTAATCATCAGTCTACACAGGTCAAGATGAAGTGAAAGATTCTGTTTCAGCCATGATGCTCCTGTAACAATCGTTTTAGCCGATTGCATCAAAACGTCGTAATTTCTCGTTCATCATGATGCATCACTGAATGAATGCTTGCCTCTGCACATCATGCCTTCTAGTATCTGAGTAAAACGAGGTTTAGATAATAATTAACTTATGAGTGAAGTGGACCGGAACTATGCAACAGGATGTTACAACACAGACTAATGAAAGCAGAGATTCGTCCTAATGATCAACGCAGAGAAAGCAAAAACAATGATGGCTAAAAACGACAAAAGACACACCAATAACCATCACCATTTATCACCATCCAAGGGAAAGTTACGGAGCATGTCGAACAGTTCTTCTAGAGCCTAATCTAGGCCATACACGGGGGCCCAATGGAAACGACGACTAGGCAGGGAGAAATTGGGGTGGGGAAACGGGGTTCAAATCCAGTATTTCTCAGGGACCATAGTAAAATCTGCTCTTCACACCCAAAGAAAACCCCAACATTTGTCCTATCATAGGCATTCTTGCATGCATAGAGCACAACAGCCAGCACAAAAGCTAACGCATAATAATTAGCCAAGCATTCACATCATTTATTGATGCAATTTTAATTAGGATTCACGAAAATAGCTTAGCTTAACTTCAGGTCAATATCTTAACTGTTTCAGCACATTAAAAAATTATAAATTATGATGAGAAATATCTTTTTTATTTTTGCATCCATTCAATCATTACACTTATCTCCTTTCCCCAATAATTCAATTTCATCGTGTAGACCAGTGGTTCCCAACCTTTTTTGACTGTAGGGCCACTTTTTCTAAGTTGGAGGACGCGAGGGCCACGTTTTCTTAGGTAAAGGTCATTAGGGCATTTAAGGTGAGACCACAGTGTTAGAATTTCATTAACTAAAAGCCAATAAAAATTGTCATAATTGATTCAAAGTAGAATTTTGATGTTTATAGACTTCAAAATAAAATAATTTGCAATAGAAAATAATTACAATGTTCTATCCTATCCAAATTGTCAATTTTTTCATATATTTTTGTTAATTGTTTGAGAGATGAGGGGATTGAGGGCCATTTTTTAGACCTGGCGGGCCATTTTTTGAGGCCTCGCGGGCCACTTTTGGCCCGCGGGTTACGGGTTGGGAACCGCTGGTGTAGACCGTTGTAGGGTAAAATGGCTTCTTACTGTTTTCATGGTTTTAATTGTCGTTACTCTCTTAACACCATTGAAAAATTTGAAGGATAACTAAGATAAGAATATTCTCAAATTGACAAACTGCTATCCATATTTTGTTGCAGCCTACAGACATGGTAATAAACATAGACTACATAATTGTTTCTTGGTTATGGTTCTGCAGACACACATATGTACTGGAATTCAGCTTTAACTAAATGCATTGACAACAAGTACACTGAAGCACAAATATTATAAATCAATGCTCATGCTGGAGTTTAATGATGCCTTGAAACTGTCTCAAAGTGTTCCTGTATTGCAAAAGAATCCTGGAATAAAGCTCCCACAGAACAAGACAGTTACCCGTTTGTACTGCCAACAGTCAGTGTCTCTATAACAACAAAGCCGACATGGACCACAAGCAGTTTAGCAATGGCATCACCATCAGAAAGAGGAAGAACTGGTTTCTTGATTTTCCGTTGTGCATCCAATCAATATTAGTTCCTGAAACAAGAAACAGTTAAATGTAACATAACGGAAAAACTGCCACTGTTTAGCTTATATTACATTCCATCATTCCCAAAACTTTATGCAAAACATTGCAAGTCCAGAGATAGTAAAGCGTACGTTGTTGATATCAAAGCTGCAAAACTCTTCTTGTATCCTGAACTTGATCAATGTCTAATTTGATATTTCTTAAGTGCTATATAAATACTTTGCATGAAAGAATGAATTACTCAGAAGCACTCCCAGTCCAACAACGACTAAATAAGGCAATTTTTAAGCGAGAAAGGAACATAGTGGAGACCTCTAGGCACAAGGTGGAGTTCAACAGGGAGCCAATTTCAGGTTCTAGGACCAGCCATGGAGAAAGAGCGCCACTGCATTGTAGTATAGTCCATGAGCGAGGGGCCAAGAGCTCAGCTTGTTCAGCTGATTGGAGGCCATATCGCCGCTGGACACCAGAGGTGGGACAGAAGAACTCCTGCAGGTACATATATATAGGCGCCAGAGCTGCCAGATCCTCCATGCAGCGCCAGACTAATGCAGAAACCCTATAGGTGACAAGTACGAATGTCACAAATAGAATGGTCTATTATTTTTATTGGCTAGCAACCCTTCAAGTTCTGTCACGGTATCTTTAGTGCATAATGCAATCTCTGTTTTGGTCTCAACATGTTACCCAGCACTGTTGAGTGTTGATCCATCCCAAAATCAAGCAATTTTTATAAAGACTTTCTGCAAATTCAAAGTCACCATAGAGATAAACTTACCTCGCTTCTCAACAGCAGCAGGAACTGTAACAGAAATTTTGAAACTACATCATGAACTAGATGTCAAACCATAAATGAGTTTAAAACCACACATTTAAAATGGAATCTAGTCATATCAACAGAGCCTTTCAACGCATGATACTTTCACATACTCGATAAGCATCCACAGAAACTTTTCCAAATCTGAACTACTTAGAAAAGTGACATAAATTGCTGAAGCACATCAAGCAAATGCAATGCAAGTTGAGCTCTATCTCATTATCACTTAGAAAAATTCGGCAAAGATCTGAATACAACGTAGTATCTGAACGTACGTGGGTGACAAACTCGTTGTTGATTAGAATGTGCTAGCATTGTTTTATTATTATTGATTACATTGTTGTTTTGCAGAAATTGGTGCACATGCTTAAAAACGTCTGCATAAGTTAAAAATGTATGAACTTATATTATGAATTACATGTCCAGTTAGAGACATTATAATGCACTGAATCATAAAACTGAAAACATTGCCTAAGTTACGAGCCGTGTCTCCAACTCAACAATTAAATCACCCAAAGTCAAACACTGAAGCCTATTAAATTCGTTAAGTAGTAGAAATTAAGTCTTTAATGGGTCAGCCAGTTTCGCTGCCATCTACGATTGCAGCAGAAAAGGACCTGGAATGACACAGCTGTACAATTCCAGTGCGCAACACTCTGACAAAGAAAAGAATGATGCTATAAAGAGTTACCGTTGAGTATATGTACAGTCAACTTTGCTATGTGGCGGTTGGACGAACGACACAAGTAGACACCAGCATCAGACATCTTGCTGAACCGGATGACGAGAACGCTGACCATCATGTTGCCGTCAATTTTCTTCGTGATGATTACGCCCTTGTCAACGTCAGAATGGACTTTGTTCCCATCTTTGTACCAGTCAACATTGTGAGGAGCATCCAACCATCCAGTGGCATTACAAACAAGTTGAATTGGCCGGCCACGCTCGACATGTTCTGTTCCAGACACTCGGATATCTGAGAAATAGAAAGATATTGGCTCCAATTGTTGACATTGATTGATTGCATTAGACTAATGCATTTGATGCTTACTACCGTAATAAACCCAAACTATTGTAGCCATGTTTTTTTCAATGATTAGTAAATTTCAGTACTGCTACAGCAATAAAATCTTCTGTTGTGGAAAGTTGCATGTTAGCTAGAAGGATCTGGGTTTACCGGGGACCATTGAACAATGCTGGAAATTTGGAGTCAACTTACAAATCTTTCTATCATTTCAACAGTACCCTTCAAGGTAGATGCTCCTCATGAGTGCACCCAACCCAGGCCTGGCAAAAAAGAAGTTTCCATTTAGCTCCAAGTATTTTTTAAAAAGGACCAGAAGGAGAAAATGCAGGTTGGAAGGATGCTATTTCAGACCCATGATCAAGAAAGCCCTCCTACGCTGTCTGGTGTCAATGCTGTCAATTAATATCAATATAGTACCAAATTTAACATTTTGTTTCGTTGGACAAATAATGATAATGATGATACTGAAAACAAATATGATACAGTTTTAAAATAAAAATGGAAACTAAATGAATAAAAGCTTGATGATAACTGGTGCTAATATTATGGAAAAGCCAAACACGTATACCAAAGCAATAAAGGAATTCACACAGCTAGTGTAGTCGATAAGCAGTGAAACCAAAGCCCGCAAAATCTACAGTATATCATTTAAGAACTCTTAGAACAGAAAACTTCGATCACACACATGAAACTGCATTTCAAGCAATGAGATGCCACTGTGCATGCAGATATTCAGTCAGTCAAGTATTTTATTCAAGTATTTCTATAGAGGAAACCACTCAGAGGTGCTCCCGACTCCAGCACGACCACAAATAACAGTTTTAAAATGCTTATAGATACGCCCATGGGGTGCTGGTGCTGACTTCTGCTTGATCCCCCTATGAAAATGATTATTTCACTGCTCAGCAAATATTTCCAACCCTCCCCCTGCTCAGCTGAGCAGCTAGACAGCCTGGTGTACATAAAGGGTCGGTCCATGATCATTGCCGTAGTATTTGATAACCTCATAATAAGTAATTTTCACAGAAATATTAAAATTCGTTTAAACTAATCTAGCATGCGTTAAGCAACAAACAGTTCCCAGAGCAAAGCAAAGCAGCACCCAGTCAAGCACTAACTGATTACTAAATAAATAAAATTGGCACAACGTGGACGTGTTGATGCAGAGTTATTAGGAGGACATGCCTTTTGATACAGCATGCTAACTGGGCCGAACATGTAAAAGCATAATGAAGAATCAACCTGAAGCATTTTCTAATAACCTGAAAGTCATAAATCAGTGCAATAGGCTATGATACATGTGAGTTATGGTTTACTTTGCTTCATCTAGCAGGGTGAGTATCCACACACTGTTTTCCACACTCACCAAAAAGTTGACAAGATTCCACACATGTGCCAATAGAGGGTGACAGCAACAGCCAATATTCTACACTGCAGTTTTTGTATGATGCGTTAGCACCAAGTTGATAGCTTGGCATTATGTGAAATAGCGTGCTAACCAGAAGTGCATAAACAGGTCTATGCTGAGATATATATAACTAAACATAATTGATCAATCATCCATCATACAATGAGGCATTTTGAGCTAGCAGCTAAACAAGGCTTACCTGTTTTGACAGGATCAAGTAAATTTGTGTTATCTACAATTATTATTATGGCATAAAATCTCCTTTTTAAAACATAAAATTAATACTACATGCAACACAATTTTACACGACGAATTTCATTAGTGGATATTCTGCTAGTTGGCAAGAGAATAATTTCTGTCTTTCTGTTACATGCCAGCAGTGATGTAGTCGAGTCCAACTAAGCCGAGTCCGAGACCGAGACCGAGTCCGAGTCCAGCTAAGCCGAGTCCGAGTCGAGTCCGAGTCCAAAGGGGTTCGAGTCCGAGTCACGAAGGGTCGAGTCCAAGTCCGAGTCCAGTAACACCAAGATCCACTGTGTATAAATTGTCCTTGGATCCACTGCAACACTCAATAGGTCTATTGTGGCATAGAAAAAAATATCGATACAATAGGCTATATGGCAAAAACTTAATGTAATTTTATCCAAATTGAACTTTAAAAATACTGAAGTTGAGAAAGTTTTATTCGATAGGCTAATCTGGCGAAAGGAATGGATACAAATTCTTCCACTGCCAAACAATTTAAACAGTGGAGTCTCTTATGTTGAGATTTGCGACCAAAACTTCCACCCATCAGCAATGCCTTTGCTTTTAAAGTAGCCTAAAATTATAATGTTCGGAGTCTGTGATACGGGGATATGGCGGTCTATCCACTGTGTCAATATAATACCCCAGCACAGACCAACTAAGTGCTACGACATTATTTTCCTACATGCTGCAATCGACCAATTGTGTAGTATCAGCTGATCTATTAATGGAAATTTAAATAAACCTACAATAGACACATTCAACCACTATCCTCATTTGTCTTATCGATGAACATCTAGATAAATTAGAAATCTATGTCCTAACTGATCAGCATATCAATGCCAAGTTTATTGAGATGTCAAAATATCAAATTTTATTTCCACCGTATGCATGCCATGGACGGCGTGGACGCCTGGTTATGTTTGTGTTTATGCATCTATAGGGCCTACTCTATAGGCTCAAATTCAAATATTTCCAATCGCCCCTCCCGTAACCCCACACCGACCATACATCAAATACACCTGTAATTAACTTCGCTTGCCTTGTGGTCAGCGGTGCCCAGTCATCCGTCACATTACTTCAGTGTCCTGTAGGAGTTCAGATTACAAGCAGGTACAAGGGCTCCTTTGTTTGAGTTGAGTGATGAACAAAGCAGACGAAATGCCTGAATTGATTATGGCAATACAGGTTCGTGACTCGGAAACCGAGTCACCGAGTCAAATCTCGAGTCCAGGGCTTCGAGTCCGAGTCCAAGTCCGAGTCCTGACTGTCCGAGTCCAAGTCCGAGTCCGCAGAAAATCGGTCTCGAGTCGGACTCGAGTCTTTTGCCGGACTCGAGTCCTACATCACTGCATGCCAGAGACTGTTGCTTAAAGTCTATTCCATTAAAATTCCTCTAGGGTCCCCATATCATGCTTTAAACATGATATGTGAAGTAAAGACCACAATTAATTGCCAGGATGCTTACCCAATTAAAAAAAGTCCACTGACATCAATTGAATAACTAGCTCTGAAGTTCTATCTATTTACAGAATAGCCATGTGCTCTGCTGTACAAGCTATAAATTAGGTTCAAATGCAACAGTTACAGTGTCATCATGGTAGAGCTCAACCACAATGCTGCACATGGTCCATGTTTTTATGTACTTTAATTTTTTTAAACCTAATATGCAGTGCATTGAAAATCTAACTAGATTTCAAAACTCAAAACAATTACTGGAGAAACTGTTTTGGCAAGCAGCCAGATAATTATTCACCAGGAACTGTAATTAACACTCAACATTCATAGACCCCTCAACCAGTCCACAATCAGTAAGCTTGTTCAATTGCAGCATCCTTGGTTCTGGTTCAGTGACCATGCTCTTCAAACTTTCAATATCTCCAAGGAAATGAATCAGCTTCAATATGAGCTATCATTATGCAACTGAGCCTTGAGGGAAAGGGGTAAGTGAGATAAATGACCTTTCATGCCCTCCTAAATAGACATCAGCTAAGGTGTTTATCAGTTTATCACCTGTGGGAGTGGATGAAATTTCATGTTCAACTTTCACGTGCTTGCAGTGCAAACATTAGTCACAGCAGTCAGAGTGAGCTATATAAATTCATGTGAAAGCTAGCCTAGAAGACCTTGCAGCAACACAAGATGTCTCTCAAGCATACACGAAATGGCCAATTTCACATTCGATAATCTCTCAAATTGAAGGCATAGTAAGGGATTGCATAACAACATTGTTTAACGCATGCGATGTGCACTATGCAAATAAATATATTTTAATTATAATAAAATAGCAATAAACAACTCAGTACTCTTACGCTGTGAACCAACTTCAATGGACAGAAACTCACTTCGAACGCTGAGCATGACTTCGACAGAATTGATCTGAAGTATTTCCTTCGTGCTTATCTGGCACTGGTAGAGCCCATCATCGGACCAACGAACCTCCTGAATTATTAAGCACCACTCGTTAGTTCGCTGGTTGTAATCAACGCTGAGACGTGGATCCGTAACAAACGGCGAAAGACCAATCGTCAGCGGATGGTGACTATTCTCTCTTCGCCAGATCACCTAAACAACCAAAAAGGGGGAAAATTATTGAAACGCTTTTTTTGCAGCTGTTTTTGCCTTCAGTCATGAACTGCCTGTCTTGTGAAGTCCTGTACTGCTATCTATTAATCCTGTAGGCGTGAAAACATCATCATCATCATTATCCGTGGGTTAACAACCCGTAGGTGTTGTTGCATGAAATACAACAGGTCTCCAATTTATTACTCATTCAACAGCAGCATGTTTACATCACAGTTACATTTTTTGTCTGGTTTGTCTCTACCATTTACTCATTCCAACAGGTTTATGTGTCCAGGCTGCATCTATTTCAGCATAGAGACCCTCCTATTTTAACCAGAGTAATTCATCACAATGGAAATGAATACGACAATTTCTATGGTGCTATAAAACGCACAAGCTGCTGTGAGGGAGAACTAATTTTTTTATAAATTTAGTTAATATACTCTGAAGCTATCAGTCTCGGCTCTGTGTCTATTTTTGCACCTAAGTGACTTAACCACTTAAGAACCATGGTGCATCCACTGACTCTCTTCAACTGATCACTCATGATGCAACCATCATAGAACAAACAATATATGCTTTCCCAAATTCCCATAATCCGGTGGAGACTTGTGAATGAGAAAGACAAATTCCACCTGGGGCACCTCTTTAACAGACTTAAACACTCCTCACTCATTTACTCAAATTCCCATTCTATGAAAACATGTAATATCACTTCCAACCATGGCACAAACCGTTTTTGTTCCAAGATGATCCACACGACATTTGAGTACAGCCCGATCACCCAAGCCAACAGAGACGTTCTGCGACCTCGTTCCAAACAATGGCTTCTTTATCACAACTGATGACACTGTTGCTTTCAAACGGCGCCTTGTCTGAACACCTGTAAACCATTTCTATTTAATTACTCAAACCAAATTTTTAGAATGTATAATCAAAATAGTCAGGAACAGTCATAAAGCACTCATAATTATAGTGACCTCTAAAGCTGCCTACTATTTCAAAATCAATTAGGCCTATATTAATAGCAAATAATAATGCTGCTATTTTCAACTGAGGCAAAATAATCCATCAGGACTTAAAATATAAAACATAGCTACTATTAATATTCCCAAAGGTCCACAAAGTAAAAATCAAGTAAATAATAATAGCCTAAGAATCACTAAAAATATGATACAAGTACTGATAATCATGATAACTGAAACAGCAACAATTAGTCTGCTGTCAGTTAAATTTGTAACAGATATCCACATTGCAATATATTCTAGCAGAGTTTATATATATAAAATTATATATTGTACATTGCTAATGGCATTCGAGAACTGTTCAGGGTAAGGTTTGCTGAATCACGTTCAGCGTTCACATGATCAGAAAGACAGTCATTTGACCAACAGATGGAAGACATCGTGCGTGCGTGCAACACCCTACAAATGATGATAGAGTGCGGTAAATTACAGGGTTCATTCATGACCACAGACAGCGAGAAGCCACAGACAGCGAGAAGCCCTGCGATACAACATATAATTTCGAGTTCAGCATCTTCTATGCGGCACTACCAAGGCAGCAGCAACAAGTCGTTAATCATAAGGAAAATTTCCATTTCTAAGTTCTGCTGTTATACGAAATTCTAAATCAGAAAGTGTTGCAGTTGATTTCATGCAAAAGTTCTCAGCATTGGCATAACTACTGCCTCATATTATAATCCTGCTTCCTGACATGTAGGCATTGGCGGAAACCTAGGGGGGACAGGGGTACGGTCCCCCCTCCCCCAATAAAAGTGTTGGTGAAAATAGACATATTTTATACTTTGGCAGTGAAAATAAAAAAAATTCCCAAATTTTTGGCCGGACGACTAAAAAAAAAGGTCATCAACTTTTTTGGCGGTGAAAATAGAGAATTTTCTTGACTTTCGGGACTTTTGGGGGGGGGGAAATGACTAAAAAAAATCATCAACTTTTCTGGCGGCGAAAATAGAAATTTTTTTGACTTTCGGGCCTTTTTTTAGGCGAAATGACTAAAAAAAAGGTCATCAACTTTTTGGCGGCGAAAATAGAAAATTTTCTTGACTTTTCGACCAGACGACAAAAAAATCTCACGTCTTTCCTTCGGCCACACTCGTCCATCCCCCCCAAGTCTCCGTCCAGGTTTCCACCCCTGCATGTAGGAACCCTTATCGAAAAGGGACTCAAATGCTAATCTACTTTTTTAGTTATTTAACATTTTCTTACATCATTTGGATGTCATTTGTTTTCTCACATTTTTTTATTTATAAATGATTCACTATGTTTACAATGGATGACCAAATAGGGTTTTAATACATATCTTGCAATTAGTTGTTGAAACCTTTGTTATCTGTGCTCCAATATATTTGAGAAGGCACTATGACCAACTACAGATCTATGGGCAAGTGCATTTTAGCCACTAGGGGTATCCATAGACACATGAAAAACAGACTGGTCAAAGGTTTGAGTCAAACAGTATGGACTGGAACACCTCAGAAAGAGGAGCACACAGTACAATACAACATTATTGTAATTTCATTACATTTTCACCCATGGCTTTATACTCCAAGTGTATCTATCAATGTTTCCAACTAAAGGTTCTTACAATCCAAACGTAATCTAAGTCCTAAACAGGATTTCTGTGTTGATCACACTTTTTCAACTGGTCTCAAAGGCTCAGAACAAAGAAAGCAGACAATCAGCACAAGACACAGACAGACTGAAGTCAGCAGTAGGAGAAGCAGAGAGTGCATAAGCAAGGGGAAGACAAAGAGGATGAGATGTAGAATATATAAAAAGCCGCTACTTACCATATTGGATGCCAAAAACGGTGTAGAAAGACAGTAGCAAAGGAAGTGTTGCCCAGATCATGTCGCATCACATCAACTTTCTCAACAGGTTCATGAATCTAACAGAAGCCTGAGCATCAAACATCAACAAATAATCATACATCATTACTAGACTGATGCATATTACCTCTCGGTTCTGATAATTATTCGTCTGAATCATTAGGTCAGTCAGTTGCATGGAAATATTGCTGGAGGGACTGGACCACATCATTGGAGTCAGAGCCCTTCCACCCATCTCCAATCAAGTTTGCTCTATTTTCCTTCCATACTCCATTTTCCAAATTTTTACATAGCAAAGCGTCACAACATGTCAACATACATACATGTGTAATACTATGACATAAATTATTATCTGGATTTCAACTTAATACAGAAATCAACATAACTACTACATGGTCCTTCACTCGAAACTGAAAACACACCATTATTTTTTGGGAGGCCTTAGCATACTAGGGCAAGTCACCATTTCTCATACTAAACTGTATTTCTATCCACAGTGTACAGTCCATGTATTCCATCAATGGTAGAAGTTGCCAGAAAAGCAGTATCAGATTAGAATTTAATATGGAAATAGCTTTCCAGCATGGTGATGAATTATTGAGTTCCATGACTCTGAGTTGACGATCAAGCATCTTTTCTTTACAGAATTGCACCACACAGGACTCAACTATAAAAAGAGTAGACCTGTTATTTACTGCAAATTCTCTGTGTATGAAAGGATGATTATACAGCAAATAGAGAACTGGTGATCATCATGCCATGGGTTTTGGCCACCAGTACTTCAGAAATTGGTGCCAATTAGGACTGGTTTAAAAGAGTATGGATTCATATACTTCCCCTTGCATTGGAATCCAGAGACAATATTAATTTAATATATATATATATACATAATTATATACATTCATTATATATACATTATATATACATGTATACATATACATGGGTCAACCATCTGCATTCCATAGTATCAAACCTGCAGTCCTAAGTTTTTTAAATTTTACTTTAATTCAATCTATTCAACAGCTTGAAACCATAATAGGCTTAACTGTGCTTTTCATCTTCTTGGCAATTCAATGTTCCAGAATCATCTGAAAGTCTGTGCAATGCACAATTGCTTTTACTCCTTCAAAAGAGTATCTGTATCACCCTCACTCACTCCATCTTGTGTAACTCAGACAGTCTGCCATTTAGGCTATGAGAATTGGTCATTTATTTCGTCACCTCTTGTAGTTCTCGTCCAATTGCGTCATCCTATCTGCATAAGTTCAAGCAAAGGCATGACATGGAACCAGCTCGTCATTAATATTCTATATAAAAATATCTTCAGCACACCCTCTTTAGACGGCCTTTGCTCTGTTCACACTGAACAAAAATACATGCTATTACGATAACTTGCTTATCCCGGTGATGATAAACCGCCTGGCAGCCTGCACAGAAAATACTCCATCAAAATCCATGCGTATGACTTCTAGAGTGCTCATGACTTCCACACCAGTATCAATCAGCCTACAGCCTTTCTAGCCTTTATAATCGTTTCCACAGAAAATAGGTAAAACTTCATAAAAATAAATTACTCATTCATGAGTGACCTGTAAGATCAAGTAAAGTCAAGTCATTGTCAGGTGCTCAGAGTTCCTTAGCCTACAATTTTATTAAATTCTTGCTTCTACATTTATACTTTATGGGAGGAAAGAGCAGTTCATCGAGTTCCCTGAATACAAAGCCAGACCTATACGAAGTGTTAATGCTTTTACACTCTTGTTCTCTTGCATCATAGCCTAGGTATACAGGGTGGGTGATCACTTTATAAGATAGATATATAACTCCCATACCAATATATAGTGAGAACTGTTCAAACAAATTTCTGCCTATAGTAACACATGCTTCCCGTTGGCCTATTTTCTACAGTTGGCTTATTACAAACCAGGCAGCCTATTTGTTGTCACATATTTGAAATTCAAAGAATCTATTCAGAACCCATTCATTGCAACCAGCATTGTAATATTTTCATCAGTTATGTAAGAATGAATGTTTGCGTATTCCAATTCAATCTATACAAAGTTACAAACTCTTACAAAATCGGGCCAAAAATTACGAAATTGTAATGCCGTGGATGCATGTGATGTCGAAGCAATTAAGACTGCTACATAAAATAACTTTATTATCAAGGCTTTTGCTATTTAGATATAAAACCACATCAATTGCGCAAGTGATTTACATTAAATTACGAGTCAATTAGGCTCACCTGCGTAGGCCTATACTTCTCCACAGTAGCATAATAAAGTTGCATCTAGGCTAGGGTGACCATACGTCCCGGTTTTCCGGGACATGTCCCGGTTTTTTGCGATGCGTCCCGGTGTCCCGGCGACTTGGGCAAAAAGGCAAAATTGTCCCGGTTTTTGACAAGAGGGAAATATATTGTCAATTTGAATGAGAAATGTGTTTTTTGTCAATGACGAACAAATTATGGGTTGTGACCCCAAAATAAGTTTTAAAAAGAGTGAAGTTGTGAATTCATAAATAGAATATTAAGGCTGTAGCCTACTGTAGTGTAGACACTGTAGGCCTACATAAAATTAATAGCCTACTGCTTCAACTGCTGCGGCCCACTGAGGCGCAGTTATTAGGCCTAAATAGTCTAGCCTGTCTAAAGGTCTAACTCTATAACCAGCCTAATAGGCCGAGAAGCCGGTGTTACAATTATTTAAAGTTCCCTAAGTCCCCATCAAAGTATCCTTCGGTCGAATTGACTTTTCCCTCGTTAACTCTGTTTTGCAAGAAAGTTTTCAGATATAGCAGAAAATGTATGTCTTGTTAAATAATTTAGCAATATAGGCTAGGGCCTAAACTAGCGGTTTAACCTGGTTAAAATATCGTGTGACTGTAGCCCATTTTAAATTGAGCTGAGGATATTTTATTTGAGCGTGATATGAAATTAATTACTCTCCCTCGGAGACTCTATTTCAGAATTACAGTATAGGGATGGGAGAATTTATTATGTAGCCTAACGTAACAGATCCGACGAGGATAATCTAATTTTCGAAATA
This sequence comes from Lumbricus rubellus, assembly GCA_945859605.1. Taxonomy (NCBI): domain Eukaryota; kingdom Metazoa; phylum Annelida; class Clitellata; order Crassiclitellata; family Lumbricidae; genus Lumbricus; species Lumbricus rubellus. The sequence continues at coordinate 47,529,700 of OX243811.1, read as the reverse complement.
GCTAGAGTCCCAGGAGGGGGAGACTTTTAGAGATCAAGACTCTGTCACGCGACACCGGCCTACTCTAACGGTCTACTCCACAATTTAAAGTCTGCCTTAAATAACTTAAGACAAGTCCATATATTTGGAAACAATCCTGACTCCTAATTAAGCTGGTTTTGAAATTCTGGTGCAGTTCAGTTCAATTATTATAGGCCTACTGTGTCGTTTGCCATCGGCAATGGACCAAACAAAGCTTACACTTGTTTTCGTGGGTCCTTCAGCCCATTGACAAGACTTAAGACGAATATTGTGCCTTTTCAACATTTCCTTTATTCATGTTCGTCTTCTGGATTGCGCACAACTGATTTGCCCATTTTTAAAAACCTCCTTTTCTAAACCTTATTGGGCTATAGGCCCTCGTATAGGTCTATATAGGCCTACTCTATAAGGAAGTACAATGTTGTTGTTAGTTTTTCAAAAAGTGTCCCGGTTTTTGGTGGCGAGAAAATGGTCAGCCTAATCTAGGCAAATTGTCAGATGATCGATTTCGATAGATCGATACCGAGGCAAAGTCAAAATTAAATCCAAATCTTCGAACACTGACTCGTGCAATAATAATAATAATAATAATTATAAAGGCTAAAATTTCATAAAATTAAAACGCTGGCTACCACAAACTTTTTCGGCTACAGCCAACATGCATGCAATAAAAGTTGGGGTGCATCTGAAACGGCGAAACAACAATAATAATTATAAGCCTGCTGTCTGCTGTCAAATCGTTGTCTAAACTCTAAAAGTTGTAGAAGCGCGCGTCGCCTCGTGTCTTTCAACGCCTCAACGACTGTAGAGTGTAGAGTAGCTTGTGCGCTGTCGCTGAGTGCTCTCACAAATATTGCATCGACTGATTCGTGGAAAGACAGGCCAGCAATAATTGTAGCTTACTGCAGCTGATGTTGACAAGCATGCAGCAACCCGAGCACAGATAGTCCTACCAAATGAACTGGCGCAAATGAATGATTGATTGATTGATTGATTGATTGTTTGTTTGATTGATTGATTGATTGATTGATTGATTGATTGATTGATTGAAAGGGAAGTTCCTGGATGTCCCTTACCTTTCAAGGGTAACAAGTCTGGTCTAATAAGTGGCAGGATGTTTTCAGACTTCAGAGCTGACAATTAAGTCCCTGGACGCCGTCCATGGCCGTCCAGTCACACTTTAAGCCCTGTTGTGCACACTGCACATGTCTTCTCTAATAGAAACACAAGTGACATACCCTTGTATATCATAAGTCAGAGCTCTTCACCTTTCTTACCTACTCATGATCTCTATATATTTTCGTCACATGAGAACTTAAGAAATTTGTATTTGCAATTCGTTTGAAATACAAACAATAGGTTTTTGATTTACTTTTGAATTAAAGATATGTTAGGTAAAGGTCTCCATCGAATTTTGGTCTTACTCGAAGCACATGTGAACATTTTAAAGAAGCTGCTACCAAGAGCAAAAAGAGTCTAAAGACACCTGCATGGAAAGCTAGATATTTTTAGTTAATGATATCGTAATTGGCTCAAAAAGAACAGTTTAAGTTCAGCAAGGAATGTCTCACGAGAGCCAAAGATGTGAACGCAGCTGTAAAAGATTTTAAAGGTAACTTAACAGATGTTGGCTCTGTAATGTTTCAGTCTTTCATAAAAAATCCTGGCAATGTCAATGGATAGAATAATGCAATTTCTCCAAGAAGAACTCACAAAGATTTTGTATACACAGATTGTCATAAAATCTTTACTCTGTTATATCATAATATCAGTGGCTTTGGAGGCTTACGGCAGAGCACCCAACTGTCGAGCAATCCCAAACTCAGATTTTTTGCCTGATTTACTGAAATTTTGTCACGCATGACAGTGATCAGAGAGTGTCTGTAATTTGTCGGCTAGTACTATTGAGCAAAGAAAGTTCATTCACTTATCAGCTTTGAAGTTACAAATAGTTTCCATTCACCTCAACTTCAAACACTTATTTAAACCAATTCAATGCTAACATACATGTAGATGTTGCAGATACATTAGTGTGGTCCTTAGCTCCATGTAAAAATATTTTTGTGGGAACTTTAAACGAGGCACCCTCCTAACTTATTCCTTTAGGTTAAAAAATATTAACACTGAAAATTTTGAAGGACTTTTTTGAGTTTTAGGGGTCGCTACCGGACATAACATTATATCAATGTAAAGACACAGGCGAAGCATGGAATATAGTATATTGTATACTATTACCAGTATGTGGTTGAATGCACAAGTTAAAATAAATTCTGGTGGGCAGTGGACCGTGTTGGAGGTGGACTAGTGGGCTGTGGGTTGGTTTACTATTTGGGTCAAGACACATACAAACGGGCATAAAAATGTTTTTCCAGTTAATATTTCCATTATTGCATCATAGTCTTTTTCCGACGATAGGTTTATTTCTTCACAACCAATAGCAGACTCTGCTTCTGATCCTCACTATTTGTTTGAAGCTTGTTAGGCTGTACTTGTTCATGAGTGCCAGTACACACTCTGTTATGTCATTCAAAACTTTCACTGAGCTCGCAGTGGCCTAACCTAACTTGAAGTTCTCATCGTATCAACATGTTGTTGGAGAAAACCTGCTGTAATGCTGAAAAATCTCGTCTTTTCCGTGACAAAATCTTTCAGTTGCATTGAGCTTTTTCTAGTGGATGTTCAAGCCAAGTTTTGTCCAGAGTAGTAACCGTTTGGCATTTGGTATAAATGGAAGCCCCATAATCTTCTTCTTTAGTTCTCTGCCGTCAGTCAGGTTCATATGTCCAATGACGCCATGCATATCTGCTCTGTGCATTAGGGTATAGCAAGAAATATGTTTTGGTTTAAAATGAACTTTGGCATAACTTAAAAGGTTGTTCCAGATCCTAAATGAAAGAACTAAATAAAAATTGTATCAAAATTATTGCATCTAACTTTGCCGCCGAGCACTTGAAGTTTCGTGTACTTTCGCAGCTGCAAACCATGGGAAAAATATGTACTGTGCAAACACGAGAACTATGGTCACGGAGAAATGGTCAGAAAAGAAATAGAAAAGAAAAAGTAGAATAGTATAAGAAGTATTAGAATTCTCAAAGACTGTATAAAGTAGCTTAAAGATGATAAGCTTACACCAGACAATGATTCTTGATGTAATACAAATGACTCCGATTATGCAGCGTCAGAATCATTATGTGGACGTTTAAGATAATTATATGCGATCTGAAAGAGAAACATGCTCTCGCTACAACAATTCACTCTCTGCTTTGTCCAGGAATTTGACAGACATAGTTTCTCCAATGCGGTTGGTGCTGCTTAATAGGTCTACTTGTGGACTATGGAATTGTGAATGATGACGACCAGAGTTCAGCTACTGGCAGATTGAGATTGGGGAAGAGACAGAGAGGGAAAATTTCGTAACCTGATATAAGATGGATGAGGAGAAAAATGTAAAAAGCACATGCAAGAACTGGCAGCCAGAAGAAATAAAATAGCAAAGAAAACTGATCATTGTCACCATAGCAGTTCTGGTGATATTAGAACATTCATAATCCCAAAACTGAATTTAGAAGCCACTGTCCACTGTGTTCTAGTTAACTGATTTTCCAGACTTGAACCTCCAATAACTTGCAAGTTTAAGAAAAATGACCCTAAAGAATCCATTAAAACTGGGTGTAGGCCTATGTCAGATCCTCAAAAATGCCATTGTAACTGGACGATTGCTCGTACAACTGTTTAATATTAGCTTTCATCATATACTTTGATGTACTGTATGTTGTCATGTGATTTGCCTTGAACATCCCTTGCAATTGTGCACTAAAGTAAGAATACTTTGTCCTACATTGTATTTACTGATGCAGCGACCAGCGTAGCTGACAGGTCTACTCATGAATAGTGATCAGCTGACCTGTACTCAATGTTCATACTGCATTAAGGACCCTACGAGGTCAATTACCTGTGCGCTATGTAAAGGGCGCTTCCACAAAAGGTGTTGTGAACTTACAGAGAATTGCAATGTGGCTAATGATTCATGGTACTGTGCCCGTTGTAATGTCGTTAATTTTCCTTATAACCATATTGCTGACGAGAGTCTTTTTTTACAATGTGCAAATGACCAGATCGGTCCGATCTGTAATGTTCAATCAGATCTTGAATTGAACCTTTTCCCAGGTGCAAATGAAAGCCGTTCGATGCTAGACAACGATGACATTGATCCCGACAGTAATTATTTTGACGCAAAGCCATACAGTAGTCGCTACCAGACCCCTTCATCCGCTCAACTTAAATTCTCCTCATCTTCGCCTCAATTCTCAATCTTGCATATAAACTGTCGAAGCATTCTGCCTAAGCTAACAGAAATACATGATCTATTGCATAGACTACCTGTTTCTGTTCTCGCAGTAACCGAGACGTGGTTGGCAGATGAAAATACTGACCTGATTAATTTACCGGGGTATAATTTCATTCACCAGCCCAGGGCTAGTGGTGGTGGGGGAGGTGTGGGTGTGTTCATTAAGGAGGGAATTTCTTTTCTTAGATGTGAAGACATTGAACGTAAATTGGCGCATAAATCCTATGAAGGATTGTTTATACGGGTCATCTTGAGTGGAGAAACAGTCGTAATAGGCACTATCTATCGCCCTCCTGGCGAAAGCTTGGAGAATTTTAATAATGAATTTGAACAATTATTATCTGAGATTATGAACAAAACAAAAAAGGTGATGCTAGTGGGCGACTATAATGTTGATCTACTCAAGTCTTGTGAACATAAGGCAACAAGCTCATTCTATGGCTGCATAATGTCTTATCACCTCCTACCAGCCATTACTAGGCCTACTCGAATAACTCCACACTCTGCCTCGTTAATAGATAACTTATTTACAAATGCCTGGATGAACGTAGTGGAATCCACTATCCTTGTCTCTGATATATCTGACCATTTACCAATCTTAGTCAAGTTTGACCTACAACGCTCATTGCTTAGTAATTCTTCGTTTGGGGAATCTAGGAGCTTCAATGAAGAAAATAAAAATAACTTTCGTGAACTACTTTCTGGACAGGATTGGACTGCCGTCACTGAGCAATGTAGTAACGGTGATGTCAATAGGGCTTATGATACATTCATTACACAGTATAAAAATGTTTATGACAAATCCTTTCCAGTGAGTTCAAGGAAGATTCGAAGTAAACAAATTATTAAAAACCCCTGGATGACACGGGGCCTACTTAAATCTAGTAAAAAGAAGGAGCAATTATATCTGAAATTTATAAAAAAAATCCTAGTGAAGTTAATAGAAATAAATTTGTTAAGTACCGGAATAAATTTAAAACAGTTAGAATAAAAGCTGAAAAATACTATTATGCCACTGAATTCGACAAATATAAAGGCGATCTTAAAAAAACTTGGAGCCTAATAAGGTCGATAACTAATATGGGATCACGCGATACGACCATAGAATCGTTAAATGTCAACGGTACTAAGATTGAAGATGCTGAAGACATAGCTAATAAACTTAATGATTATTTTGTAAGCATTGCCCAAGTTTTAGACGACAAAATACCCGACTCTTCAGATTCATTTATGAAGTATATGAAGCCCCCTCCATTGGGGTCCTTTGGTTTAATCCCAACTTCCTCTAGTGAGGTTTTGAACCTAAGCCAGTCCATACGTACTACACACAGCAAGGGCATGGATGACATAGACCCGTGTATTGCGGGTCCTAATATTGATTGCATTGCCCAGCCTTTAGCAGAACTGATTAACTGTTCTTTCACTACAGGCATCTTCCCGCAGCCATTAAAAATTGCAAAGGTTATTCCTATCTATAAAAAAGGCGAGAAAGACAATTTGACCAATTATCGTCCGATTTCTGTTCTTCCTTACTTTTCTAAATTATTTGAGAAAACAATGTATAGCAGACTGTATGAATTTGTTACGAAAACTGACATACTTTTCTCGTCGCAGCACGGCTTTCAATCGGGTCACTCCCCATATATGGCCCTGTTATCTATGCAAGATAGAATCTCTAATGCAATAGATAATAATGAATTTTCCTTGGGTATCTTTTTTGACTTGGCGAAAGCTTTTGATACTGTTAATCATAAAATTCTATTAAATAAATTAGAAACATATGGCATACGTGGTCTGCAACTCAGTTGGTTTGCCAGTTATTTGGATGGGAGACGCCAATGTGTTGAAAATAACGGCAAACGTTCCACTTTAAAAAGGATCCTATATGGTGTCCCACAGGGATCAAATCTAGGACCCCTATTGTTTCTCCTCTATATCAACGATCTCCCGAACGTCTCTAACCGCTTGTTCTTCATCCTTTTCGCAGATGATACGAACGTATTTTATTCACATTCTTGCTTGCATACGCTATTTCAGATCATAAATGTGGAGCTGGAACTCATTGCCGACTGGTTTAAAGCTAATAGATTGTCTTTAAACTTGGAAAAAACTAACTACATCCTGTTTAAATCGCATAGGAAAAAAATTCCACTTGGTGAATTTCAATTAAAAATTAACGGCATATCTCTCTCGCTTCTGTAGAATCTACTAAATTCCTGGGAGTTTATGTTGATAGCCATTTAACATGGAATGAACATATTGCTCATGTCGCCTCAAAAATAGCAAAAAATATTGGAGTAATGGCTCGAACTGCTTACATTTTACCATCTAGTATTAGGATTAAACTATACTATTCCTTAGTACATCCATATCTCTCTTATTGTAACATAGTGTGGGCTTCTACTTATGTCACAAGATTATATAGAGTTATTATTTTGCAAAAAAGAGCTGTTCGTCTTATTGTGGGAGCTCCATACGGCTCTCACACTGCCCCCATATTTCTCAATCTTAGAATTTTAAAACTCGACCAGATTTGGACTTTGCAAATAGGGGAATTTATGTACCGGTTTGATCGAAGCCTTCTGCCACCTATATACAAAAATTATTTTCAGCTTTCATCCCAGGTTCATTCTCATTTTACAAGATACTCTTCTTTGTACCGCCGAACTTATGCTCGCACTAACACACGCCAGTTTTCTATTAAGTCTACTGGAGTTACCACTTGGGAAAAAATTCCAAGGGAAATAAAATTGAGCCCCAGTATTTGGACATTTAAGAAGAAATTTAGCGCCTTTCTAATAGAAGGTACCAAATAAACGTAAAGTAGTGTTCGCTCAGTATGTGCATTGCAGTTGGTCTCTGTACAGTTACAGTTCAGTAGCATAGTTAAGTTTTTTTGTTCTTTTTCATTATTGTTTGCGACTCAGCAGTGTTGAGGTTTTCAGTTTCCTGTTTTTTGTGTTTTGTTTTTTCTTCCGTTCTCTAGTATAAGTTGCTTTATCTTTTTTGTCAGTCACTGTATTGATTTTGCAAAGACTTCGTCATGGCCACCTTGCATCGTTAACTCATTAATAGTTGGTGTCCCTAGTCAGCGGGATTTTAAAAAATCCCTTTAGGGCCTCCCTTTTTTGTAGCCGATGTGAACGATGTGTGAACCTTTCATGTATACTGGTTGCAAAATAAAAAATATTTGATTGATTGATTGATTGATTGATTGCCACAAGCATGCATTCAAAGTTGGTACAGACGCAGCAAGGTCAGTTTGGGGCAAAGAAAGTAGAGAGGGCCACATTCGAATAAAAACATGGTCAAATACACCACAAAAAGTGAGTGGAAACATAAAAAATTATGAGTGAAACGCATTGTCAGCATGTGAAAGTTTTGTAAAGTGTATTAAAGACCACAAGTTTTTTTCAACATTAATTATTTATTCTCTTTTTAAAGATAGAATAATGCAATGGGGACCGTCTATAAATGACGTCACGTAACTGAAGGGGAGAGGATCACACATCTGCAACGCTTTGTGACGGTCCATTGCTAGATATCATAATTATGACTTTTGTGTTAACGAGTGACGAGGGTGTCGAAGGGGATAGCCCTAAATTGCGTGACGTCATTTATGGACGGCCCCTTGCTTGTAGCTCTTAGTAGGCCTATGTCGGAATGGCCAAACAAATATTATTACCATGTGCCATAAAATCTGGCTCATAATATTCCTACTTTCAAGCCTAATTACTACTTCAGTTAAGAAAATAATCAAATTTCAGCAGTTTTAATGCAGTGCTAAAAAGTACGGAATACATGAATACTTCAGGGCCTTGGCGGCAAAGTAAAGCAGCACGTCAGAAACAAAATTTCTATACCAGACACTATCCTATGCATAGGAGCAACAAATTAATATATGCCAAACATGATCCTTTCTGGTCACTACACCCTACTGTGCATCTCTCTTTAGCCCTCTGTAACCGTTCTTTGTCATCATCCAGTCCAGCAGCATTGTTCTTGGTCTTCCTCTTGACTTTTCCCCTCCATTCTTCCTTCGATGATGTCTCTTACTTTGGTGTCACTCCTCATTATGTGGCCAATCCAGTTTCCCCATAATCAAAGCTGGTCGACTGCACAGTGTAAGAATTGTGAAAAAATAGCTTTGGGGAGGAATTGGACCATTATCCACTTGGAATTTGGGTGTGAAAAACAGACTTTACTATGAGGCTCTAATAAAGACTGGAGGGTTGAAACCCCCAAACCTCCCGGAAATTTTCACCCTGGGTCGACACCCACTCCAGAAATGAGGACATGAAGACGGTCTACTATTTCTTTACTGCAGATGTCTTCCAACAACTTCCCATCCCAGTGAACTGTTAGAGAAACTCCTGGTTGAGATCCAGCTTTCAAGTTTTCAGCAATTTTCTGCCGACTCTTTATACGCTTCTTACGAATTGAAAAGCAATTGAGATTGAACTCTGTGGGATTATTGCCAAAACATTGCAGTGTGAAAGAGAGTAGGCCTACAAGTGTTGATTTTCTATTACTCACTTTCTCCATTGCATTGTCAAGACTTAGACCTACATGTATTGCCTATTTTGTGTTACCTTTGAAAATAGAGAGATTATGCAAAAAAATCCAAATGAAGCGAAATTGCCGCCAAAAGATACAATGGCAAAAAAAGTAAGTAAGTGACAATTATGATGTTGGGGATGTTAATAAATATGCAAGCAGTTGTCTATCAAATTCTATCATAGCCATTTACATGGTTGTTTGAAAGCATATTAATGAAAATTAAGCATATTGTACCTCACAGCCTAAATTAATTCTAAGCTTGAACTTTAACCTCTGGTAGCGACCCCTAGATGTCCTTGGATTATCTCCAAAAATTTTCTCACATTTTTTCTCATCAATAGAAACCAACTTTGAGGGTGCCCCGTTTTAAAATCAGACTTTTAAAAATAAGGACCACACTAAGATACATTGCCATCAAATTCTGGCAGATGCTATTCATAGCATGATGTCAATATGAACCTTGACTTTTTTGTCCTTTTTGATCTGAAGAAAAAGGGTTCTCTGCATTCCTCAGATTTCGAGACCTGTTTGGATGATACTGTAGCACAGGAGAGACAGCTTTTGTTATGCTGACAAAGAGAACTCAGAGTTTATACTAAGAAAGTATTGGGTGCCTCGAGCTGCTGGGAGGATATTTCTTAGTCATTGCAGACCAGTTTTCTTCGAAGTTTTATGACACACGGCAGATTTAATCATACAGCCAGAGTAGCATCTGTGGAAAGGTGACAAGATTGGAAAGGGATCTAACAAAATCGTCAGCTGACAGATGCTTTTATTTAACACTTCTCAAATTGAGAACATTAACAAATTATCAGCACATAATATTTGTAGTTGCTTTCTATGGAGTCAAAAAGTATCAGCACAGACTGCACATGTAGTGTTGAAAGAAAGTAATCCAAGGTCACAGTAGTTTGGAACGTTTCAAAACTCTTTGCTGTGCACAACGGGTAGCAGAATCAAATGAAAATTGTCCGAGTTCAAATCTTTCCTAAGTGGAACAAAGATAAATTCTGCATGCATGTGTATAGGCCTATGTATAATCCAATGGTTCCCAACCCATGGCCTTCCAGCCAGAAGTGGCCCACCAGGCCCCCAAAATGACCCTCATCTCTCAAAGAATTAACAAAATTCATAAAAATATTGACAATTTGGACAAAATATAACTTTTTAGTTTGTGACAACCATAAATAACATAAAACATTCTATTTTAATTAAATTATAAAAATTTTATATGCTTTCAGTGAATTAAATTTTAGCCTTGTGGCCCTCTAATGTCCTTCAACTAAGAAAAAGTGGCCCTTGTGTCCTCCGACTAAGAAAAAGTGGCCCTAAAGTTTTAAAAAAGGGTTGGGAACCACTGGTATAATCTGCATAATTGTGTATAATGATGGAAGAGGTGTCAGGCAATTATTGTCCATTACAGTTAAAGTTACAATACATTTGAATTCCACTGCTGCTTCTTAGAATGCTACAGCTCTTCTGCGTCATGTAGAAAAATTCACAGATGATTGTCAAACTGTGTAACCCACAAGAGGATTCTTTTAGAGACTGCTGTCAACTGAAGCAACCTTTATAATGGAGATGTGCACAAGCCTCTAATTTGCGCTAGAAGTAGCCTAATCACCACCTGCTAGGACCAGAACACTTCGTAAGCACTCTCAGTGTTAGTAAGATTATCGGTAAGACAGAGTGGTGACCTGGTAATATATCAAGCAGAAGGAGACAGTGACTGTATTGACTGCTGTATTGCTTCTGCTCGTCTCTTTCACATGCAAAATTTATGTGTAATGCACGGCTGGCAGCAGTCACGTGTGCTATACGCGCCTGTTCAGTTATGGATTGTTGTATAATTGAACGTTACTTCGGTTAAATCGCTCTGCCGGATTTCTTGCTGCTTTTTGGTAATAATAATTATGGCTTGCGTGCAACAGCTTCACAAAGCAAGGTGGTGATCATTGAGAAGGACTAAGAAGGTGTTCATTCTGATATTATTGTAAGTCCTCATTTTGTTTATTATTTGTTTATTATTGTAGGCCTAAATGCTTTAGGATTTTATACATTATAATTAGGCCTATGTATTACAAGCTTTTGATATTTTTTGTGAAGTATTTATCATGTGCAATTCCTATTTTTCATACTTGGTGATGTAACTACTGTATTTAGATATTTAGATTCAGGACTAGTTTTTGCCTTTTACCGGTAAGTAGCACTGTGGTACATTTTCATTTTCATTGTTAGCATATAGGGTATACTGTTTATTTCTAAACATTGAAGAGTTGGTTTGTCAGGATTTTTGTGTAGTGACACTGACACAGGGCTCTTATAAAGTATACACCACAGAATTTGATAGAGCTATCAGCACATGGTTTTATAGAACATTGCATTATGGATTTGCATTGCTGCACATGTTATCAAATCTATATCAGATTCTGGAAGGTTAGTCAGAATTTTACTGGCAAAAAGCAGGTGATGGGACTGAGTATTGAACAGAAAAATCTCAGAAAAAATATAGGCAGTCGAAATCAGTCAACACCGAGGTTGTGGCTTGTACGTGCATTAGGAACTGCCTACTTACTATCCATCAGACAAGTGAAATTGGCATGAGCAGCCAAAAGTTGGCAGTTGTTGCTTAAGGCTGTTTGAGCTATATGATATTATTTGTGTAGTTCAGTTGATTCAAATGCAATCAGATCTCGACCTATAAGCATCACCAGTAGTCAATAGATAATATTAGATATCATCCATTTTATGGCGAATGGACAATCTGAAACAATTGTTTGGAGTTCAAATTGACGTAACTCTGGCTAAAGGTGTTTGAACCCCAATTTTTAGATTTTACTCTTATAAAAATATCTGTGGAAATTAGAATGCTGATTGAAATGATTAAATTTAGCTTAGTCATGCCTTTCCCCACAAAATTTGATTCACCAGAGACAAACAGCATTCGTAATTTTTGGGCCAGAAAATACAATGCAGCTCAGCCAGAAAGTCTGCCTTTCTGCTCGTCTGCTTATTGTTTTATTGAGCATGGCAACTGGCCATCATCATATTATGTGGGCGTCATCGTGTTCCTACACGTACTCATATAGTGCAGGTAGAAGCACGACACACCACCGTGATGACTAATATCTGCCGGTTGCACGAATCTCATGCATATTCATATGTAGGTGAATACCATAAAATCATTCTCATTTATTGTAATATTCCATGCTGCAGCTCAGCTCAGTCTGCCTGTTTCGCTTGCTCTGCTGCTTGCCTCTCTCTCTCTCTATATGTCTTTTCAGTAATTCAGTATGTCACTGCATACACTTTTTGGTGCTCAGGCCAACAATGGACTGTTATGCATTCTCCCAACTGCTCCCACTGTGCTTTGAAACCGTGCTATTTATACAAGCTCCGCATTTCATAGGCATTTTGTCTACGTCACTGATATGTGAGCTGAACAGCCATCCACTTCTTTACTCAAATCAGGCTTTTTGTTGTCGTACAGCATGTATTGGTGGTTTGTATGTCGACATGCATTGTGTAATGCTAGAAGCTAAGCCACGTCTTCATGCTTCATATGCTTTTTTGTTGTCTGCTCATGGCTGCTGCCACTCGGGCATGCACTACCGACCTCTAAAAGAAGCTCAGATATTTGAGCAGATATACCGGTACTCATACTATGCTCACGTGAATACAGGTATTCAGGGTTTCTTCATGCAGTAACTAAGCTGTATCTGGGTAGGCTATACGCACTGCAGTTGACACGTGTTTCAGTGGATTTTAACAGTGCTGCATCAGACTATTGATTATTTATGATTGCACATGAATGCATTGAATCGGGTTTGACCTCAATTTTGTTGCGATTTTTTGTTTCGTATATACTTACTTGATGCCGTGGGTCTGATTTGGTTTGTAACAGATTGAGGGATGGAGTCGCCTGTTTAACCGTAAAGGCAGAACACAATGAGAGGACAGTCATTTCAGACACATCCGATGACATCAATCGGCCTACACATAATATGTTTCATTATGTTTTCGTGACGGTCGACATCTACTCGTTTTGATCTGACACAACATCTGTTTGAGATTATGCTTAAAACTAACGACTATAGGTTACAGTTACCGAACAAATAGGATCATTTTATCGATGTGGATCTTTGGCACTGAAAATACTCGTTTTAGAAAAGTCATGCTTCAGCATTCAACATGAATTTATCCAGATTTCCTCCATCGTGCTGAAGTGATCCTGGATTGTGTGGATAGCTAATTATTCTCAGATGTTATGCGAAATGCGAGGATACGATGGCAGTATGAGTGCCTGGAATGGCAGTCATGGAAGTGCGGACAGTTCGCGAGGATTGTGCGTGTTTCGAAAGACGGAATTTGGTGCCTACGTTGTGAATTCAAATCAGGCCAACAGTCATAGCAGCTACCACCATGGTGAAACTGACTCTGACAAGGTGTCTGCGCATTACGAGTCCAGACCTCAAAGATATAATCCTGACAGCAGCCGGCGCCACGAGCTGAGGGCGTCGAAAATGTATGGCTCTCAACATCTCGAACATCAGAAAAGACGATCCGTGTTGCAAGAAAGCCATCAACCGAATTCTGGTGGCACATCAAATCATCAATTCGCAATGGCGGAAAAGTATTCCGGCAGTCACCCGCAGTTGTCAAACGCCAGCGATAATCGTCGGATCTCCGCGCCACAGGAGATGGAAGCCAATCGATCCACGGATGGTTCTGTGACACGTAACATATTTCAAGGTCCAATAGTTCGAGTCCAAGTTCCGGAATTATATTACGAAGATGGATCTGGAAAAGGTCCAGAGATGGCTGTTGCATACAAACACAATATGTCACACAACAAGGATCATGAGCAGACGGGCGAGCACTTGCAACGTGCCAGGGACATGGATGGGGTAAGTGAAACCTGTTGATTGTATATTTTTGGTTTTAGCGGTTTAATTCATTCCACGTGAGTGTTCTGTATTGGACTGTGTAAAAGGTCTAATTTTTTATTTAAATTAGTGTAATTGAGACCCCAAGATACTGGAAAAATCTGTGCTGTTCGCAAGCAATGTGGATCAGAAAGGGAAAAAATTATATGGAAAACAATTTGGAAATGAGCATAGAAATTAGCATGATTTCATGGTTGTTCTAGCTGTGATCATAACATAGGCAAAATTAGCATTCTAAGAATCATAATAAAAGGGCAGAATTGCAAAACTGAGAAAGAATTTTTTTTTCTTGGGTTAGAATGCTTTCCAACCTTAAGCACAGGTATTAAGATACCATCGATATAACAGTTATAATCGTAGAATGATATTAAATAATAATAGCAGTAAAGATATTTTTCTTTATCTAGATTTTATTGAGACAGCAAATAACTCAAGCCTACTGTTGTCGTGCGAATTTGGTACTGCAGGATTTTTCAATCTTTATCAACATAATATTCATTATCATAATTTATAATTAGTTCACTTATGGAAATTTCTTCATGCAGTGCTTTAGTGTAACTTAGAATTTATTTTTGGGCATCTGACTTAACCACACAGGTAGGTTTGCACCTGGATTGCATTCATTGTCAGCTGTTGTCTGCTTGGGTCATATCAGGTCAGCCCACACATATGGTGCAACTGTTTTCATTATGAAGCTTGTTTCTCCCTAGCCACCTTGAATTCATAAATGTTATACTTTGAATGTAATTGGAAACAAATTCTCATCGTCATCAGTATTCAGTTGTATCTTCTGGTTCCTGATGCGTGAACGTACTCTGTTAGAGAGTCATAAAATTTTGATCACCAAACTCACCAGTCACCAGTACACATCATATGCACTTGAAAATGCTTTTACCCATTAGCCGTCATAGCCTTGGGGTCTCATCTCCTCCAACCTTCTTGACCAAATGAAAATAAAAATTAACCAAGCTGCCTCGTAGGAACCTTGAGCAAGTCCTTCACTTGCAATTGCTCGTGAGCTTTGGCATGAAACTCTGATGCAGTGTCTGTTCTGTAATTGGGAGTGCCTCTGAGCAGGAGATTGAAGGGGCGCTATAGCAAATGCGAGAAATAAATAAATAAATAAATAACCGTAGGACCACAGTTAATTATAAAGCGGTTATTAAATGAAATGTGGTGTCTGTGTCTGTTTTAATATTGTATTGTTATAAGCACCACAGGAAATTAATTTCTTCTGTATTTTTCTGACCAATTTTCCAAATCCCAACTATACAGTGTCCCGATGAAAAGTAGAACCCTACAAAAAGTATCATAAGTCGGTCAAAAGTTTTAGGATTTGTCTGAAATTTTTAACTCAACAACAGTGACTATATTACTATGAACTCCTAAAGCCGATTATAAATATTCGTGAGTTTGTCAAGTTTACGAGAGTTTAAAATGCAGCGCCGAAAAATAGAACTTTCCAACATGGAAAAACTGAAAGGAAGTGAAATTCTAGTTCATGAGTATAATTTAGATTAACACCTAAATCGTCAGAGCATAAACAAATTAACACATTAAGTACACACTGTGTACATGTCTTTGGTTGCAATTTAGAATATATACTTATACGTTGTGTCTAATGTCTCAATCTGTGTTCTGAGCTGTATTGGAATGCACCTGTAAAGCCATTTGTCACTAGGCCTACAATGGATTTTATTGGGCATAGATGATTTGCAATGCACATTACACTACATCCCTGTCATTTTCTCCCCATCCTCTCATTTAGCTTCCCCATTCCTTTGTGCTCCTGTGGAACAGTACTCCAGCGCTTGTGAATAAGCTGGTGCCCTGCACTTGACTTTCGAGTGGCACTTTAGAAATTTGGAGACATCAATTGTGATTAGTACTGTCATCAAATTAATTCACAAGTTTGCTTCACATTATGTTAAAACAGTTGAATAGTGTGTTAACATGCCTATGTCATTTTCTTCTTTTTTCGTTTGCATAGATCCATGGCAGTCCAGTTTCAGAAACCTACAGAAGAATCAATGAGTGGCTGAAAAATTGTCAGCAACATTCATCCACTTCTTCTAAATCCAGCCATGTTTCACATGCATCAAATCACTCCAGAACAGGTAAAAAAACTTTTCCAGGTAGTTTTTTCCCAGCTCATTCCACCCAGCACTTTGGTTTAAATAAATATATTAGCAGTCTCCGAGCTACAGTGCCAGCTATACAATTTGATCGGGTCGCATCAGGCAGGGTCATGGGAGTTATTCCGCAGGTCAAAGAAATTAAATGTGAAGATGAAATTAAAAATTCCAAAGAATGTTTGCATGTTATAAGGCAGGTCAAGGTTAAAATAGGCTGGTTAAATGACCTGAGACGACCTATGGTGGGCCGCCACTGCAGTCTCCGGCCCTCAACTCTCTTCAACCACCTTTTTATCTTCTCTAATCTGTACTAGCAACTCAGTGTCTCGCTGTGCATTTCATGATGCTTTGCTGTAACTTTATGAATATATTAATTTAACTTTGCAAATGAGCCAGCCGAGGCTCAGCAGGTCGATTTAGACCTATTTCAGACTTATTGACTTGCATTGCATTAATGCTATGTTTAGGCGATGATTTAGTTGGTATTCGTTCTCTGTGGGCAATAACTGCATGCTGTTCAGAATGTCTGAATCTGTATTACAGCAGGTTAATTAATTATTTATTAGCACACACTCGAGTTGTGTCTTGTTTTTCCAATATATGACTGGAAATGATCTCAAGGAACAACATTTGACTGACTGGAAAAGTCAATGCATCTGACTTTTAATGTTGTATTCAATGTTTGGCTTGCATGTAGTTGCACTGAAATTGGAATGATCTCGTGTTAGAAACAGTATCTTCTTTAATGCTTTGTTCTTGTTGAAAGTTATCGCATGATTTGAATTACATGCTTTATTCTGTTTTAGAAAATAAACAAAAATCAACATCTGACAACGTTTCAAAATCAGACTACAGGAAGCACAACCAAACAGGGAATTTTTCCAACTCAAAGCCCAAACCAAATGAACCACGATTTGCTGCTTCCCTTGAACCAAAGACAGCCAAAGCTGGAATTGTTGTGCTTCAGACTAATAATCACCAGCATAAACAGCGAAACACTGATTGGACTGAAAAGCGTGAAGTTCCATTTCGACTTGAAAACCAAAGCTCAGCACCAAGAAATAACGATGTCATCACAACTGGTGCATTTTCATCAAAGTTTACTCATGCGGTAAACACGACGAAACCATTTTATGAATCTGGAGGCGTGAGCAAAACATCGTCGGAATGGAGCTCTGAAACTCTTTCAATCAATGGCTCAGATGATAAAAGTTCGTACTGTACAGATTTCACTCCGTTTGAGCTAGACCCTGCAGACAGTTTTAGTGCAAAAAATCAGATGTCGACTACACCGAGTGAATGCCCTCCCAGCGTTGCAAAAAACATCCGTATTTCACAGGTGATGATCGACGATAGAATGCAAAGGAAGAGCGTGGCTCATACAAAGAAATTTCCAGAAGCTTTGCATGATCCTATTCGAAACGAATTTACTTCCGACAGGAGGAATGGCAAGAGTAATTTTAACTCAGGATGGACCACAAACGTTGGACAGAAATCAAAGCAGGACAGATTAACAGATAGAACAGCCAACAATCCAACAACAGACTTTGGAGCCTCCCTACAGACTTCAAAGACTGGTCGTGTTGTGACCGTGTTCATTGGAGATGCACAAAGGACGCAGCTGGGTAACGCTCAGTTTGACAACAACCATATTAAGCAGAGCATAGGAGTGCAAAACAACGGAAGATATCAGAAAGCAATGGCCGACCCTGTCACCAGTTCAGCAGAAGATCCAACGCTGAATTCTAAAATCTTTGATAGACGAGTTTTTAATGGAGACAGAAAATCAGTGCAAGTTCCAATTGAAACAAGACTGTATACTAGCGACAGAAAACCGTTGATGCCTCTGCGATGCACGTCACTTGAACATCCTCTATCGTCTCGATATTTTACAGATAGAGGAGGGGATCAGCATTTTTCGATTCGACCAGGTGACGTCGTTGGCTATAAAGAATCTTCACGTGACGAAGACTCGGCATTACGTAAACAACTCGAATCGAGACCAGTTGCACAACTGCGAAGTGGATCTCTCTCAATAACTATTCGACCGAATCGCCTCACCGTCATGGATTACTTCAAGACAATTGATGATGTCTGGGATTCTTCTGGAAGAAAGGAAGAACGTGAACTGAAAGGAAATGTCGAACGATCAAGTTATTTTGAATCACGGCAAAGAATTGACGATGATAAAGCTACGAATGATGTGGCTTTGGATATTAATGATGGCATCGAATGCTTGAATTCTGGTTTAGGTGATGATGTAAGCGATGATGAGTCAGAAGAGCTGGATGAATTTACAAAAGCAGTTATTAAGGCAGATATTTCAGGAAAGGTCCTACAATCCTCTTCAAACACTGAATATCCTTCGAAACCTCAATATAATGTTTTGAAGCAAAGCACGAATCTCAGACCCAACACATCGGCATTACTTGGTGATGTGCACAGTAGGTTTTCTGGAAAGATCTACCAAACGATTGACGACAAACACAATGAGTCAGAGGACGAGAAAAACAGAGATCTTAAAGAACCAGCCATGTTTGAAGGTGATATTCCACAGAACTCAATTTCATCATTACGAACAAGTCAAGGACTGCCTCAAGAGGGTCGTTCTAGCATAGGCTGGATTCCTGGAAAATCAGCTAATAGCCTAGACAGGGATTTGCAGTTGAAGTTCAACAAGAATAATGGCCTTGTTGATGATAGTTTTGGACATGATGCTGAATACTTGAAATGTAAACACGAAGATATAATAGAAACAGACTTTCGGTCAAACTCTGAGAAGAAGCACTCTGGAAAGTATCTGTTAGTGAGTGAGGGTGTTACAAAAAATAGCTGTCCAGAGTTTCAGTCTTTCGTTAAAAATCACTCAGATTCAAATAAAATTATATCTGGTGACATCGCAAGACCTAATAGTTTTACTAATCGAATGGCTCTAGTATCAGATGAACATTACACTGATGACAGAAACCACATGGAAACCGCATCACCCAGGTCTATGTCTTCTGCCTCGAAGGTTGTCACTGATGGTTTCAACAATCACTTAGAACTAGAGAATGTCCAGTGCAGCGAAGCAAAGGCTACAGCTAATAAACCGTATGAAGAAGACCGTTTTCTGATGAGTCTTCTGAAAGGTCGTACACCAGACCTGCCAGCATATGAAAGTATCTGCACTCCTCGCTTGCAATCACAAAATCTGGTTCGCACATCTGACTTCACAATGCAGTCAAACTGTGGAAGCGATGCGGAGGAGGATATGCCATTCAGAACATGCTCTGATCAATTTGACAAGACAGCTGCCTCAGTTATGAAATCACCAACAACATTTGAAGGAAGTCAGTTACTGGACGAAGAACCAGGCAGTCTTGATTTCAACCTCTCAACTTATCGTGTGTACGAATCACCGAAGGAAAGTGGCAAAGATCATAGTGAAGAATTCTATCAAAAAAATTCTCAAGAAACAGAATATACGGGAAAATTATTCAATGAGTCGTCACCTGATTCTCTTTTGGCCGTTTTTGTTGAAGGTGCAGCGACGACACTGGCAGAAATTCCTAGATGCCAGAGTAAGACATTGGATGTGACACATTTAGAGGAAGGTGGTGAACAACAAGATAACAATGGTTGCTACAAGACCTCAGAAGACTATCCAGATGCCAGCTTTATTATAAATAATACAATGAAGAACAGTGAACCGATGTACTGCCAGGAACTTATTGACTTTCCAGAGAACCTTGTTATAGACCCGCCAGAGTCTTTCAGTGACTTTACGATTATGCTGTGATATATTACCTTACTGGCAGGGTGAGAATTGCCGGGGGGGTTGGGGGGGTTCAACCCCCCCAGTCTTTCTTAGAGCCCCATGTTAAAGTATGTTTTTCATACCCCAATTTCAAGTTTATCATAGGCCAACCCCCCCAGTTATTTTTCCACAATTCTCATACTGCTTACTGGTAGGCTACTGTGATGATGTAAGTGCTGTGTGGTGCAGTTTTCTTGCTGGCAAAGCTTCTTCTGTATGTTTAAGGCATTTATTTTTGCACTGTTTCTGTGTGCTGCAAAGTGGAGCAATACATTTGCATGTAGTGGCATTTATTTGGTTTTTCAAGGGATTCTGTAGCTCAGTAAAATCGTTTAACTAATTTTATTATCTTGTGCAGCAAGCATGTACTACTATACCTGTTTGTGATTTTAGTCTGTAATAGTCCATGTAGCCAAGATACTGAAAGTATGAGCTGCCACATGTGTTCTTACAAATATCATAGAGCCATTATATGTAGAATTACTAGTTCTCGGTAATAATATTATGTTTAAGTTCCTACCATAGTTTGTCACATAGCCTAAATAACAACTCTATTTGTGATCCTGTTTAGATACCACACAATTATTTCGGTAGTATCTAGACCTTAATCTAGACATTTAAATTTAGGAATTTTGTACAGCATTGACAAAGCAATACTGTACAGTATCATAAAAATGTATAAAATTGTTTAGATTATTGAGTAAAATGCTCATAGGAAAAATAGATTAAAGCTTTTAAATGTACAGATCTGACTTGTTGTTGTGTAAATTTATTAGGTTTGGAACTGTATAATTTAGATGCAGTCATGAGAACATATCAATACTTCAAAGAACAAAGTCTGCATTTGTTTTGTAATCATACTTGATAGTACATCAGTTGCCATCTCTTGGAATTGTTGCCCATCAATGTGATGATGATCACAACCTGGCAAACAACCACGACCTGATTATGAATGCCAGGATGTTGTTATTTGAGGAATCTAATTCACTAGGGTCACCATGAGGTTGGTCCAGTAGTATAGAATGAGAAGAATAGTGGGCATCAGGTAAAGCCTACATTGGATTATAGGGTAATGCTCCATTGGGGAGTGGTAACTTACTTAGAACTTAGTCCTTCCTGTGCATGTCTGCACACCGGGCGACGCATCTCCTCCACTCGTCTCTATCCATCGCCAGTTCTTCCGCCTCCTCCCATGTCAGCTCCAGGCATCTTAAGTGGGAGTGGTAAAGGTGAATGTATCTATAGACAGCCAAGGAACGTGTTGGTGATGTCAGTGAATGTATGATGCAATATGATTGTAAGCCCCAAACTAAAAACTGTGTTTTTTTAGAATTGGGTTATGTGTCTAAGCCCTGGAACTAAAAATGCTGAGTAAGTAAAGCAGGGACCAGAGTTATAAGTTATATCTAAAACTTGTCGCTTTCAAGTTTCAGATATAAACTTGTCGCTTTCAAGTTTTAGATATAATGCCAATAAGTATGTTAAAGAACAAAATGATGAAAGGACACAGTTTCAAATTTGTGGATCAATAAGCAAGAACCTGACCAGAACTTTTGGATCAACATTTGGAAGCTTGAGCTTTGACTAAATGGGGAAGGGGGGGCTACACATTCCGATGCCTGGCATACAGACCAGCAGTCACCTAATTGGCCATAGGCAATGCAACAAAACTTACCTATAATAGAACTCTACTCTCAATCCCTTGTCACACCCTTCATGACATCCTCCCTCACCCGTAAGGTCACTTCATACAATACTCACCCAGACCACATTATCTCAAGTACCCTACCTAGAGTTGATGCCTTTGCTAACAGAAGTTTTACTACAAGAATGTTCTATGACTTTGCAGAAATGTTTCTATTATTTTTTCTTCTATAAACTACTGTGCATTTGCTGGTAGTCTAATAAAAAATTCTTACTTACTTAATTTAGCTTATACTGTTGCAAATTCACAATGAGCTGACAAGCTGAAAATGGCAAAACAGAAACGGAGACATAGCAAACAGGGACTCCTAATTAATTATCAGTGTATTACATCAGTGCTGCATTTAGACCTATACTGCACAGCATGTCTAATAAGCAGAGACGTGTCTAAGAAATTATATGTTCACATAATTCATTAATTTGTTTATTCGTTAGGGAGATTTATTATGGTACCCTTCAAGGCTACTACTAAGGAGTGCAAATAGTAAATACTACATTTAAATGCAAATGACTTGCCTTTGTCATTTCTGACGGTGCTCAAGGTCACCCGTCATACACATATTAACATTGCACTTGGTCAACAGAATGATACTCACTGTACATCATGCCGGGATGGTGTGGGTTTCTTCAGCTCTTATTGACGCCTGAACTGCTTGGTCTAAAGGGTTGGAATTTCTGCCGAGCTGGTCAGTTCATTCAGTTGATTCTTTTAAGTCTTAACTTTGAGGCTCATCTGTTAGACTGGTCTTAAATGTCTCTTTTCAACTTGCTTACCTACTGTATCTTGTTCTCTCTGACCTAATGGAATTTGATATGGGTTCTTCATCACATACAGTTTTCTTGAACAGTTAGCCTACTGTACTAATAAGTATGTAGGCCTAAGTGATGCCTCAGTGAGGCTCAGTCGGGGATCGAACCTGTACTCTCCGCGTTACAGGCTTACCGCTTTAACCAATCGACCACCGTGTTTCCAACTCTCCATGCAACGTGTTCCAAGTGTTTGTTGACTCGTGCTTAAATTTATGTGGCTCCTTCGTATGATGGGGTTACTTTTTTGTCCATCCTCAAGCACCTGTTATACGCGCCAACGTTAGTGCTATTTGTCTGCTTGGGTTGTTACTGGTCTAGGTGCAAGTTGTCTGTTGCCGGTCAAAAGCGCGCGTTGCGTGCATGCCGTAAAACTGCAGCGACGGCGTCACGGTGCCACAGTCGACAGACAATTAAGTTGAGACAACGTTCGGAGTCTTTCAGAGACGCTGAGAAGTCGACTGAGACGGAATCTCTCGAGAAAGTTTTAAAGTCTTATTGGTAAGTTGCTTACACTGTCACCAGTGACCAGCTGCAGCTGTTATATCTGCCCGTTGTTATAATCTGGGTGTCATTGGGTGAGGTGTTCATTGAGGTGTTTAGGAATATATTTTCAACTTAATATGTACACTGAAGTGACTGAACGAATGACAATGGAACCGAATTTCAGGGGGTGAGAGATGCATCATGCCAGAGGTTCAGACTGACCTCTGGACCAATTTTGACATCATTAGGCCTACCTCAGGTCACCTTCTGACTTAGAAGGGGGATTTAGACCACTCAGTGACTCAGCCCAGTCCTTCGACAATATCAGCCTGGTTCTACCTTCTACTGACGTTAAAAGTAGTTGCTGTACACTTTGTGGTGGTTTAACCCTTTGCTTTCAGATAGCAGTGACTTCCAACTGCTGCCTTGTACATTATTATGTTGATGCAGCATACAGACATGTTAGATTAGATTTGTGGCCTGTAAAACCTGCAAAAGTTGTAAGGGATTATTTACAGCATTGACTGGGAATTATTTGTAGAAATGTTTGCCATAAATCTGCTGTTGATGATGTCGTCGTCTGTGGTTCTTTTGCGTCCGTCCATGGCCTTCACGAAGCACTGGCAGTACATTATCGTTGGTGCTGGACCTGCTGGACTTCAGATGGGTTACTACATGCAGCGCGCAGGCAGAGACTATGCGATTCTAGAACGATCTGACATATCAGGCAAGTTTATTATAAATTAATCTGTCTTTTGAAGATCTAATAAATCGTGGAATCCTATATCAGATTATTCTCAAAAGAATACCACAGAATTTATTGGCAATTTGTATGCAACAAAAATGTCTATAGGCAATGGTATAGGCTTGCCCTCCTAGTTTCAGTGAGTAACATTTTTTTGGCACTTTTAGTCTGTAAAATTTGGAAAAATATATTAACAAAGCTGTTCCTAATGAACCTGCACTTGAGGATATAGCACTGATGCCTAAAATATGAGGACAGTCTATCTTCTATCTGAAGGGACCTCTTGACAGTTGCCATGTTGAAATTCAGAAACATAGAATAAGGCTTCATATATGCATTGCCTCATTACTGCTGTTAGCAAGATCTCCAGGTGGAATTGGTACGTTCAAAGTCTTTTGGAGAATGTTTTTCTTCTTCCTTCTCATAAATGTCAAAAATTTAAGCAGTCTTAGTCTTACTTGATATCATGTAAGAAGTCTCTGAGACCGTTAAATCATCACAAGCCTCTTTTCCAAGTAGGCATTATGTGAAGGATAATGGACCACTAATGAGACAGGCATAGATACAAGCAAAATCATCAAGGTAGCACCACTGACAGGTCTATTTTAAAGGAAGTCTGTTATTGTATGCATGTGCATGTATATGTATATAATATATATACTAATATATGTATATATATATATGCTTATGTATGTATTTAGTCATATATACATGCTGTACATACTTATAAATTTACATAAATTTGCAATTATTTTAACTCTAATTTTTATGGGTTAGAGCTGTACTTATTGTCCTACAACAACAATGACCTATAAAAAGTGACTGCACTGTCCTGATAGAAGAATCCAAATCTCTATCATCAAACTGATCCTAAATATAACTATGTCATGATGAAAAGCTAAAGCACCAATCGCTTGTAAGCATCACATGTTCGCTGTAATTGTATTGCAAAGGACTTGGTTTATACTTTTAGCTTTATTTTTTTATACATATGTGCAACATTGTGCATAGTGCATACATAATAATATTATGTGCATACATATTATGTATGCACATTAGTACATGCATGCTTTCATACGAATTTAAGAAGCTCCCTGGAGTGCTTGCTGCATGTGCAATTATGCATCAGCAGAAGTCTGCGGTTCTCAGAATATATTTTGTTTTCTTCTTCTGAAGGCAGCTTTTTCACTGTTTATCCTCGACACAACAAACTGATAAGCATCAACAAACGTCACACAGGTAAGACAAACAAGGAGTTTAATCTGCGACATGATTGGAATTCTCTAATCAGCGATGATGAGTCTCTTAAATTCTCTCGCTACTCCAGAGACTTCTTTCCTCATCGTCTCGCTTACGTTCGATACCTGAATGACTTTGAGAAGAAGCTCAGCCTGAAAGTCATCCACAACACTGACGTACGTAACATCAGTCGAGCAGACGTCTCGAGGAGAAATAATGGCTACAGATTCACGATGACCGATCAGAACGGAAATGTGTTTCTCTGCAAGTAAGAAATATGTTCTGTATCTGTCATATTTAAAGTGTACTGTATCAGCAATGCTGCAATGCCATCAGCGTAATGAACTCCTAAAAGAAAGATGGATGTTTTTCTCCTTTTTTAAGGATCGTTCAAGTTTCAACCCTTTGTAATCGTAAGATTCTCCAAACTTCTGAAGCGCCACTTAAAAGCCAGGCACAGGGCACCCATTTATTGACAAGAGAGGTTGTCCAAAGTATTGCAACCATAGGTTAGGGTCTGCTTTCAGTGGGGCAGAGTATGTTAAGATGGGTGTCATTTAGGTTGAGAATTGAATTGACAGATGGAGGATCAGAGAGATTCTTGTATCTGGTTGTGTGGCCATTGTGTTTTTCATGTAAAAATGAACTTAATGAAGCTGTATGGAAACGCTGAACTATAATGCTAAATCACGCTGCCACAACTGTAAGAGTTTGAAATGACCCCTGTGGTGTACAGTGAATGATGATGATGATATTCGTTTTATTGAGGTCTTGCTGACATACTGCAACCAGTTACAATGATAAATGAAGGCTTAACTGTGGGGTGATGTGGTGTTTGGGGTGGGTTGGTGAGGATCCTAAGAAGACTGAGATTAAATTGCACCCTGGGTCTCTCTGATGGGGGTCTATTGCTATAATTATACACAGGTATTCATCTAAGCAATTGTCAGTATAGCTGCTACTACAACACGTCTTGTGAATAAATCTTTGTGCTTGGATTGTCTTGGATAAGCAACTGTGAATTTATTGTCCATGTGATCATTAAGTAGTCATAAATATCTGGCTTTGTGAATGTTTACATGCAGGTCTTGGAATAAGGGTCCTGCTGAATGGATGTACAATAACGACTGTAATAAGTACGGTATGTGACAAAGGGTGGCTGATGTGTAGTTGCCTGATTTAACACTTGCCTGAATGGAAAGTGTGTGAGCTTCTTGATGATGTCCATCCATGTTGCAGTTATTTTCTGCAACTGATTGAAACTGGGCTGTAGCTTATCCTAATTGATCTAATCTGATTTGAGAACATACGAGAAAATGTTCAGTGCTTAAAATTTCTGATCAATATAATATTTTTTTTGTCTTGGAAAGGACATTGATAATTGGCACAGGGATGTGGCAGCCAAACATCCCAAATGTGGATGGTATTGAGTATGCCGATGGCTATGAGAACGTCTCTACTGATGCATACGACTTCGAGGGGCAGTCTGTTCTTATTTTAGGTTAGTACAGTTGGTCTTCATTTCTCTTTCTGTTTCATATCTCCTGATGCTATAGGCTGTCACCATACGTAGGTGCAGTCGTGCACTCATGCGCGCAGATCTGTAAGCTTCATCGATTTTGTTTTGATTGATCCTTTGGTTCAGTGTTTATGACTCGGTACCTAACATCAAACACAAACATTACTTGAGATACCCACACACGGACAAAAATAGCCATTGATTGATTGATCGCTTCACTGTGTATATTCTGCCCACTGAATGAAAGCAGTCGGTGCTGGCTACAATTATTCCTAATTCTCTTACAGCAAACAAATGGTTCAATCTAACCGCATGATTTCCTGTTAGGGATCATTGCAGCGACAAATTGTAATTGCAAAATCACACTTCACTTGACATGAGGAAAATGTCATGCGCTTTGGTGCACACGATGTTGCATTGGCACAGTCACGTGGTATGGTCAGTAGTTCGAGTGTGTTGTCTATATAGCTTGCAGTGCTTCCTTTAACTGAGGACATTCATGTGCTATGTATGGACTTTGCGATATAAACTGCTTTTGCTATCTTTCAGTACATTTCTTCTAGCAGTGTCATTCACTGTCATTGACTTGAAGTGGCATAGGTTTGTAAAAGCTGTATCCTTAAAAATGCCACATAAATTTTAAAAAACGATGTTGTACCTTACTGTTAACACAATTCCATTCAATATAATTGAATAAATGCGAAGGAAAGCAAAACTAAAAATGTATAGCACTGGGTGGTTCTTGCATTGGTTTTTTGCCAGAATCTTCGAGACTTAACAAAACACTAACTACCCAAGTGATATTGTGAGATAATAGGAGGAATGCCTTTACAGACTGTGGTGTAGGGTGCTATAGTAAATCATAAGTTTCAGGATTTCTTTGCTTTACAAAAATTGTTCTGCAACTTGTTCATCATCTTCTTTTATTCAGCTCTATTTTCATCCAAGATAATCAACCAATGTTACGCATTGGCTTGTTTATTATCAATCCGTGCGCATTGAGTGTAAATCCAGGAATTCCTCCATGTCCACTTGATTTATGTTTATGGCAACACCAGCCGAGCACAGCTGCAGTGGTCAAGTGTAATGAGAGAATTGTTGACCAACCAGTGTGTGTGAGTGAATGAGTGAGAGAGACAGACAGAGAGAGACAGACAGAGAGACAGACAGAGAGACAGACAGGACAGACAGACAGACAGAGAGTGAAGGCATGCTTAGTTTACCAATGTTTACCAATGAATGGTCACTGGTCAGTCATTTACTTGAACTGCAAGAGGTCTTATTTGTCTTCAGCAGAATAACCTTTTTGGTAGAAATTCGATGTTGGGTAGTTGGCCACTAGTCGCAATAAAAGGTTCCTGGTTTGAGAGATTATGCATTCACTAAACCTCTGTTTCCAAAAGGATATAATCCTTGAATGATTATAACACTAAAACTACATAAAATAACTTCTTCTTCTTCTTGTCTCTGTCGGTTTTTAATTAAATTTCTAATCGTAGGTCGAGGAAATGCTGCGTTTGAAGTAGCCAACCAGATCTCAGAACACACTAATCACGTGCATCTGCTTGGCCGCTCACGAGTCAGACTTTCGTGGTCAACTCATTACGTAGGAGATTTGAGGTGAGAATGTATCATGCAAATATAAGTACTTAATGAGTAGATATTTTGTTTGAAGAATACCACAATGTGACAGTTTTTCTTCAACAAACCAAGGGTTTCTTTGTGTCATTATAATCTGGCAGTTATGAAGAATTCATAACTTCATGAGTTATGAATCGTTAATAACTCATGAATATTTCATTTTGAATCATTCATTCTGAGAATTTATATAGCGCCTCTTCATGCTGTCCAAAGAACTGATGTTCAGTGTAATTTCGACAAAATAAAATACTAACTCAATTTGGAAAAAACGTTCATAACTCGTGAACATTTCAGAGTCTGTTTGCACAGCTGGAAGTTTTTCTTGCTGTACTTGTTATTACCGACCCTAGAGACTTTGTGTAGCCGGGATCTCTGCTGCCACATGAAAGCTGTGCATTGGCCAGAACAGAACTGGCTCTCGGTTGTAATCTGTGACCGATGAACTTTGATGCGGGATAGTATATTACGTTATGTAAAGCATAAAGAGGCTCTTCATGTAAGCAACTGTTTGTTGTGCTTCTCATCGGCAATACCTGATGAGATACCTGATATGAGCATAGGTCCAGTGAATTCAGGTGGAAGCAGCAGAGTCCAATGGAGACAGCCTTAGCCTTAGTCCTTCCCGTGCAGCTCTGCACATCGGGCAACGCAGTGTCTCCATTCCACTTCCATGGAGACAAGCAGAGCATAAAAAAGCTGGAGAGCTGCAAATTCTGATCCATGGAGAAGTGAAATTGCTATAAGCTAGTAGAGAAAGTTGATAACACTTAAGACTCTTTATTATGAAAGCTTTCTTCAGTAAATGAAGCTGGAAATAAGAGCAATACAGCACTATTTTTTACAGTGCACTGACATTTAAAGATAAGTCTCTATTCAAGTCCATGCACAACGACCAGCTTGCAGAAGCAGGAACCTATAATTAAATGCATTGCGCCAATTATACTCCTAAAACAAATGTTTCATTATAGTGTTAGGTACTTAAAAATTAAAATGCACCACTTATTTGTGTCTTTGTACGTACGTCGTACATACATACACACACACAAACATACATACATACATACACACATACATACATACATACATACATACATACATACATACATACATACATACACACACACATACATACATACATACATACATACATGCACACATACACACATACATACGTACATATATAAATACATACATGCACACATACATACATAATATGTACATATAAAAATACATACCGAATGAAAAGCAAGATAAATATAAATAGAAGTGACACACAATTTGTAATTAAAGCTTGCTGCTGCTTTGTTCCAGGGCCATTAACAACAATGTTCTTGACACGTACCAGCTTAAGTCTCTTGATGGACTTGTTGAGGCTTCTTTGGAGATGGCGCAAATTGTGCGCAATGGTACTAAGTTTCATATCAAGTCGGCCAGCCATCTCACGCGTGAAAACCTTTCTTTCACTTCAGATTACGATAATTTTGCCATGCGAGAACCGTACGACAGAGTGATTCGCTGTCTTGGATTTCGATTCAACGAGTCGCTTTTCAACAGGTTACAAATTCAATTATTCTACTTTCTGGTTTCAGTTTTGTTTGGTCAGTGATGAATTTTTATGATTTTTCTTTGTTTTAAGTACAGAATGAATGAGGTTAAAGTTCCCAGTATTGATATTACTGATAAACTTACTGATTATATCGTTAATACCGAGTGCATTGCATGAAATTGACTTTTTGGCTAAGATCACCAATCCATATGGAAAGTTAATTGCTCTAGTAACCATTGCAATTGCAGTTGAATTTTATAACCCATCAGTGTCCAGCAGAATTATGACTGATGAAGAATTGAAGATGCACACTCTAAGAAATTTAAAGTCATATTATTCACAACATTTGCACATTATTACTTTACATGAAACTGATGCAGAACCACAGATTAATGAAGCAAGCGTTTTAACATTACAACAGACAACAGATCTTCACCTGGTCTATGTTTTGATCTAGTGACATAAAGTTGAGCCATCCGAATGGTGTATGTTTTGATCTAGTGACATAAAGTTGAACCATCCGAATGGTCTATGTTTTGATCTAGTGACATAAAGTTGAGCCATCCGAATGGTCTATGTTTTGATCTAGTGACATAAAGTTGAGCCATCCGAATGGTGTATGTTTTGATCTAGTGACATAAAGTTGAACCATCCGAATGGTCTATGTTTTGATCTAGTGACATAAAGTTGAGCCATCCGAATGGTCTATGTTTTGATCTAGTGACATAAAGTTGAGCCATCCGAATGGTCTATGTTTTGATCTAGTGACATAAAGTTGAGCCATCCGAATGGTCGCAAGGCTAAATATCCAAAGATTCACTACAACTATGAATCGGTGGATGTACTAGAAATGTACTTTGTTGGGACCGTTACCCATTCCCTCGATCTGCGCAAGTCAGCTGGAGGATTTGTGCACGGATTTCGCTACTCGTGTGAGTATTGATTAGTGTCTGATTTAATAATCAGTTCTTCAAGAAGTCATTTCAGAAGTACTCATCCTAGCTGCGGCATAAGATGCCAGTAGACTTGTTGCAAACCAAACTCTTCAATCTATCCTATCCTGGCTCTAGTCCTTCTGCATGATCACCAACATCACCGATTTCCAGCCAAGTGTTGTGCATGCTATCTCTTTGTCTTGACTACCGGTAGCACCTGAATAGATCATACAACCTAACCTGGCTGTTGCAGACTCTGTTTGATAAAGTGGGAGTGAATAAGCTGGCCTGCCTTACGTAATTTTTGTGTGGCACTGAAAATGTTAACAGATTTACATTACCTTATGTTGTTCGGAATCATCAGGTGGAGTTAAGTGGAATACCACGACAGTAGGCAGACGATGTTGTGCGCATTGAACACTAAGCTGCAATTTTCATGTTGCAAAGAAGATGGCGTTCAACTTGTGAAAAGTTGCTGACTGATCAATGGCTAATAAAACAACATCACAGAATAACACGTATCCCAGTTTGTGCGTTTTTGGCAGGCTCGTAATTTCTGTAATTTCAGAAAGGCCAATCTGGGAAGCTTTTCATGAGATAGAATGGCATTGCAGTTTATATCTTCTGCTTGGCTTAATTTGGCAAGGCAAGATAATAATAATGTTTAAGAAGAATATACTTTTCCTTAACTAGAACTCAAAGAATTGGGCCTTGAGTTAGCAACCCTTTCACGTTACATTCTTGCATTATGCAAGGGTTTAGGCATAATCTACGTTGTGAATACCAACTTAGTAGTCGCTGCGTTTAAGACCCTGTTTTATTGTTACCAGTAGCTGTCCTTTTTTTCTTGAACAGCGAGGGCTCTGCATCGACTGTTGGAGCAGAAGAATCATGCAATGCCGTGGCCATCTCAAAGCGGACACATATCGGACCTCGTCCCAGTCGTCTTTAAAAGAATCAACGAAGCATCTGGAATTTATCAAATGTTTGGCTTACTTGGAGATGTCATCGCAATCAAAGGGTAAGCAACATGACAATAAATCTTTGTGTTTTTAAATCATAATATTACACTTGTTTACTCAGTAGATACAAATATCAGCATGAGTACTAATAACATTTATCTGTACAAGTCTTCTGATTTTTAAAGTTTGTTTATTCAAAAATCACAATCTGCACAACTACTAAGTCCAATCCCGATTGATTCTGACTGATAGAAATCGCTTTTTTATAATGTAAGTAAAAAGCTCACACTCCGTAAATAGACAGTTGATGTAAATGTTACTGTCGTTGGATCAGGAAAGTCTATTAGTTTTACCGTACTATATTCACCTCTTATATAAATGCTCGCTTAAAGATGGTAAATATTTAAACTGAAGAATGGAAAGTTCATTGGCAACCGATGATACATGGTCTACATATTCAAAGCCCAATAAGACTACTTCCGTGATATTCTTGGCAACACTTTGTCTTGCTGGAGTCTTTAGCTTACAGAAGAAGCAGATGACTTTTCATTTTTAGTAGTTACTATGTGGCAGCTACCATGTGGTGATGATTGTAGTAGGTAAGCCCCATCATTAAAATCATCAAAAATGAGCACATCCCACGTGGTTGACCTGACATGCATCGCAGAAGTGGACTCGGACACAATGTATTATACCCACGAAGAGACATTTGAAAGAAAATGACTTAAATTATAAAATCCAATAAGGTATTACACTGGATGTTTTGCCAGTTAGATCTCAAGCCCAGCACACAACATTTGGAGTAGGGTAAGCACGAAAACTTCTAAACAGATGTTGAGGTTACAAGATTCTGCTCAAGTACTGTCTGCAACATTTGAACTATTATCATTCCAGTGATGAATATGAATACTTTGAAGAGTTTCCTGTCAATCTGCTACATGAATTTGAGAAACATGTCGGCAAGACAGCAGAATCAGTTATAGTTGTCCTGATGGAGTATGGAGCCAATTTCTCCGGTCCCGGAGAGGACACATTTCGCATTGGCCGGGCAACAGAAGAACCATCAGAGGCACATCTGTCAAACTTCCTTCACCCTGTCTTCTACTACTACAAGACTCTTCCCACTGGTGAGTTATATAGATATTTCAGATTTTTTCCCTCTAACATGGTGCCAGTCCCAAGCCTGGACATTAAAGGAGGGCAACACTAATGATCTTCATTATCACTCAGTGTCATTAAATTTAAACCAATCTGCTAAAATAGGGAAAAGATTCGCATGTAAATTCTGTTCGAGGAAATTCTCTCATCATGTCTAATGCTAAAATTTTAAATCAATTGGCTTAATCTTACGTAATTTTGCATTACGTAGTTTTGTAATATTGTGTAATTTTAGCAAAGGATATGGCAAGCAGATCATCTAGGGAGAACCTGCCTCGTCCCACTGCTATCCATCACATCGTGGAAGACTTTCTGACGAGGTGGGACGCTCCTCTTGGTCACATCCAGCCGTTCCGAATATTCCTCGAGAATATTCTATCAAACGATTTACGTTACTTTGCTGGAGAGGAATGTCTCGTGTTGTCGCTAACTCACAGCAGAATACCTTTTATGTGTACCAAACAGTTCATTGAGGGCCAGACACTTCTGCTCGACGATACCTTGTATGCTAAGCAGCTACTTGTTCTCGTAAACAGCTGATGCTGTGAAGAGTTTCGCACTAAAAGATTCTGAACAAGATATGAAAGGCACTGTACGTTGTAGCATGGCTGTGTATCGTAGGACGGCCTTCATCTCTTTCACATTGAAATATTCTGAAGATATGAACTGCACTGTGGCTCATTGCATGGCTATATATATATACTATATAGTGCATAGGACAGCCTTGATCTCTTCTGCACATTAATTTATTCTCAACATGGTTGTTTTAGAACCAGATAATTTGAATAAGCAGAATACTTTGAACAAGCATCGAGACATATGGTATCTAACTATACTGCAGCAATATAAGTAAGCGAGCAAGTAAGAATATCTTTTAATAAATCAATTACTAACTGCATTTTGGTGTATGCATATATCATAGAACCTGTACTCACAATAATCAAAATTAGCAAGTCATTTCTTTAGTAAATTCCGAATGAACAGATGTGGCTGCATTTCTTATTTTGTTAAAGGTTGACTGGTCACTTCTGTAGTCTTTTAAGTCCGATATATTTTTTTTGTATTTACTAAAATTGAGGCACACAAAAGTACAGTACTTAAGCAAACCACATCCAGAGTAAAATTTCAAAGCAAAATGACAAATGATAGGGAAATAGTACTTGGTATTAAATGTATATAAAGTGATAAATCGCCAAAAGAAACATTTTCAACATTTCAGCTCTAGTAATTATAAATAATGCTAACAAAGACTCCGTAATTTCTACATTTATTGATACAGCTCTGTTGACAGGCTTGAACAGCACTCGTACCAAGTCTTTTACAAAACACCGCTGCAACTCGTTAATTCTTGTTGCATCATTTTTTTTAATAAGCAACATTCACTGTTCAGTCATCCTGCATCAGTTACTCGTCAGTCTGGCAGTAGCACAGAAGATCCTCAAAAGCTGCCACGTAAGCATTTTACGAGAAACGAATCTTCTTAAATGGCTTTTCCCTGAAATCAACGTTGTGCACAAAGTGAAGCAGACGTTCTTCGATCCTATCGAGAGCAGCGACTGTCAGGACGAGAGTCTCGTGCTTCAGCATGCTGTACACATTCAGACCTTAAAAACGAAACGAGAAAACACAAGTTACTTACTGGCCATCTAAAGTTCATAAGTTCTAAAACTGGTCAAATTAAGTTCAAGCACATGTAAAAGCCTTTCTTTTATGGATTATTGTTTTCGCTAATATTGCACAGTGAGAGCTCTACATGACATATGAATTAAGGAGTGATGGAGGCAACTTGCCAGACCTGATCAATAGAAAAGGATATAGGGCATGGCAAGAAAGAGATATAGAGATACACAAACAGACAGAGATTCCCATTCCCCAAGGAATAAGTTGCATCTGTTTGGTGTTTCAGATTGTTTTTACTGTTTTTCAATTAAACAATTTACGACTTCAAACTTCTCTGTAGGAGCAACAAAAACAAATACAGTTCCAGAACCAAAATTATTAAACAAATGTTATCCAAAGCAACCTCCTTCCTTTCAACATTAAAATAGTATTGTAATTGTAATTGTAACTGAACATAAACTCGGAGATTCAGACGTGCTCCCAACCCATTATCCCAAATACGCTGTAAAAAACTTGCAATCGGTATCAATTTTCGTAACGTTATGAGAATACAAATGCTAATGCTTAAAATTTAGTATATATAACACAGTAAAAAATACAGACGTCTTTCTGGTCACAGAAAGGTAACTGCACTTTCAACTTACCATATACCGGCATTACGTTGTATGGCTTTATTTTGTCTGTTGCCAATGCAATGTTCTCAGGAATCACATCAGTACTGAAAAGCAAAACAAATTAAGTCATATCTATAGGAGAAATGCAACAGAACTCAAAACAATGTTGAAATGATGAAGTTTAAAAGTAGAACACTGCATGTGACAAATGGTAAGTTTATCACAAGGTCAACATTAAGTGCTTTATGGTAACGTAAGCTTGTCTTTAACGGTTGAAAAGACACAAAAACAGGTATTGTGGTCATGCAGAGCAGAAAGCAACAGAAAAGCACACTAAAGATAGGCAGTCACATGAAAACACAAGGAAGGTAGCTCAACAGAAGACAATCATGCCCACATTCTGACACGTACAGAATGTTCTTGAGAATTAATAAGCCTATATAAAGAAACAGCCAGCTTTACATCGGCTGATTTAGTTGAAGCTTCATTTTCATGTTGTCACAAGAATAGTTTTTAACAGCAAGACAAAGATGTGTGGACATCCAAACTTTGTGTATGTACGTACTGGCATACATATATGTATGAAAAATGTTTGCAAATGTATATGTTTGTATCAGACCATTTATGTAGTGCTGTTGGGGAGAACCCCATAAAGGTATTTATAATAAGTTTCAAATTAGTTTACAAAACCTATAATTTCTATACCCGGGCCAAATGCTTAATATGGAGACTATAAAGGTTGAAATTAATTACCAAAGTCACAGCAATTTTCACTGTTTGGAAATGACTTACTCGTCAACAAACAGAACTGACAATCCCCATCCTCTCGACTCGATCAGATCCCGCAGATACTGCACACAAAGAGAAAACAAAATACGGAAATTAAAAACAAAGATACATATGCAATGAATAAACCAGATGAATACTTTTCAAGTATATTGTAAACTCTCAGCCTTTCCACGTCTGAAAGTACACATCTGAAACAACGCAGTCTAGCACTGGTGGTCCCCATCAAACTGGTCCCCTGTAGCCTGACATAAAGTCATTTCCTCTGGCATATAACAAGACACAACATAAGTGACAACAAGAGTACAAGACATTTATAAATTTCATACTTCAGGATCATCTGTTGGTAGATCTAAGGAATCCACAATGTGTAGATCGTTCTAAAAAACAGAAAGCGAAAGAAACAATGAGCATTTGAATCCCAGATCAACACAAATTCCAAAACAAAAAGTTATCAAAATCAAAATCCATATGCAGAATTTTAACTTGCCTTCAACAGAACTAAACTAAACTATATTTATTGCATGCACTGATCATCTAAGACCGACTTATCATTATTCACTGCAGAAGTCCATTGAAGTTCAATGAGAGGCCAGCAACCCACAAAAGTCAGTCACAGTGATTAAAGTAACAGCTGAGCAATTGAACCGGCAAGCAATGTGTTTAGACCCAGCCAAAGCAAGACTACTATCTATATAAACAAATTACAGAATAGATATATCTGTTCTCGTTTCACTGTTTTAAGGTGTACTTTAGCAGGTCAATTGGTAGGTTGCTTTGCTTGGTGCTGCATTTGAGCAACTTATGCAGTAGAATTTCCCCTTACCAAGCAGTACACTTTAAAAGCAGCATGAACCTAGTAGCAAATGTAATGCCACGCTCCCATAGATAAGGCTTTGGCTTAGATTGTTCCTCAATACACAGGCAATGAAGCTAATGATGTTTATCTAAGAACTGCTAGTCATGTTTATCTAAGAACTGCTAAACATGTTTATCTAAGAACTGCTAAACATTTGTTGTATAATTAATACATGCACTAATTTAACTGAATTTCAAATAAATTATGTCTAGTGCTCAGAAGATGTCAGTACCTGTGCGTATTTAACCGAAAGTGCCACCTGAAGGCCAAGCACCCGGACACACAGAGGTAACATGTAGAAATACGAATTAGGACCACGTGGACCAAACGTTTTTCCGCCTGATTAAAAAGAAAAAGAAAATGCGTCAAACAAACTAACTATAAATTTCAAAATGACTGCATTACAAATAAAGCTTCTCTATTTGGGGTTTAACAGACCATTAATCTCTGAACACATCATGTCGAGGAGGCCAGACAATTATCTAACAATAATACTAGATAAAGACAAATAGCAAATATTGTGTAATCAAATCACAAATTTTTTCAGAAATAAAATTCTGTGTTAATTACACAGCAAGAATACAATGTACAAAACACTAGCATTAAATAAAACTACTTTTCTTAATAAGTATCCATTCAAAGTCTGATATTGACAAAACAGAATACTTATAAGTGACAGCTTATAAACTAGTAAGTATTCATTAAGATATTCTCACTTTTAAATCAATCGTCAAAAGAGAATCACTAACTACCTCCAATGAACAATGGTGAACGAATGCTTCCTGCTCTCGCCCTCCCAGTGCCTTTTTGTGGCCATGGCTTACGACCACCACCCCTCATTTCTGCTCGATTTTTGGACTGGCGATAATCCTACAACAAATAAAAACGATTCAACTTTTATGTAAAATGCATCTAAAATGGCAGATAAAATGCTCAGAAGGACACAATCTAAAAGCAGAGTTTCTGGAGTTAACATGTTAATCAAACAGGATCACAAAGTTCTGAGGGCTAATGATCACCTTATAAAGCACATCTATGCAAATCCTACCACTGGGAGATAGTCACCAACATGCATTGCATAAGGGATTAAAAAAATCAACAGTCTGCACTCTGCACTACCAGTGAATACACAGTATAAACAAGGTTTATCTACCTTAGGCCAAAACTACATTTCTCCTTGCAATCAGGCTGTAAGTGCACTAGTTCTAGCATGATAAGCTGCAATACAGTAGCTCGAGCTCATTGACAGGTGTTCCTTATGAAACTATTAGAGGAAATAGCACAGGGCGCATCCCAACCTTGAATCAACTCCACTACCTTTAAATCTGGGTTTGAATCCTGACACCACATATCATTTCAAACACGGTCAAGCCTTGCTGTACAAGCTATCAGATATTTCTTCAATGACAGAAAGACCAAGATTCTGTAGTTTATAAGCACTGTTTTGCTAAAAGGCAATATATCAACAAAATCTTAAAATACACCTAAACTCTCAGCTTTGAATAACTTCATATTGAAATTGCTTGAATGAATGCACCTCATTATAATACTTACCACAGACTTATAAAGCCGTTGCCAATACACATTCGACCACAAGATGTCGATCCTAAGTTTCACATAAACAAATCGCATTCAAGCACTTGAAGTGTAAAACAGGTTACCACGATGACAGATAAAATGTCTTCAATGAAAAGTCACCTGATGAATGGAATTTTAAAAAACTACATCGGTTGAAAGGAAAGTATAGGAAATAGGAAAGTATCGAAGTGACATCAGAAGTTCCATAAAGGAGCTTAAACATTTCTACCATGCATACTCAACAGAAGTATGATTTAATAGCCATAAAATAGAAATAACAGTAGTAATAAACAATAAGGGCATTGATTAAAGACAGAGGTATAACTTAAAATTTCAGGTAACATAAATTACTCAAATAAGTCCTCTTGGACCTGTTCAACCTTTACTCAGCACTGAGTGGACCTTTTCAGATTAGAGCTTAAGCCCCACAATTGCAGGTCAATAATAGTTATTACTACAGAATACAGATTAGCCATGCGACTAACTAGTTATACTACAGAATACAGATTAGTCATGCGACTAACTGACCGAGGAAAAGTTGCAAAAATTTCCGGATGCAGATCAAGTATCCCAAGCTTTTCATTCTCCTTAACGGAAAGCGTCTCAAGCCACGCCTGCTTCGGTTGCAAGTCTAACGGTCGATGAAGGAGCTTTCGTGATGTTATAATTGGAAGATTACGGACCAACGGCAACGACGATGGAATTCCTGAATTTAAAAAAACACAGCCTTATAACCCAAGTTTACACAAATTACAGTGACATGAAAACAGAATAAGCAAATACTTCCTAAAACTATCTTCTGCCTCCAAGTCTTTCTGGTCTGAATTTAAATACCGTTCTGTCTCTAGACATTTTTATGCTCCTAAGGCAGGCACTGACTGACTGGAATATTTAGTCAAAAATGATTGCAGGTGTTCGCTCACCAAAATTAAATGCCCTGTGCACTACCATGTAAATGCAAGTATGTCTTTAAGTCAAGTATCCTTCATTCCTGACCAGTATTATTAATGACCAGTATTGTTATTATTAAGGAAGTTTCATATAATGCACCTTCAAATGTAGGCAATCAAAAAGTTATGCTGACCCAAAAATGTCTATATAAGACAGGTTTGAGATTCTTCAAGTACAGAGTGGAGTGGCCCCAAGACACTAAACACTGGGTAACAGACTGCAGGACCAGCAAATGAGACCATACCCAAATATCACATAAGACAGAATAGTTTTATAATTTTAATAACTAATTTAATTACAGCATCAAAGAATGCCAAACACTACGTTTAAAATGGTAGAACAACGTAACTACATGTATAACAAAGCACATGTAAGAATTTCACAAAGATGACTTAAATGTGAAACTGGACTACAGTGCAACAACCTGTGTCTTCTGTCGGATGAGGTCCAGTCGACGTGGGATCTTGACGAAATATTGAAGAAGTTGAGAAACAAGTCTAAAGAAAACAGAATTATATAAATAAATATACCATTATTTATAAAATCAAGAAATTTATCTTCAAGTCTTACTCAACAAGTAATGAGCGCATTGCATCATGGGAATGCGGCTGGTAGGTCGCAGCGCTCTATTTGTTAATGGGTGGCCATACTGTTTACGTGGACGAGACCATCATGGCTAATCTGTATTCTGTAATATAACTATTATTGACCTGCAATTGTGGGGCTTAATCTCTTCGTAATTACCCGCTTTGACAGCCTCCATGAATTACTCGCGTTTTCTACTCGGCACTCTGGCAGTCATATCTAAGAAATAATGGCGCCACATGAATCGCGCCATGTTGATGCCCTCTGAAGGACGATATTACCATTATTCCAAAATCAAATACTTACGCTTTGCATAAAGCTAATGTGCGATCGTGATATACATCTTAAAACATAATTCCTACATAAATTCATTTTTAAAGCTATTTAAATAACACGATCCATTTAAGCAGTCATAAAATTTCATGCACAAATCCAGAGTCCTTGCAAAAAAGCATGCATTGATTTAGTTCCATTTCCGTTTCTATAAATTCGTTCCCCGTAAAATACTGATTCCAACCAGCGTTGCCACCCTGAAAAAAAAAAAAAAGTTGGAGCGTCAAAAAAACCACAAGCAAATCCAAGTTGCCCAAATCGTCCGAAAATGCCCACAATTTCCCGTCCGAAAATTCTGATGACCTTTTTTCTAGTCGTTCGGACCCCAAAATAGGATTTTTGGTTTTAAAAACCCAGAAACAATTAAGCCAAGTTCCTTCCAAAAAACTCTATTTCCCAAGTTCGGATCAAAAAATCCAATATCTTGTGAAAAACCCAAGGAGTGGCAATGTAATACAATCGTTATTTGTTAGCGAAGAAATTGATCTCGACTTCAATGCTCTGGAATGAGTTGTGTTCAGGAATCTCTTGAAATAATGTAGGCCTACATGTAATGGACTTGTAGGCGGGCTGCGGAATCCTTAGACATCTTACATTTATGATGTCTATGGCGGAATCGTTATATTTATTGATGGCCCGACTTCCGGTTCAATGGAAGGTGCATTCCTGAAAGGAAGTTACAAGTTGTAAACTTATAAACTGTGCAATTTGCGTGGATTAAAACTCAATAATGGCCAGCCTGTCAGGTGCCAACGTTCTGGGAAATTTAAAGCAGAAGATGCAATCTTTGCGAGATGAGCTCGAAAAATATAAAGATCTTTACGACGAAAAATGTCACGAACTGGAACGAGAACGGGCCATTAAAAACGAGGTGTGACTTGACTTGATCATACATGTATATAATTATAGCCTAGGCCTACTAATGCACTTGGCTTTGGGTATTTATAGTATAAAGGTGAAAAGTATATAAGGTTTTTATTTTTTGACAGAAAAATTTGCTGCCTTTGTTACACAAGATTGAATGACAAATGCATACAGAATGTAGCATTGGTTGGCATAAGTTATATTGAATATTAATAAGCCGGTTGATGTAATACAATCGTTATTTGTTAGCGAAGGAATTGATCTCGACTTCAAGGCTCTGGAATGAGTTGTGTTCAGGAATCTCTTGCGAGCTTATGATCTTAAACGATTCACTAATTAAATGCTATGATGATGTGCATTTTGTCTACTTGTTGCCACAGAGATGCAACATAATAGGTAATGCTAAATAATAGGGTTCCACGAATCGCCGTAGCTCGAATTTCCTAATGTGCATCATGGGATACGGCTCATAAGGTTGCAGCGGTCTACTGTAGCAATATCTTGGGTGTCCTGAAGCTAAGGTGCATGTGAGTATAATATGCTATTTGAGTGTGTAACTGTGTATACATGTGTAATGTTTGTTTGGTTCATTGAAATGCTTGAAATATCTCGATAACAGATTGAAATTGAAGCACAGTCACTAAATCGAAGAGTTCACCTTCTGGAGGATGAGAGAGACCAGTTGGACCTCAGACTGCACGAAGTTGTTGGAAAACTCCAGGAGGCTTCAAAAGTAGTAGATGAATACGAAAGGTTTGCATTATGTTCATTGTACAGAATTTTTAAAGCTAGTTATTTTTTAATGCTTATAAATCACTATTTAAATGGTCGCATGATTGTTCGGCGCGCACACTGCATTGTCAGTTTCGTATAAATTTGTTACAATTAATACTGGCATTTTTATTAGTCACTTATTATAAGTAGTAATTGGCTGGGAGCATATCTGATGAGTCCCAGTATAAATCCACTTAGTGAATTAATGAATAATTACGCATCACAGTTGTAAATGGGTGCACTTCTGCATTGGCTTAAAAG
Organism: Lumbricus rubellus; assembly: GCA_945859605.1. Lineage (NCBI taxonomy): Eukaryota > Metazoa > Annelida > Clitellata > Crassiclitellata > Lumbricidae > Lumbricus > Lumbricus rubellus. The sequence continues at coordinate 47,487,924 of OX243811.1, read as the reverse complement.
GTCAATGCAGTTGCACTAGATATTAATATGTGAATGAATGACTTGGTTACAATGTATTATTTAAAATATGTTCTGTCTTCTAAGGAATCATGTTGCTGTTTATAATTTAAGATTCTTTTCTGATGCTATAATGAAATTGGCTTTGAAATGTGTTAGATTTGCAGCACAAATTTTCTGCATAGACTATAATTGAAATAGATATGTAATATGTTATGTATGTTTAACAGATAGATATGTATATTTAACAGATAGATATGTATATTTAACATATAGATATGTATATTTAACAGATAGATATGTATATTTACCAGGAGTCGTCGATCTCTTGAAAGCAAGCAGAATATGGATGATGACAAGATGTCTCAGTTGGAGGAGCAACTGCGGTTATTCAAAGCAAGCGCCAATGAGTCTGAAAGGAAATTCGAAGAAGTAAGCTTTGTCACTGGCTGTGATCCTTATAGCTTACAGAGCATGTTCAACTTGTTCATGTTGCTTACTCAAACCTATTTCCAATATTTTGATATTTAGTTACAGTGTAGATTTGTTAATGCAGAGTCATCTAAGGGACATGCCTCAAGATCCAGTGTACAAAAGAGGCTACTCATAAAATGATAATTATGAGCAAGTTAATATTTATCTCTAGTTACACTGGTTTTTCAAAACCATATTTCATTAATCTCTTCTGATGCTGTGCAATGTGCATAGGTACAACGTAAACTGCGAATTACGGAGGTGGAGCTGGAGAGGGCAGAAGAACGTGCAGAGGCTTCTGAAACGTAAGCTGTTCTAATACGCGCCAAATCACTTTCTTCTAATATATTCTCAAAATGTCAACTTTTTGTAAAATAGTGATTTGCTTCTCAATGTTAATCTGCTGCTGAAAGTGTCCCTTTCCAGGATGTTCTAATTAATTTTTTGTGCTATAGAATTGTATATGTAGAATATCTTTGTTAAAAAACTGATCATTGGTGAAATGGAGATTAAATTAGTGTTACTGGTTAATGATATATTATTGTGATACTTTTGAGTACGGAATTCTAGTTTCTCATAAATAACAGTCAGCATAATTTGGGAAACTCAATTGAAAGTGCTCAGTTATGTATGTTTGCTGTTTTGCTTAAAAGTTCATTGATTTATGCGTGGCACATTGATCAATTTTTGCTCAGCTTTTGTGCATCTGTGTTTTCTTTTAATGTTTAGAAAAGCAAGGCAACTTGATAATGACCTACATCACGTCTCAGGAGCGCTTAAATCATTGGAAATCAGTGAAAGTTCAGTAAGTGCAGTGAAATTTATAATGTAGTTGTAAGACCATGGCTTGGTATTAGCATGAACGTCTCTTTCTTTCTTTTTTTTGTTTGTTTGTAATTTTGATCTTTAGGTTATATGCTTCTGAATTTAAGGATCGACGGAGTCTTAATATTCAATTTTGAAGTGACAATTTTAGCCAGTGCATAATGTTTCTGTTTTATAATGGTTATACCTGCAAATTGGCTGTGGGGTGTGGGTGCAGTAAGTCAATGTCATTTTTATCTGCAGTGATGGCCTGTGTAAAGTCTTTTGCATGTCCTGCTCTTACGAATCGTCTGTGACTCTTGTCCATTTATGCTCTTAACTGCTGTCGTCCTATCTTTAGACGCTTGTCACAGTTGGAGATAGGTTGACTAGTAAATCGTCAATTCCACCAACTTTGTTTTCAACATGCAACATACTCACAGGTCTTAAATTGCGTATAAGAATGCTGCATTGGCTTCTGCCTGGGGACAGAATTGTGTTCATAGTCTCCTTTTGGAAGTTCTCCAGTCACCGGTTTTCGTGTGTGTCTGAAACGGCTCTTAACAAATATCTTCATCTGATGCCAAACCTTCTTCTTAAAGAACCAGGTTTCAGTGCCTTTCAAACATTTGATGTGTACACACTATGCACATTGTGTAAAAGGACTATATTGGCATTCATGCTTGCTATTCATGGTGCATTGGCATTCATGCTTGCTGTTCTTGTTACATTAGCATTCTTGCTTGATATTCTTGGTATGTTGGCATTCATGCTTGCTATTCCTAGGCATGCTAGCATTCTATTAAAATTTTAATTCAATTCAGGATTGATGATCAATTTGAATTCGTGCGTAATTTAAAAGAATTAGTGATTTGCAGGACCAAACTAAGTAGCCTTTCTGAACGATGTAAAACTAGCGGGAGTCTCACTTTATATTATGAAAATATTTTGGAGTTTTCAGTTTTTACATTTCTTCAAAACATTGACTTGTGCTGACTAATGGTTACTGCCCAGGCATGTTGGATGCTGAAACCATGTGCATGGATTAAAATGGGTAAAACAGAAGTTGAGAAGGTAGTTGAAGCAAACTGTGCTAAGACTAGATGAAATTGATGCTGCTGCTGCTGTAGTTGCTTTCTTTCGTAATTTTCAGTTGGCTCATCGTGAGGAGCAATATGAAACGACTGTTGCTGATCTTAATGCACGCTTGAGAAATGTAAGTCAACCATGATTTGTCGAATCTACACACGTACCAAAGATATGCCAGTCATGACCAGATACATGTGTGTGTGTGTGTGTGTGCGTGTGTGTGTGTATGGTAAAGTAAGATACTGTTAAGCTTGAAATGTCAGTGAATCTTCATTACACATTGGACAGTGATCACTCACTCACTGTCATCTAGAATGCCATCAAAACAACCATATTCGCTCATCTCATTGCTGTTTCTGCTTAACCACTCGTTCCCAGAGGTTCTCATCGTACTTGTCATGTGAAACTGTTTTCTCATTCATTCGGTCATGCTGAGCATTTATATAGCGCCTGTCCAAGGTAACTACTCAGAGGTGCTCCCAGCCCAACACCAACGGAAAGAACAGCTTTAAGGAGATAGTAGAATGTGCATGCAGAATAGAATCCCTAGCTAAGACAATTTGCATATTTGAAGGAGGCTATTCGTGGTGGATGCTTGCTCAGCCACCAAAATGATGCAATGCCGCATTGTCAAGTTGAGCACAAAAGGAACACTAACAGTGAAATGAAGATTTCTCCAATCGTGACATGAATTTGTAACTCTCAATGCATGGGAAAGTGTTAGAATCTTGAAAGATGTTTATATCTGCCTAAGCTTACTTACTAACGGTAATTTTACTTTTTGGTTATGAAATTGGTCTCAATGGCTGGTTATCGTGATTGATTTTTGAATGTTGCTTGCATGTTCAATTTCTTTAATTATTTTCTTTATTGTTTAACTTATTCCAGTATGGGTGGTCTGTTCTTTGTTAACAATGTTTCTGTGATATCGTGTGCATCATAGGCAGAACAGATGGTGGATATGTTGACTCGTGAACTGAAATCAAAACAAGTGGACTTAGATAGAGCGGAAGGTGAGGTCAACTCAATCTTGTCGTCATGAATTATGTTTAATACATATGTTTGTAGTTTGTATGCTTTTGTTTGGTGTTTGCTATCTACATACAGCTTCACATCAATATCAATTGTTCGGAGAAAATAGATGCGTATTGTTGCTTTGAATAGTATCTTCAGTGGTTGTTTTACCATGTAACACTTAATGTATTAGTTGTTAAAGATTCAGCTCTTTGTAATTAAAGGCTTTAAGGTTTTGTAGTGACAATATACAGTATGTAGTAGTAATAAATATTGATTAGATTTATAATGTTCGATAAGGAAATGGGTTTTCATTTGTCACTATTTAACTTCCTGAGCTGCGTATTCGTAAGTGTAAATACTATCAACGTATTGAGAATCTGTTTATTTAATTTTTTCTGACTGTTTGAATTTATGTTCTTTCACAGATAACGTAAAGCAGCTTGATGAGCAGTACAGACAACTTCGCGTGGAAATGGAGTCCTGCTTTCACGATATCAATTCTCTTTAATTTTTGTATAGCTGGCCTGTGCAGTTGATGAGATTTGCTTATTTGAGGTAAATATGTTGACTCTAACTGTGGCCATTTCACTTTTATGCTGTCTCCAGTTCTTGCATTTTGTCGCCATCGACTTGCATTTCTATCAATTTTCTGTTGCTGCCTGTCCTTTATATGCTGTTCTATATGTCAACATATCTGTTCTCTTTTTCACACATTCTGTACAGGGTGATGGACAGTTGTACTAAATATTACAGTCGTACTAAATATTTTTGTGGTAATTTTTTTAAACTTGTCCTCAATGTCCTGGATATAGCTGCAGGCATCAAAGCAAAAGGTGTATTGGAATGAAAGTGATACGAGTTAATTGAAACTTAAATTTTTACAATCATTGTAACATCACAGAAGTGGTAATAACAAGATATGTTTGCATATCATAAATCATAGTGAGATATTTCCAATGTTGAATAGCTCTGTCCACAGGACTCGATTGTGGTCTGTTGTTGGTTTGGCTCTGGTAGCATGAACAATCGATTTTCATACACGTAAGTGTTTTGTGCAGTCCTCCATGCATATTCCCAGCCATCTTTAGTAAACACCAGAGGACTGCACAAGACCAGTGAATCATTTTCAGTATTCAGTATCTTTTGGAGGTGGATTACACGCTGTGTGAAAATTGTTCCCTTGCCGTCTGTGCATAGTCATTGGTCATTGGTCAATGGTCATAGGCTTCTTCTAAATAGTTCAACTTTGTGGAATCAACTTCCACTTACCTTCCTTCAGAACCGAATTGTGTGGGGCAGCTAGCTGTCCGAGGAGGACTTGGATGATCAGGAAATAGAGGGAGTCTTCTTAAGATATGTGGCTGCTGACAGACAAGTAGTTGCTATGCAAAAATAGTAATGGAACAGATGATCATAGATGCAAGTGAGATTGCTAGCTAGAACAATATAACTATGCATTGTTATTGTGCATATCAATGACTGCACACGTGCACATAGATGGGTGTTGACTCAGTTGTATGTGTGTGTGCATGTTTTTGTTTTCAGGGGATCTTCTGTTTTGTCAGAGTCTGTGTACCATCTGATGTGACGAGGCAATCCGTTCCCGAGCCTTAACTGAACCATGTTTCATTCCAATCGAGTTTAACAGACAATATTTTCTTTTAAATACATACGCAGATGAATTACGTGCTAATGCGCTTTTATGATTGTATAACGCTGTCAAGCTATTTTGCAGAACTTATATGCTTGTCTGTATCGAATGCCTTTTTATGCATTATTTACCTTATATGTCTATGAAATCAAAACAAATTTATCAAGGTACTGAGCTTTGTCTGATGGATATGTGGGAACCTATATAATTTAGGTCATTGGAAACCATTCAGTGTTTTTAGCGAATTTTTGTCGTTTCTGATTTCTTGCTAAATGTCTGTCTGGTTTTTATAAATTGAAGTATGAATTGTTTCCATGGATCGCAGATGTATAGCATTTTTTTCAGTGCACATGTTGTCTGTAGATTCTGTTCATCGCCTCTCAGTTTTGCATTGCAAACATTGACTTATATCGCTCTTGTCAGATTCTTGGTTTTTACACAGTTACTCTGACAGCAATTGTTTATCAGAGCATATGAGAGCTGTGACTTTGCTTCTATTTCCTATTGCCAATTTCACAGCTTGATTAAACAATTCCAAATAATGTGGCATTCCTGTATTAGTCGTCATGGCTTGGTCAATTTTGGCTCATTTGGAATGATTTTTTTGTAATCGTTAACGAAGTCACTGTTTCTGATGAGATTTTTGTTTGATGAGAAGAAAGTTAGATTTATTTGTAGTGTATGACTTATTCGACCAATCAATGTATGAGTTTAGAAATTTAGTTTTGTTGTAATTCACATATAATTATATTTTATTCTTACATTGATAACTGACAATTGTGCCAAAAATCATCTTGTATAGTATACCTAATTTGTATTTGTCTTGCATAGGCATTTGATTTCTGATTTAAAATGGACATTTATTAAGACATTTAGTGGCATTTGCAACTGCATTCAAAACATTTCAGTAAATTGTTATGCTATGCATTTTAATATACTTAATCAAAAGTATGCATGTATGACCAACATATAATTTTATGTATTTATTAATCAGAATGCAGTCTCCTCATGCATCATGTAAACTTGATTTGTTCCATGTGCATCTATTCACTGATTTTATTGAATTAGCTTATAGGCTGTAGTAGTTAGTTTTGTGCTGTCCAAATTATGTCTGGTATATTTTTTGAAGTGCCTTAGAAAATGTCTTGCTGCAAGGGTAGGATTACTGAGTTGCTGTTATGATAGGCACCGTTTTTCGAATTTTGTAGAAAAACTTTATTTACTGCCAGTAAGCCACAGTTCTTTATTGTTGTTGCAAGACATGTATACTCTATTTGTTACGGTAAGTAGACATTAGACTTCAGCATTCGAGTAGGCATGGTTGGTGAATGTATGAGTTCATTAGAGTTTTACGTTTAAAGCTAAAGGTACGTTTCATATATTGGACGATATTAAGATGGCTTTTAAAGACTACTTGTCAAGATTTTAAGCAAAATGGCTTTTCCACTTTTTATGTCGGAATGAAATATATAGTAAAATTGTGCATATGTTTGCCTTTTGCCAGGTGATTGTTTTGGCTAATTTGTCAATAATTTGTATTCTGAATCAGTATTTCAGGTAATCCATATATATGTACATACTGTAAGCCATATATATATATATAATTATATAAATATATATATAAAATATATATGCTACTTCAAACAGGTGCTTGTGCTATTTTCATCGCAATTGCCTATCCAGTATTTCAGGTCATTTGTCAGTCAGACACGCATACATGACTAGGATTTTGAAATGTTGTCTGTTTTTATGACCAGTATTCTTGGTCTTAGGCAGTTGTTTCAGATCCTTCTTGAGAAATTTCACTGGTCACATTTGCTTTCCACGCCTGGTAATGTTTGCAGGATTCAAGAAAATGTGAAAGCAGCACCACATTTCACGAGTACATTCATACATTTTGTATTGTTTAAAATACGCTTGTGAGACTGTTACTACATTGTTTTGTTATTGATAACAGCTTGCAGTATCAGTTTTTTGTCTCAGCCTGTTCTGATGACCTACCTATGAACGACAATTAACAAATCTACAGTAAATGATCGCCTTGAAGGGAAGAACGTACTTTGGGAACATACTGTTTACTATGTACAATCAGATACTTCTTAGCCGATAAGTGGCAGCCAGTTGTGGATCATCATTCATCCTTTTCCCGATGAAGTAATGTGTTTTCTCTGCTGCCGTCGAACCCAGAACAATCCTTTTGCCGGTCTTTAACAGTAATCATAGCTTTTGAAAATCAGGATGATGAAGATGTGTGTAGTTGCAAACATCTGATGAGTTGTTGTTGTTGTTGTCGTTGTGATTGGTGTGTCATACCCATCTCGATGGTAATGTGATGCATAGCAGTAGCAGAAGTCGAGTGGCTGAGGTCAGTCTAGGGTCGTTGGCGCTACTCCGGCCAAATATTCGTCCCTTTGGTGCTTCTGAAAATAGTAAAGTAGAGTAGGATTATTCTGTTATTTGCCCACGCCATGAAAAGTAACTATGCTAGTCAGTTGCAAGATTGTCAATAGAATGCAAAATGTGCTATTTGCAATAGGGATGAATTTCCATAGACCTTGCATGGCATTGTGAAAAATTAGTCAATTTAATGCAATAACGGAATGATAGCCAGCTGAATGTTATTCCAGCTGAATTAATCTGTTGTGCTAAGGTGTGTTATGTGGTAGATGGGTGCGATTTTGCAGTTGCTTTAGAGATACTTCAAGAATCATCTGCCTATCTTGTCCTTAATTGCTTAATAACAGGAGCCATTATTTTAGCAGAGTTGTGAGAACTAATACTCTTGCTTATTAGGTTCAGTTATTATTGTAACAACGTCTTCATAATATGAAGTATATATTATATATATATTATATAAGCCGACGTTTCAGCAAGTATGCACAAGTTGGGAAAGCGTTATCCAAAGTGACCTACTTCGCTTGTTAAACCAAAGTGTGTGTTTCTATTTTTGAACATACATTCATACAAGTGATGTTACTGTTTAACATAATGGCATTAAGTAGTGTTACATACGTGCAGATCAGGGCTGTACTGGTAAATTTTGAGATGAGTACAAGCTAACCGGGAGAAAAACTGATTTTTTGGGTCCAAAATTTCTGACGACCTTTTTCTAGTCATCCGGCCCAAATCTTCTGAAAATGTGATCAAACTTCCTGTCTGAAAAACCATTTTTAGTCATTCGCTCCGAATTTCATGAAAAATACACCTAAATACTTTGCCTTGGACGAGTATACACTGCATAGTGCATACCCGTGTGTACCCTGGTTTTCGGAGGTGAATATAGGCTACCTTGCTCTTTTTCCTGGAGCCTGGAGGTCAGTATAAGCTGTATACCCTTGATTACAGCCCTGGTGCAGATGTATGTGATTGGTTAGTATACAAACCATGCATCATTCTGCCTGGTGGCAGTTTTTGTGCTTGTGTGTATCCGTGTTCGATAGCAGGGGGTCGTCTGTGAGTGGACAGGTGATGGTAGTTGTTGTTCTGGTGGATGAGCGCTGGTGATGGTGTCTGGTGATGGGCAGGCGACCATTTCAGTCCTTCGACCACCTCGTTGTCTGGTAGCAGCACCGGTGGCTTCATCTCAATAGACTGCTCCGTGTATTCTGTAATTAACCCATAAATGAACTACCGGTACCAGGTAACGTCCTAGCCTGCAGTCTTCAACAGCTTACACCAAGATGACGACCACCCGACGTGGTCGTTCCTAGAATCTGTCTTCCGCTGGGGGTCTGCCATTCTAGAACTATAGGCTATTTCATCAGATTTCAACGGCTCTCTTAACACGGGGTAGGTGGTGGTAGGAAGTGAAGGTTACGATAGGTCACGCGATAGGTCTCTCAGGTCTTTCTAATAAGACATCGATCTGAGGCAGATTGTTTGCTAAAGAAAACTCACTGGAGCAGAGCATAGGCTACAACTCGGGCGACTGAGCCAATTGTTGTTGATCCAGCAGGATCGAGGTAGAGACCGTGGGACATAACAGAGAGGAAGGAGATTATTCTGCTATGACAATTAAAGGTGTCTACGGTCGAAGCAAACGTTACGGACATTTTTAGTAGGCCCTATTCAGTGCACATCGAACAGTCTATGCTGCACGTTTACATAATTCAGATCACAATGAGTGAATGCGCTTGTAGGCCTATGGGCTATGTCACTATGTGTAGCAGTGATTGACATTACCATGAAGTTCCATGACGCCTTCGTCTCGGCCGAGTGAGTTCGCAGCGACGCACTTGTATTGTCCGAAGTCCGTTGAGTCGATCATGTTGATGCGGAGGCTGAGTGTGAGTGTGTTGTCTCCCTCTTCATAAGCCTCGATGCGATGCTTCATTGTGCTCGTGATGCGGCGTCCCTCCTTCTCCCAGTAGTTGGAAGCGTGAGGAAAAGCCGTGATCGTACATTCGAGAATCGTCTCTCGTCCCCTCAGCTGTCCGATCCGCAGATTCGGCATGCTGATGCGCGGAGCAACTGAACCACAACAACAGCAACATCGATTTAAGTAAATAATTATTATTGTCATAATCGTATACATAGCTTCTAAAGTGCCACTCGAAAGCTATAGGCACTGGGCACCAGCTTATTCACGAGCGCTGTGTTGAGTTCAAAGGAGGTTCGAATCCGCGGTTGCCAGAGGGTCGTCAGAAGCAAAGCAGCTGCTGAGGTGGATGTCGTCTGGGTTGGAATTGTACGGAGATCAGATGAGTCTGCAGGGTTTGAAGTTTCTCGAAGTTTCAGACTGGAAGGCACTTGGAGTGACAGATAGAGGAGCCTGAGTAGGAAGATTATGCGCGGAGCAACTGAACGACAGCAGCGATGGTGGAGGAACCGAAAATGCGCGGAATTCAGGAGGAAGATGTTTGCAGGTGGTGCAGTGTTGGATATATGACTAAATTTAAAGGCCAATGAGTCTACATGTATGATTCGGTTGAGATGAGCAGTGACAGGAGAAGAGAGTCGAGAAAACCTAAGATCGGGTGATGATAGGATTTTGATAGGGTGAAGCGGTCCGATAGATGGATTGATGGACGGAGGAATGGGTGGATGGATTGATGGGTGTATAGATGGGTGGATAGATCGATGGATTGGTGGATGGATTGATGGATGGATGGATTTATGGGTGGATGGATGGATCAATGGATGGATGGATGGATTGATGGATGGACGGATGGATGAATTGGTGGATGGATTGATTGATGGATGGATGGATGGATGGATGGTTGGATGGATCGATGGATGGATGGATCATGGATGGATGTATGGATGTATGGACTGAGACTCACATTCAACGGTGAGTTTGATAAGTCGGCTGATGTTTGGTGCGACTCCATTGCTGGCCGTACATTCAAAGACATCATCGCATTGTTTCGTCACTTTGTCAATGATCAACGTCACTCCGATCGGACCCGATTCTGTACACAACACAACAACAACAAAAATATATCTAAAAAATTTATCCCAAATCTAATCTCTTAACTTTTAAAGCAAACATACATGACAATACTCAATGCTAAGTGTTGAAATCTGACAGTGTAGTCGATGGTTGTAACAGTCTTATGGCTGATGTCACCCTCCTCCTTTAGCGAGGCTTGGGACAGACAACGTCCGAAGATGCATGGAACTTTGAAATCAGGAAAGAACGACACAGAAAGAAGTCTGAAGATAAAATGCGCTCTGGACGATAACTGGATTTTGATTGGTTGTCTAGACTAAAATAGAGGTCAACACCACTACACCACCGCGGGGGCACGGTGGTGTTACACTGGTGTAGTGGTGGGTTCGGTGATGCTGCTGCTGATGATGTTGCCGCTGATGACGACGACGATCATCATGATGATTCGTATACATGAAAGGGCATTTCACGAAGCTCGACGTCAATGTCTCACCTCACCCCCCTGCATGGTGTAGGTGGGGTGGGGGCTCACTGACCTGGTCCTGTTGTTCTGTGCTCGCAGATCTTGCTGTCTCGAACTGAAGGAGCTTTATTCGACACCGATTTCCTCTCCCACGTGACGCTGGGAACCGGAAGACCTGTGACGTTGCAGGTCAACGTCACCGTGTCTCCCTCCTGAACCGTGACGTCACTGCTCGACAATTCATCGATGATCTCCGGAGGAACTGCGAAACAAAACAGAAAAAGACAAAGACTTTTGTTCAATGATCATATATAATCATTTCCATCCTTATAATTATAAGTCCATCGGTTCAAAGGTCGTTGGGATCGAACAACCATGATTTCACTATTTCGGTTTCATCTCCACCGTTCATCAATAATTAATCAATGGTCTCATTAGACTTTTCATTATCTTTCGACTTTGTTCTTCTCAAAGTTTTACCCCTAAACTTCGCAGGCCTACGGCAATTTTTCTTGTACATGATTTTTGTCGATTTAGCTATTAACCAAACACGTCTAGGGCTTGCTCAACAAGGCTAGATTTCTTATGGTAGGCCTACATGCAGTTGCAATTAACAGAGAGTTGCTAACTTATGAAAATGAGGTTGTGAGATTTGAGTCGATTTCTAGTAGTGATACTGAAGGCGACCTGACAAAGTAAATTTTGGTATAAGGCACAATTCCGAAGAAGACCAAGGAGCAGTTGGTGGATGGATCAATGCAGCACCTGCAAGCTGTAAAAGGAGGAGGGCAGCGCGAGTTATGACTATATCATTATGACACCCAGCTTAGGTGCAGTCCTCAGTTGGGGAAAACAACTGAGCGACTGAAAGAAACATCTGCAATAATGGCAGCTGCTCAAAGCCTTGGTCCGTTGGTCATGATGTCCAGGGGTTAAATATTACATCGACCACAAGTCAATCACAGAGCTGAAATTGCTCCACAGCTCTTAGTCGTAGTAGTCCTTGGTGCAGGGTGAGAATTGCCGGGAAGGGGATTGTGGGATTCAACCCCAGTTTTTCTTAGGACGCCGTAATAACATATTCTTCTCACCTCAACACCATGTGTGTCATAGTCTGATTCCCCCACCCCCAAAATAATTTTTGTACAATTCTGAAACTGCGCAGTGGTATAATAGCCTAGTCATCATCATTCTACTCCTCTCCTCTCTCTCGTACTTCTTCTTCTTCTTCTTCTTCTTCTTCTTCTTCTTCTTCGTCTTACTCCTCCTCCTCCTCCTCCTCCTCCACCTGCTCCTCCACCTCCCCCTCCTTCTCCTCCACCTCCTCCTCCATCTCACCATTGTTGTTGGTGTCCGTCCAATGTATACACGTTGTAAAGAATTTATAATAAACCCAGGGAACTGGTTATGGCGGGAAGCTTTTGTCTTTCGCTACAGGTCATATAATACCCGTGTTAAAAGGAACATAAACATATATATAAATATTATATATGGATCAGCAAAAAAAGGTTTATACAAGCATTGCATATATATAACATATACCATAATATTATATATAGCTTATACATATATGCCTACTGCTATGTGCATTTATAGGTCTAAAAGTAGACCTATAGGCCTAGGGCTATACATAACCTGAAGTATATGATGAACAGAAACACTAGCATCCACCAGCACGTGTCGTACAGCCTCTCGTTACAGGTGGACTGCATGTTTTATCAGTGAATTGTCAATCTAACACCACTCAGACCATGACCAATGGTCCTTTGCCTCCATTCCACTTACTCTCCCCCCACCCCAACGTCATCTGCCCAGATTATACCGGCACGTAACGGGAGAGTCTTGCTCTGTGAGACTGTGACAGTTTCTTTTCATTATGTTCTTGAAGAAAAGACGTCGATCGCACATGCACATTATGCAGTCCATGAACACAAAATATACTGCTCTCAGATCTATATATTACGCATAAGCTTATAGGCCTAGGCCTTGAGATCCTTCACCACTGCAGTCCGTTTGAATGGGCGCCGTCCTGAATCCAGATAAAAAAATACTCTTCAATGAGTCACCATCAAGTATGAACGTCAATCCGCACGCAATCTACACACGTAGGCTAGAGGCAAATGAGATGCAAGCTATACGCCCTAACTTTCTATGACTGGTAGGCCTAATATTCCATATTTCTCGGATTGGTGACGTTTCAGGTTCCTCTGAATGATCACAATTCATAATTCTTCGTCTGATGAAGACGTTCGGCCAGAAATACTTCGTCACTGACTGAAGAACGGACTATGCTCATTGCTCAAGTGCAGCAGGTCTAAGAGTACTAAGAGCACTTATGTCTATTTTTGTCCATATGCAAATATGCGCTGTACATGCTTAGGCCTATCGCAACGTAGCCAAGGATTTATATAGCGTCTGTCGGAGAATGACCATTCAGATCTGCGCTCTAAGCACGGAAACTCCGGCCGAAAGAAATGCTTTATGGAATAAGAGACTACATGATATGATGAACATGCAGTGCTCAAAGTGTAAAAAGAAGTGCCCTGCATGGATGCCCTTACCTCTCTTACGCACGTGCTGTCCTAATAAGTGGCAGGACGGCATTCAGATTTAAAAATAGATGGGTGGTCGCCAAACATGACTGCCCAGTCACACTTATTAATTAAGCTTATCTGTTGGCAGTGACGGGCTCATGGGGTACCGGTAATTAACGAGTCATTAGTTTAGTTTAGTCCTTGGTGACAGAGGAAGATTTTTCCAAATGGAGGTACCAACCCCAGCAAACGATGTCTGACGTTGGACAAGAACATTAGGCTACTAGTCCTGCAGAGAAGAAAAAGAGCAAGAGCATGCTATTTGTAGCATGCATGTAATAGCCTACTTATAGGCCTATATACACTGTGTCCGGAAAATTCCAACCCCAAAATATAGATGAAAAACTATAAGCAAGTAGATAATTATTAATTTCCAAAATTCAAACAACCATTTTGATCCTGACATAGGCTAATTAGGCTACCACAAAAATTCTCTGCAATATGTACATGTATTAACGACCCCTCCGTTTCAAATTAGGTCGGAAACAATGAAGAACTCCGCGAATCAATTGTTAATAATTAATGCTTGAGATTCATGATTTGATTTTGATCAATTTGTCGTCGATTCAGCTGTTGGTCAGTGGCATTTACTTCTCGATGCAAGTGTTGAGGCCAATGGCGAAGGACATTTTAAAAAGAAATCATATAGTTCAGTAATGTTTCAGGATTAAATTGTTTGCGGAATTTTTAAAAATTGATTACTTGTCATTATCATGAGGGGCAGACGCAGTGTGTACTGTATATTGTATTGTATTTAAACATTTATAAAGCGCCTCTAGTAGGGTGAACCGTTCAGAGGCGTATAGTGTATAGTATTCACGCAGCTTCCCCATGTAGGCATATGCATGCACATATAGTGTGTCTTATATAATAGGCCTACGTGTGCTTGTATGTACACATGTATGCCTGCATGTAGGCCTAGTTAGATTGAATATGTTCTGGTTTCTGTGTGTTGACCGCTATCAGTAGTTGATATATCTTGTTCAAAATAGAAGTTCTGCCTCTGGCATATAGATGCAGTGGTTGGGGTTGAGTTGGGTGAGGGGTGGGTGTAAGGGTGAGATGGTGGGGGATGGTGACTGGTGTCGCCTCGAGTGAATGATTTGTCATCTCGCCTTCTCCCGAACCCCACATAACAAGGACTTTATCGCACGGCGACACCCGTCTAACCTTTCCCGTATCGGTAAATCGTCGCTGCTTTCAGCGCCCGCCAACCCCTTGATCGATGGGGGCCGTATGCCCGGCCGACCGACACGACGGGGCCACGAAGGGTCGCCGCCGCCGCCGATGCCGACGATGCCACGGGCCTTCAGCCCCCGGCCAGCCATACAGCCAGTCAGCGTGCAGTCACCTAGGCAGACAGGCGAATGGTGACGGAATTTATGTGCTGTCGTGTATTTTGGCAAACTGTCGAGAACTTCTCCTCAGAGACCATGTCGACTGACGATCACTGCTGCTGCTGCTGCTGCTGCTGCTGCCATCGATGGGTCAACACCAGCAGCAGCAGCAGCAGCAGCAGCAGCAGCAACCGACGACGCCCCTTTGGCACTGGCACCAACGACTATGACGACGACACCATCAGCAGCAGCAGCATCCATCCACTGCATCTCTCAGATTGATGCTGTTTTAACGCAGCTGTCGCTCACGACCCTCTCTCTGTCTGTCTCTCTATCTGCCTCTGTCTGTCGCTGTCTGTCTTTCTATGTCTGTCACTCTCTGCCTCTCTTTTTCTATAGTTCACATCTCTACCTCTCCCTAGCTCCTCTCAATCCTCTTTTTCATTATATGCATATACAAATGTATGTATATCCATATCAATTATATATTTGCACTGCGTGTGTTCATGTATGTATGTATGACGTATGTATAATTGTATATACAAGTATATATATACATATGTATATGCTTCTATATAATAAACATTTTACCAGTGTTATTCTCACCACTGCATATAAGCCTATATAATTTATATATAGATCTATATATGTATATAATGAATATTTTATCCGTGCTCTTCTTGCCGCTGGCACCTGCTCCACAATTACATTCGGTCTTGTATAAATATTTTGAAAGGAGCAAAGATTCTCCATAACAAGCGGAACATTCATACACTGCTTCCTCCTCCTCGTCCTTCCCTTCCTCCTTCTACTCCTCCTCCTTCTCCTCGTCCTCCTTCTAGTTTAGCGACGCTCATCACTGTAGTCATTCGTTGATGAAGTGTAAATATTTTGACTAAACCTGGTGGTGCTTCTGATGCGCGCTGTGTTCGCCAGGTGGAGCATATCCTCTTATTGTCTCCACACAATGTTGTAGCGCATTATAAGACGCGCTGAGTTTTGCCCTTTCATTCGTCGGCCGCGGCACAAATGAGCGCACTAGAGATTTGACGAACGACTGAATGAGCGAGTGAGCGAGGGAATGAGTGAGTATGTAGAAGAGAGTGAGTGAGCGAATTATATATTGATTGAGAGTAAACGTAGCACGCAACGGAGCGTCATCGTGAGTGAGTGAGTGATTGAGTGAGTGAGTGATTGAGTGAGTGATTGAGTGAGTGAGTGATTGAGTGAGTGAGTGATTGAGTGAGTGAGTGACTGAGTGAGTGATTGAGCGAGCAAGTGAGTGAGCGATTGAGTGATTGATTGAGTGATTGAGTGAGTGAGCAAGAGTAGAGCACCACCTTTGACGTGCAGCATGACGAGTTTGCTTTTGACTGGGTTCGTGTTGATAGTGCACCTGTACTGTCCCTCGTCGTCCCATCGGATGTCGCGGATCTGCAGATTCCATTCCTTGACCAATGGTCGAACGACACTGAACCGAGTGTCGTCAACCACACGACGCTCTTCATACGTCAGAGGAATCGAATTGTAGTCGAGCCAGGCCACCTGCGCCACATGTACAGACACACCCCATTATACACATACATAGGGTAGAGTGGGGCGAAGTGTAACGGCCAAATATAGACCCAAATTTGCATAGTGTAGGCAGTGTCGCTTGTGTGACGTATAAAAATTAAGCAATGTTGCCTTCGTCTTTCAGAGATCCTGCGTGGCCGAGTGGGTTGTAATATAAACGTGGAGTGTGAGGTTGTACTCTGCCTCCGACACTAATCATCTTCGATATGAAACAGTGTCGTTAAGCCCGAATACAACAACAACCTTCGTCTTTATCGTCTGTATCATGAGCGTTAAGTCGAAGTCAGACGATAAGCACTGAGGTAAAAAATTACACATCGCACATCTGTGGCAATGGTAACCTCAATCCGCAAGACAAACTTAAAGGCTGATGCAGTCACCTATATAGACATAATTACTGTGGGCTGGGGAAACTGCAAATCAATGCGTCTGTGCTTTCTTTACGATTGGCAGCCAATTCTTAATATAGGGTAGAGTGAGAGGGCATCAACCAGAGTTGTGTATTTGGACGCAATGTCTTATCGTGTCTGTGGGTTTTCAGATAACGACAACAACTGCAGATTGTAGAGTTGATTGAAGCCGTGGAACTATATAGACTATAGATAGTCTTATAATAATCTTTCACTATTCTCCCACGCGCTGCATCGGCTTAGAAAGAAATAATTCTAGCAATCAGAACTTATTCTAAAACAGAGGGTATAGGCTATATAATTATATATGAGTGTAGCCTGTCTACAACCGGAGAGTATTTGCATAACGCTGGTCCATGCCACATTGCCACAATATATTTTATTTAATAAAGCCATTTATTTTGCGCCGCTACAGTTATAAGAAAAACTGTTTGCCTAAGTGAAATCAAGAATGCCTGTAAACGATCAAGAAGCAAAAGAAGCAGGAGAAGAAGGAGGAGAAGGAGGAGGAGGAGAAGAAGAAGAAGAAGAAGAAGAAGAAGAAGAAGAAGAAGAAGAAGAAGAAGAAGAAGAAGAAGAAGAAGGAAGATGAGAAGGAAGAGAGTAGGCGGCGGAGGAGAAGAAAAAGGAAAAGAAGAGGAAGGAGAAGGAGAAGAAAGGGAAGGAAAAGAAGAAGAATGGGAAGGGGAAAAGAAGAAAAAAAAGAGAAGGAGAAGGAAGAGAAGAGGAAAAAGTCGAATGACTGATGAAAGCTTTCCAGAGCTGTATGCTAAGTGTAACCTTGAATTTGTTAAGGTAGTCGATGGAGCATGGAAGGACAGCAGTTTGACCTTTGACGACCGTCACATTGACAATAGGAACATCGAAGATCGGCTCCATTCCAATCGCTGCAATAACACAATATTATGCACAATAAGTCAGTAACACAATATGCACAATAAGTCAATAACACAATATGCACAATAAGTCAATAACACAATATTATGCACAATAAGTCAATAACACAATATTATGCACAATAGGTCATTAACACGCGTTTCTATGCTTGACTATGACCAACATAATCATGTAGTCGTTAAAGTCTTCGGCTAATTATACCATCTCACAAAAGGCGAGAAGGCCCAAGCAAAGTACTGTTAACATCTGATTTATTAATGGCCTGCAGTTACTGTAGGCCTACACTGCAAAACTTATGCGCATTAGGTCTAGGTCTTTACTTTAAGAGTTTAGTGTTAAGAGAAAAAGTAATGTACTGCACTCAGACTATAGGCTAGCCTTAATCTCGTGTCAGTTAATCTGATAATTATAATGGTGACTAATGCCTTCAATAATAACACAAACAGAAGAATCTGACCCACGGCTACAACCTCCACCAATTGTAAATTCTTCATTACAAGTGTACCATATTTTCAAAAGATCGTTGATGTTGCTTTCGAATGAGGCAATAGACCAAAATTGCATATGTCTTTATTTTAATTGAACAAAGTAGCGAACTTTAAAATTATATCATTTTAATTGACAACTGTTTGACGCAGTGACACGAGGAATTTCCTCTATACGCAATACTTCGAAAAAGTATTGGCTATTATACATAAACATTGCATGCAGCGAATATTTAAATGGAAAATAGCCAAAGCCATGCAGGGCTAAAAATGGGTCTAAGGTTGAAGAAATGAATAGCACAAAAAAATATTAGCCTACACAGTACACACTACACAGTATACACACTTGCATGCATAAAAATAGATCTACGTACAAAACAATAATTCGTTGGTCAACACTGATGCTGATTATTGTGAATTACAAAGCTATGTAATCGATATTTCTGTAGTGAGCAGCTCAGAAGCAATAGAAATATCGATTACATAGCTTCTGAGCTGCCCACTACCTTGTAGAGACGCCCCTGTAGCTGCATGCTCTGTGTTACGGAGCCATGACAATTATTATTATTTATATTTTTATTTTTTTTATTTTTTGCCCTGAGGTACTTCATTCCCCCAGGGACTATTATTATTTCAAGAATGTATGTTTTGGCGTTTATTATTATTATTATTATTATTATTATTATTATTATTATTATTATTATTATTATTATTATTATTATTATTATTATTATTATTATTACTGTTATTATATATTCCGGTTATCATTTCACGAACTGTTGAAGACTTTTTCGCTTGATCTCGGCCGGGAGCGCCTCTGAGTAGTAACCTTGAAGGGGCGCTATAAAAATTCTGATTCATTGATTGATTGATCATTATTATTGTTATTATTAGCCTTTATACAGACTACGATTCAAGGTCCGTGTGCAGCAGATGGACAGCCATTGCATTTTGGATGTAGTGCGTGTGTAGTTCAAAGACTAGGCCTACACTTCATCACTAATAGCCAAATTTACTTCAAGAACTAACTAAAAACAGTTAGTATTACCTGTATAGGCTATTTCAAGCCAATTAAGCCATTACAAACAAAGTTCTATCAATATCTGAAGACCATCGACGTAATATATTGTTCCTGGTGAGTGTATAGATCGCCAGAACCCCTTTCTCATCGCAGCATGTGACGTCATTTGGCACTTATAAGCTGCCTCTTAGAGTTTTGACAGATTATTTATCAGATGAAGTCGACGAGTGACGTGTCTACTGCATGGAGCGATGCATCATGGGAAGCGAAGGACTCAGGTGCAGCACACATGTAGACACTGTCATGGATAACGAATAATCATAATGCAAACCAGAATCCTTTCATAAGCTGCACTTATTCATAAGATGGAGACCACCCTATAAAGACCGGATATATTAGCACACAAAGCATAGACACATTGGGCCTAGCAGCCCTAGCTATTACAGTCGTTCGAACAGTCGACTTTAGACAACGATAGTTTACAGTTTCCAGAAAATAGCTCGTTTTATATACGAATGCTGCATTCACAAGAACTGCTTGAAGTGTATGTTATCCAAGTTAGCCTTGTATCTTAATTATTATTATAAAATAACGAAGATATAGGCCTATAGAGCTCAAGCAACAAATGCTATTGCCTTT
The DNA here is from genome assembly GCA_945859605.1 of Lumbricus rubellus. Taxonomy (NCBI): domain Eukaryota; kingdom Metazoa; phylum Annelida; class Clitellata; order Crassiclitellata; family Lumbricidae; genus Lumbricus; species Lumbricus rubellus. The sequence continues at coordinate 47,468,079 of OX243811.1, read as the reverse complement.
TCAGCGTTGCTGATCATTTGCATCGGATACACCCTATGTCTATTACAGTGGCGTATAGACAAGAGGGTTTGGGGGATTAAAACCCGCCACTGGTCTATACTTAGGCTACATACAGGGTGGCTCAAAAAAAAATACCCCACCGGATAAAATGCAATATCTTCGCAACCCATTGACATTTTTCTACGAAAATTTTCCAATTTGTAGGGGAATGAATTTCCAACAATCCCTGAAAGTTTAACTTTAAAATTTTCATGCTTGCAAAAGTTACAGCTGTTCAAACTTTAATTTCCGTTTTTTCGAATTTCCGCGGAAAAATGAACGTCATTTGTTGATTTCCATGTAAAATAATATCACCTTTCACTGTCACCTCAGGAATCCGTTTTACAGTTTATCGTAAAGTATGATGGGAGTGTCTATTCCCTGCTTTAACTCGAGATCAAATTATTTTTGTGAAGCTCAGTATGGCCTTGCTGATCGAGTCATACGGCAACTGATCCCACATTAGCAGCAAGACTTCCTTCAGTTAGCCAATGTTCTCCAACTTAGGTTCCCAGTCGTAATAAACAAAAGGGTTAAGGTCTGGCGAGTTTGATGGTCATTCACCTGTGCCAATAAATTTACCGCAGTTGATGGCAATAAGATGGCATCATCATAGTCAACCCTGCCGTGCTAGCAAGCAGGCGCACCGTCCTGCTGGAAAATAAAACCAAATGTTAGAACATAACTGCAGTCTTCAATGAGTCTGGGTAACAGAGTTCAACGGTAAGTTTGACGTTTAGCCTACTGAATGGGATGAAGTGCAGTCTTTCCTTGCAGCCGTAACACACGCCAGCAGATTTGACGCCGAAACCATGATGTGCTTTGCAAACTTTACCTTTGCAACTACCAAGCGAATTTCGTGAACATCGCGCTTTTTTCCGTCAGACCAAACGACCACTGTCTTCCTGTCTCTTTTCGACATCTGACTTTTGCTACATAATCACGTCTACAGATAGCCTTCAATGTGCTCAGGCTCCACTTTTCATTGGGTATTTTGCTATGATCTTGCAATACCCCAGTCTCTGATCGCGCAACGCCTGAGTTCCCACTTTATCATCTGCAGAAACTTTGCCCATGACGTTCAGTACGGATTCACAAATTGAGATCTTAATATATAAAATATCACCAAATACTACCAGATTGCTACATAAACAGCTTATTTACAGCTCTTAGAGAGGTCATATGACATCATCATCACTTTATGTGTTGAAATTTGCAAAAAATCTTTAAAAAATCGCATGTATTTTAACGTGATTCTGCGGAAATTCGAAAAAATGAAAAACCATTTTTGCACAGCTGTAACTTCTAAAGTGATACAGATTCATTATTGAGATTTTCAGGGATTGTTTCAAATTCTCTCCTCTATAAATCCTGCTATTTTCATAGAATAATCTCGATTGGTTGCGGAGATATTGCATTTTTGCTGCTGGGGTATTTTTTTTGAGCCACCCTGTATAATACTCACACGACTCCTCTTCGTATTCTTCTTCATATGCATCGTTGTAGTCGTAACCTGTGTCGCCCTCTGTTTGAGCTGAAATGTATTCAGTTCATACATGTATTATATCGTCATTTATACATCAACTAATGACATGCATGCCCAGGCACACGCATGCGTGCTCACACAATCACCGAGGCTACAAGAGGAAACTTGCATCCACTCAACTGCATGTCACGCAAACTATTAAGACAACGCTATTATGTGCATGTATATTGTATGGAAAAACTTGTTCATGAAGCGACCAATCCTCGGATCGAGGATGGTCGATGTCAAGACAAGACAATAATGTATACGGTCTATAATTTTATGACATACATGTAGCCTATACCTATACAATAGTATACATTGCATAATGCATATAGTCTATAACTATATAATATTTTGTAAATTTTAAAGGCTTCCAGCGGTTAAAGTGATTTGGGTGAGCAGTGGAAACGTCGAATAAGAGTTTTATTGGAACGCATGTGTTTTCAGGGTTTATGCATGGCGAACATGAACTGAGTTTACGATTACGATTACAAACAGTGGGAACTCAAAGTACAGCATTTCGAGAGCAGTGTGAACACCGTTCTAACGCATTTCCATCCACTATAAACTCAGAAGGTTTCCTGTCCTGCATCGGCTTTGCAGCCAAGACACCCGTCAATGACAAACTGACGCCTACTCATTTCATTGCCACAGATATACTTTAGCAATCGCGTCTGGAATTATTTGTGGAATTGTGAGATACAATTAGAACTATTAATCTGACCTTAGCTTTCGTCTAAGTTTACAGTCTCCTCACTCATATACGAACACCCGGCTGGGAACACAACATTCGCGCAGGCATCATTTAAAGTTTTTAACATTGTTGTCATCTGCATGGTTCGACACTTTGCATCGTATTTATGTATATTATATCATTGTATGATATATACATTGTATATATAATATATAATACGTATATAATTATATGCGCGTACACCATCGTCCGAAGGCTTAAATCGTCCTAAAAGCAGATGATTGGTTAGTGTCAGCTGTTGAAAAATTCTCTATCTGTCACTGGTAGGCCTATACTGGTTTTAAGTCAAAACAATTGTCACTGATATCTGTGTAGGCAGACTAGCTATCCATGGATCAGAGATAGAACAGCGGTCATTGAGTGTTTGTCATACATGTAGCAGCTTGTAGCTGCTTTTGATTACTCAAACGACGGATGCATTGCAGATGTCAGCGGAAATTGTCCAGTGTCGTGCTACGCTATTCAACAGCATAATAATAACACCACAGTGGATCTGTTGCATTCAGTTATAGATACTGTACATAACCGGTTTGCATCAATGCTGGTTGAAGAACAGTAGCGGCGCTAGGGGAGAGGGGCTAGAGGGACTAAGAACCCCAAAAGACCAACCATTTTGTTCCCCTGTAAAAATAAAATATTTAGAAGATTAGCCCCCCCCTCCAACAAAAAATGAAGCAGACGACTGAAAAAAGGTCGTCAGAAATTTTGGCGAAAAAAAATAGAAAATTTCCTGCTCGAGTTCAGCCCCCCCCCCCCCGATGAGTATAGAGTAAAGTTCTCTTGTTGCATTAACCAGAGTCAGATATGATGTAATAAAATCGGTCGTTTTATCACATCAGTCTCAACAGACCTCAGTGAAGATGGAGTCTGCATGAGACGGTGGTGGTTGACAGACAGAAACCAGCGACCACAGCAGAGGTCTGCAGGAATGACGAGGTTGCATGGCGGATTTTGCCTTACTGTAGCATACTTTGTAACGCGACGCTTTATATCTGAGTAGCTACTTCCGCTGCGCATTTGCACCGCGTGGGTGATTTATATAGAGGTCGACATGGAAATCGTCCGAATGAAGACCTATTTGGCTTCTTGGCTCACATCGGAAATTTCAGAGGTCATGTACGATAGCTTAATTAAGACCGACTTTTTGACTTTCTCTGTCTTTCTGTCAAGAAAATGCTAGAGTAGGCCTGAATTGCGCAATAGTTATTTTCAACAGCCTGATAATTATTTGGAGCCTTATCGAAATGAATATGGAAAATGCTGACTGTGATGTGCATGATATTCTCTGGATAGAAGTAGGTCTTTGGTGGACAGATGGATAGATAGATGGACGCTCAACTGAATGGACGATTCATAGGTGGCGCCAGGAATTGTTTAATGATTTCGGTTGATAGAAACGAGGAGTCCTGCGTCAGCCTCTGATGTCAATGAGTCAGTGGGTCGGTCAAGCAGGGCAACATATTGTAGCGCCAGATGTATACTTGGTCTTCTCCACGTCCATCTTTTAATTACTCGCTGCAGCCATTTAGCATAATTACAACGTGTCTTCGTTTATGTGAAGTCGATAGACTCATTACCGTCGAATTGCTCACCACGTATCGCAAATGAGCTGCGCATATAGCGCCAAAGCCCAGTACTGTAGACAGTCACAACACAGACGGATATATTCGCCCAATGACAGACGGACACCGAAGCAGGAATGTATGCATCTCGACAGACAGATATACACACGAAAGTAGTTAGCAGACCGTTGCGTCTCGCACAGTATTAATGTCACAATCCACGTGACCTACGCTGGTGTCCTACTCCACATGTCGCCCGCAAGCCTGTGCCTCGCCTAACATGTCGGCGTATACGGGCTGAGTCCGCAGACTGGTTTCAAACTCCCATTTTTACATACCCTTATTGGCCACTACCCACCCACAACAAATCTAGAACTTTACTTACCGGGTACTTGCTCGTAGTCTATATTCATTCGCCACCGCAGGCGCCACCAATCGTTGGTCGAGATCAAACTGTCTGAGAAAGCGACTAAGTGGCTGACTGACTTATTGACTGACTTACCATCTGACTTACTGCTTAGAGCTAATATAGGATGGCAGATAAATAAGGTTGCAGTCATACGAGACGAAAAAGACGAGAGGAGAAGAGAGATGGATTAAATGCAGTTCTATTAGGTAAGCGGTCAAACTGTCTGACTGAATCTGTTGACGTCCAAACGAACCCATGAAATTCTTGACGAAACGCCGCATAGCCTTCATCTCCCCACTGTCTTATTGCGCGGATATCTGCCTCACGCAGGGTAAACGGATAATACCTTGCAGGTTCAATTGCCATCATTGTGAAACCCGAGAGGTCATAAACTGAATGCTTAATGAAGATTTTGCGTTAACTTCATCGTGCATCTGAAGGTCAGCACAACAGCATGGCTTCCTTCTAACCAGCATTGCTCCATAGCAGTCGTGTTTATAACGGCAAGACTATACTTCGTTGGCCACCTTAGGATACGATACACAGCGGGTTGGACCACGCAGGCCCTATAATCTCCTCCATCGAAATCTCGCCACCGTCAAACTAGTCTCCCACAGGGAAATGGATGACTTGAGAACAACGGAATCTCGTCACTAGACGCCGCTTTACTATATATACATGTATATTATATATATATATTATATATACATGTATATATATATATAGTACTATAGCTATACTTGATCCATTCGAATGACGACGACAACGGCCGTAGTAGATTTCATTATAGCAGAGACTGACAACAGCTACTGTGAAACGGTGATAATTCGCACGAATATAGAAACCACCGAAGGTCAAAGAAACGCATACGTACATACATACGTACATGCATTACATACATACATACATACATACGTACGTACGTACGTACGTACATACATACATACATACATTCATGCATGCATACATACGTACATACGTACATACAGTCGTACATGCAATAATAACGCCCTTTGGAGTTACATACATGTACATGTACGAATACAAACCAAAAGTGAAAAAATACAAATCTTAAGTGTATACATCCATATATGCATACATGCAAGCATAAATTCCTGCATGGACTGTCATACAACTACCCGCCTACACACATCTACACATACCATAGGCGTACGAGGCGGGGGTGCAGAGGGGGGCAATTGCCCCCCCCCCACTTTCGGGCAAGTATGGTTGGTTTTTCGGGCAAAGACAGACCTAATGACTAAAAAAAGGTCATCAACTTTCGGGCAAGTCCGGTTTTTCGGGCAAAGACAGACCGAATGACTAAAAAAAGGTCGTCAACTTTTTTTAACGTTTTTTCGGGCAGAAGTTCAATCTTTGCCCCCCCCCCCCACTGCTGAAATCTCCCGTACGCCTATGACACATACACACACCTACACATAGCTACACACACCTACACACACACACATACGCACACGCACACACACACACACACACATGAACGCATATATAGAGGCACATATATACGACGTCTGAACTGCATGCTCGTGTAATATTGTGTGTATGCATCCTGCATCTACTGCAGCAGCTGCGTCATCAGATGTGGGTCATTCGGTGACGCAATCACTCATTTAGCGCCAGTAGTTCTTCTGACCTTCGTTCGTTCGCTCATTCATTCATCGTTTATGCTGCACACCACTCGCATTGATTACACCGCAATATAATATTTCTACCACAACTTTGTCATAGCCGCCGCTGACTGCAGAAGACGCTGACCATGGTTGCCATGGTTGCCATGGTTGTCATGGCACCAGGCCCGGCCCTAGGGCGTGCGAGGCCCAAGGCAGCTGAGTTTCTCAAGCAAAAATTTACGGAGTTGATATCCTGTTAGTACGGCATTGACACTACCGTGTGACTTATAGGCCTGTTTTAGTAATGCAAAATCAAGAACGCCCGTACACTGGGGGCACTAGTCTTGCTCTGAGTAGGCCTACAATTAGCACTTATTTTTTTAACATCCATAGCCTATGTTCTGGTTTTTGACAAAAGCTCTTTGAGCCAAAGCACGGACGAGGCGAGTGAATTACAAAGTGAAACGGAGAAATTCGCATTTAGACATCTCTGTGAAAAATGCATGTTCTTAATTTCCTGATTTACATTTTTCGAGCACTTGCTGAGAAATTTCACCCCAACCACTGCGTTTCGCGCTATTTTGTAAAAATGGTTGCAGGCGTCTAGGCCAGGGTCCTCAAACTGTGGTACGCGTACCCCTAGGGGTACGCCGGGCGCCGATAAGGGGTACGCGAAAATTTCCGGAAATTTAAATTTTTATTAGAGTTTATGCGCGTTTTGTCCATTTTTTCTTGATTAGAAATGATTTTTAACGTTGCTTCGTGTAACAGCATCGTCATTATTTTATTTCTTTCACAACATGACATTGTGATTGGGCTCACATACTAAGCTTATAATATTATAGGGCATGCAACATGACTGTTTATATTTAGGCCTGCAATATAAATTTGAAACAAAATAATGTATAAATGGTTGAAAGAACCAAAGCCAGAAATTCTCAGCGTAGGCTATTATAGAGCTCAAAAGCATAGTTAAATATTGTTCTATATAGGATTAATTTCTCGTCGAGCTTTAAAATAAATTTGTGATTTTGTTTCAGCACCTCATATAATTATATATCTGTTTGAAACTAGTTTTTAAACTGTATATTCTTGCTATCAAAAATAAATATGGGATAAATTTGAGTTTGAAATCGACAAATATTAAACCAGGTAGGCCTAGGCCTAATTTTTTATTTTAAACCTGTGCTAGTCGAAGCAAGCACACAACAATAATAGGCCTAACCCTATAGGTTAGCTCTTTCTTACTGGGATTATAGACCAATTTCCCTTTTTTTGTTGATTGTGATTGCATGATTAAAACTTTGCATATTTTCAATTTTGCTCCATGTAGACTCTACGACTCTAATAGGCCACACCATACAATGATTAAAAGAACTTTTAGTTGGCACTGCAATGGAGACTAAGCAATGGCATTTTTCTGATCTGACTTTGCCGGGGATACGCCACCATTCGATTTTTTACTTGGGGGTACAATAAAAATAAAGTTTGAGAACCCCTGGTCTAGGCTACGTGCAAAGTTGAAGTAAAATAGAAAAATGAAGCAAAAGGCTGTTAACACTAGAAGTTTAATAATTATATGAAATAATAATTAATAATTATGTTCAATTAATTATTTGAATATCTGACATTTAAAATAGAATGCCAATTGGCCTAATGGAAATATTTCAAAATCCTTATTGCTGAAACTTTGTTAAGCCTAGTCTTTATAAATGAAAAATAAGCATAATTTGAATTGTTACGCGACTACCGACACATTGTAACCATTGTCAATCACAACAAAGTAGAAAAAATATTGCCAGCAGTGCGGGGCCCTGGAAGCGCGGGGCCCAAGGCGGCTGCCTCGCTCGCCTTGCCCAAAGGCCGGGCCTGCATGGCACCTGCTGAGATATTCGCATTTATCAGAATAAATGCGGAAAACATGTCACTCCCTTCTCTTAAATTGCGGACTGACTAAATTTGCAACCCTTTTCTTGAATATGAGCCATATAATATAAAAGTAGCCTATCAGGGCCGGATTTAGGCATGTTCAACATGTTCGGCCGAACAGAGGCCCCACACTTTCCACACTTTAGGGGGGCCCCACAAAATGTGAAAACAAATTTGTTTAGGAAATTTCGACGAAACGACTAATTTCCGTGAAATTTCGCCAGATGACTAAAAAAAGGTCATCAACTTTTTTGGCGGATGAAATGGTATGATTTTCCCGAATTTGTTTTCCCCGACTAAAAAAAAAATTTCACGGAAAGGGCCCCCACAAAAATTTTCCGGACAGGGCCCCCACATTGCTTAATCCGGCCCTGTAGCCTATTATATATATATATACACACACACACACGTGCATGTATAATAATAATAGGCCTATACATACGTTTCTAGATCCTTAGCCACTTCATAAAAACTCAGATACAAAAATGCGTGACCTTAGTATCGCCATCTATTGATAGCTGAAAGTGAATCGTCGGTCTAGATAATTTTGCTTGGCCAACAATATGGTATATCTATGATTAGAATAATGCTCATGTAACAATGTGCTGAGAACCACTTGAAAGCGATCATGATGATTATTCCACTGTTATAAGCTCGTAGCATTGGTCGATTGTCGTTGCTAAGCAACGTCGGTATGCATGCAAGCGCCAAATTCCAAGACAATCCGCTAACCCACAATAATTCAGAGCATCATGAGGAACATAATATTGTAGAGTCATTAGCAGAAGTAGGTCCAGCCATGTAGCGCATGTCCCATCCAGCAATTTACACAGAGAGAAGGTAAAAACTCGGAGACAAAATTTCCATCGGGTCCAGAGTAAAATCTCCATTGGAGTCCGAACGATAGTCGAATTATTAGCTGGTGCTTTAGTTGCGGTTGACTGCCAGATGGCTCTATATAAATTGGAGTTTTGGAGTTTATTAAATTATGCAATTACAATGTCAATAGGCTAACCGTCAGAGTTGCGAAACCGCTTAATCTGAAACTCTTTGCAATCGTAAAATTGCTTCTCCTCGATTTCATGGTAGGCTATTTCAACACAGGGGTTCATAAGAGATTTAATCTACACAAAATTTACCTGTTGAAGTTATCTGCCATTTTTCCTGCTTGTCTGATACTCTCATCATTAATTTTAAAATATTCTATGCTTGTGTTCCTCTGTTCCTACTGCATAATTTCCCTAATGAGTTTACATTTTTTCATCTAGTGCTTATTTTTTGCTGTGTCGGCCTAATGGCTTTCTGCGTTAATTCTGATGGTTTCGAATTTATTCGTGTACACAGTGATTTCATGTTTATCGTAATAATTATATACTTGGATTTTTCAAATATTTCATGTAGAGTGATGGTTTTTCCTGCTGGATTTAAGCAATCCCCTTGTCATCCACGATTGTTTAAATTTATGAATGATTCAGTCAAGCACGTATACAACGTGCTCACAGATGAATGAATGCAAGACGCTGCTGCTGGTATACTTGAATCAGAGACTCGGACTGTCGGACATGGATGCAACTAAGTGAGACCGATGTACTGACGAAACATAAAGAGGTTTAAGTTGTCGCTTGAAAGATATGATGAGATTGTTGCGGTCGACTACTGCACCAGCCTCACGTTATAAAGTCTGCAAAGAGAAAGATATTATTTCACGGAATGGCGTCTGTGTTGGTCTATTTAAGTATACGGCTACGTAAGTCTGTATGTGTTTTTATGTTTGTGTATGTACATGTATGTATGTTTGCGTGTCCTTGAGCATAGTCTACAGACTATGTATGCATGTATCATGTAATGTGTATAAATGTATGTTTATAGGTATATGCTCAAGTATTCCTGTATGTATGTATGCATGTATCCGCAGATAATTAGCTGTGTATCCAAACATGTATATATCTATGAGACTGTAGTACACGGTTGTTTGAGGCATGCGTTGCATAGGTTGGCACGTCCCACAGTTATCGGTCAATCAGACTCACGTAATGGAAGAGTGGAAACTGGAATTGGAAGAGCGAGTCCCTCTGCCACCGCCGTCGTCATTGGCACTGGCATTGGCGATGGCTGCCGTGTGACGACGTGCACCTCATAGATCTACTTTATCTCGGTGCAAACAATATGCTTAAGTCGTCGTTGCAACAAGACGAGACGAGTAAACGGGTGTCGACCATTTCCATGGAAAACGACGACGACAGCGCTGCTAATGAGGCGAAGGAGATGAGGAGGAGGAGTAGGAGGAGGACGAGGAGGAGGAGGAGGAGAAGGAGGAGGAGGAGAAGGAGAAGGAGAAGGAGGAGGAGAAGGAGAAAGAGAAGGAGGAGGAGGAGGAGAAGGAGGAGGAGAAGGAAAAGGAGGAGGAGGAGTAGGAGGAGGAGGAGGAGAAGGAGGAGGAGAAGGAGGAGGAGTAGGAGGAGGAGAAGGAGATGGAGGAGGAGGAGGAGAAGGAGAAGGAGGAGGAGAAGAAGAAGAAGGAGAAGGAGAAAGAGAAGGAGGAGGAGGAGAAGGAGGAGGAGGAGGAGAAGGAGAGGAGAAGGAGGAGGAGGAGCAGGAGGAGGAGGAGGAGCAGGAGGAAGAAGAGGAGCAGAAGGAGCAGGAGGAGGAGAAGAAGGAGGAGAAGGAGGAGGAGGAGGAGGATGAAAAGGAGGAGGAGAAGGAGGAAGAGGAGGAGGAGAAGGAGGAAGAGGAGGAGGAGGAGGAGATTGACAGATGGGGAAGAAGATGAATGCATCGGATACGACGATGTCCGAATGATGCTCATCTCTTCTGAGCTGCAGCATCAGCAGCAGCAGCGTATACAGCAGCAGCATCCCTGTTTCCATGGCAACACGAATCGCTTCCATTTTTCCGCGAATTTCTTTTTTATATTCGCCTGATTTTTTTATGCACTCTAGTAAATTAATTCTTCTCACTTCTCAGTAACCTTCAAATAGTCGGCAGCTTTGTTCTTTGGCACCTGCGCTTCTTATTCTCAAAGCCATTGTGACTATTTATGGGCCTATTTCCTTTCTTAATATATCTTCTGAGCTTCTAGTTACGCTTATTTCTACCATCAGTGTTGATTATTATACATAGACATTAGACACCACCTACACATGCAGAGTAAATCTTGCTCTATTAGAAGCATTCAAGGCGCTGTATAAATAATTATCCTCGTATGCATGCATATATAGATGTATCGTAATCGTATTCTAAATTTATATAGCGCTACTTAAAGAGAAACTCACCAGAGGCTCTCCCGACCTGACACCAAATCACAATAAAAAATAATGGTTTTCGAACGCTTGCGGAAAAGGGGAAATGAAAGACGAAGAAGTTCATTATACGAAGACTACCACTATATAGGCCTACTATAGGTAGCTTATTCCAGATGTAGTCTATGCATGAATTCATGTAGGCCTATGCATGTATGCATAACGTCTATTTGTATGTTTGTACATGTACGTTAATAAAGGCCACTTATATCTATTTATTTTCAATAATTGTTACGAAAATAAATTGAACCATTGAAAGCTGTGCTACGGAGTAAATTCAAACGACAAGTTATTAATCCCAATCTTATTTATGAAAATTAAATGTACATGTATAAAATGAGAACTGAATTGTAAGATTCAAACTAAAGGGTTGAATTACCCGCACATAAAAACCCAAAAATTCCATCCCTGGCCTCACATTCGTTCTCATCCTCCTCTCTGTTCCCCTTCTTCTTCTTTTTCTGCATTTGGCCCAACTCTGAATATGCATATCCTTTTGCCTCCTTTTCACCCCATGTAGGCTATTTTAGTCCTATACGATACGCTGTCTGTATAAAACGTATCGAGCTCAATCTTCTTTCTCCACACTTTAAATAATGACTTATTATGCAATGCATCCATGGCGACAGATAAGAAAGAAGATGACACAGATGACCCAAACATACTCCTAAACAAAGGTTTTTCAAATCGTCCAGTATACACACAGACACATACATACATACAAGGTATACATACATGCATACATACATACATACATACATACATACATACATGCATACATACATACATACATAACACATGCATAAATAAATACATACATACATATTACATACATACATGCATACATACATACATACATACATACATACATACATATATATATATATATACATACATGCGTACATACAAACATACATGATGGACTGACTGAGCCGTCGATGCGATGGATCTCACGACGTGATAAAAGTTCCCAATAGTCACGACGTATACCTTCACATACATACATACATACATACATACATACATACATACATACATACATACATACATACATACATACATACATACATACATAACACATACATAAATACATGCATACTGTACATGTACATACATAACACATACATAAATACATACATGCATATTTATAATTACATACACAAAAATATTACTAGCATGACATGGAATTGCATTAATGTCGAAAATGACTTAGATCTACGTATGATAATTAGTAATTACTGTTAGTAATCATCTTTGTACCTATATAATTAATATCATGCACAATAATACCGGGCATAAATAATTAGATATCTACATGTATGTTTCACCCATGACCGTAAGTCAGACTGGTCATTATGCATCGTAAATAGCCAACTTACAAGGAAATGTGTGCGTGTGCGTGTGTGTGTGTGCGGGTGCGTGTGCTTGTGTGTGTATGTGTGTATGAGTGTGTGTGCGTGCGTGCATGTGCTTGTGTGTGCGTGTGTGTGTGCGTGTGTGTGTGCGTGTGCGTGGGTGTGTGTGTGTGCGTGTGTGTGTGTGTGCGTGTACGTGTGCGTGTGCGTGTGTGTGTGTGTGTGTGTGTGTGTGTGTGTGTGCGTGTGCAAGGACAACCGAAAGCTAACGATTGTGAGGGATGGCTGTTGTCATCGTTAGATCACCGAATGAGCTCAATTACCGTCTGTGCTGACTTTTGCTTCAGAAGTTCAGACCGAACTCTTTAAAAATAATTTGTTACTCTATGGAAGGACGAGACTCTTCTTCGAACGTCACTCTTATTTTTAAGGTTGTGAGGAGGGACTGCGTAGGGTAGAGTTTGGTTGAGTCATTTTAAAGAACTGACTTTACAATGGGACATTTAAAACAAAATACATCTGTGTCTTGATGACGTCTCTGAAGTCAATGGAAAAGCTGGTTAGCATTGAGACAATATTGGCAAGCGGTGCTGTGCTCATCAGTACCATAAGCATCATAAAGGAATAAAGGAAAATAATTATTTTCATCATTATCGTTATCATTGTCGTCATGCGGAAAATATCGGAAAGTTAATTGTCGAGCAAAGAGACGACATAATAATTATCTCTGGCTCATCAAGAGATGATCATTTGGATATGAACCCATTTGTAATCGTCGTTGTCCTTGTAGTAGATAACCACCGTCTCTCTCCATCTATCTCCCTCGGCACTAACAGCAGCAGTATCAGCAGCAGCAGTATCAGTATGAGTATCAGTATCAGCATGAGTATAGGCATCAACTATTGGACAGAAGTTCCTATTCCCAGTCAACTACATCCACTTAACATCCGCCGCCGTCGTCATCGTCGTCTGTGATGAGTATACAGCAGCGCCCCATGCGACGGGGAAGGAGGAGGATCTACATTCGGTCGGACTACGACGACGCTCAGCACATTTCCTGTTGGCTGGAGAACAATCAGAGGCGGCGACGCCCCAAGTGATCGTTAAGCCACGTCGTCTACATGTCGTCGCCATTACACGACATTTCTATCGGGAATTTATATGCCTACTTACTCACGTACACATCGTCATCGTCATCGTCATCGTGCTGCGGATATCTCTCTCGTTCTGCTGCGATGGACTTTATTGTTTACCGCTAAACCTAGTCTCGCGAATTATGAGCAATTTATTTCCAAGGGTCCCCGTCCGATAAGTCGAGTGAAGCGGCTGTGCAGTTGTCGTCAGCTGCTGCGTAGTGCGTGTTATACTCGGATGCGTATTATACTCGGGTGCGTGTTATACGCGGATGCGTGTTATACTCGGGTGCGTGTTATACGCGGATGCTATAACACCGCTGCAGTTGTGTCGTCGTCCTCATATATGCATGAGTAAAAATACATCTGGTGCTCTCGGCTCGTTCACAGTTTATTTGCCCATGCATTGAGATGTGCGTGTAGGCTACAACTGGCTACGTGTATGCATACATGTATATTGTATAGTTGGTGTTTAACGACATTGCGTCATAACAACGATGACTAACGTCGCCCTTCTCCTTAATCCATGCTTGGGACTGGCACTTCTATCGAGTACTGACGGGCACTGATATCTGTTGCTATCTTTCAGTTACTGTTTTAATTTGCCAGATAAACGTTCACTCTTATTGTAATCACTCAAATGATGTTTTAATATGTTATTACTGCAAATTTTACTCAATGTTTAAAATAAAGTAAATGCATGGATGTTAATTTGCAAAATAAACACCTGCAACATGGCTTTCTTTTCAACTTCTCTTTATCTCGGGGTGGGGGGTGTATACAATTATTTGGGTATACTCTATCTCGTGACACCTGCATCGTACTTTCTTATGAGAGCCTATATGTTGTGTTGGAGTCAATGAAGTGTGAAGAGTCCCGGGAAATCAGTTTGTTCTTTAGCTCTCGTTGTCCTCATAAAATCCACTGCACATACCTCCACAACAAACCATAACGACATGGTGTATAGGACCTGCCAAACAATCACCAATGACTCAGAGGTAGGAATTCGAATCCGAATAGCAGCGATCAAAGGCTGGAGTCATATGAATGTATATGTATGAGGATCGTTCAGTCCATCATATCGTATATCACATATCTCGTGCAGTCTATTATGATATATACACGTAGCTCTTAGCTATATGCACAATACACTCAGATGTGTTCACGTTAAGAGATATATAATATGATATATAAGGATTCACTTAGCCATTAATCTTTTCCACGATGAGCCCCTTTGACCTTTCATTATAATTACATAGATCTAAGATTTTTTGCAAAATTATCTAACTTTCGAAAACATAAATATATACTATACGCAGTATAGCGTTTCTGAATATTAGTTTCATCAACATATCAAGTTGGAGTTCATTGTGGCACCAGAATAATTATAGCCAGGTACATCATGTACATACATTCTTCCAACTATAATAGACACATTTCTACGAGTGGTATACGTTACATCAGTGATGTCTACGTTTCTCAATGGTTACCTGAAACTAATTCCTATAAGCTGGTGATCATAACCCAGAGTGCACCGGTGGAGACACAAACGAAGGGATAAGGCAGATATACGCACGAGTACATAATTATATAGGCATATAATAGTCTCCCGTTGCAGATGCGCTTGCTGCCTAGGGTCGACTCGTCAGTGTTCTACAAGCTCCTTAAAACTTTTTTGTTTCACCGTGGTTGGACTGGGAGCGCTTCTGAGTGAATTTCTTGAAGAGGCGCTATATAAATTCTTGAAATGAATGAATGAATGAATATATACCTTATAATATTATATATATATGCATATCGTATAGGCTATATGTGTGTATTATGTGTATATGTATAGAAAGTATTAAGCAGGAAGAAACGGAGATAAGGATACATGTATTCATGATATTTAGTCTATATATAAGATATGCGGACAGACACATGTATACGTCACAGAAGATAAGTCATGGCAGCAGACGAAGCAGACGAAGACAAGACAGGTATACATAATATGTCGAACGGTGGCATATATGTTACACGACCAGACAGACAGACAGACGCACGGACAGACAGACGCACGGACAAAGGAAGGGACAAAGACACCGATACTGCAGATAAAGATATCCTGCTGCTGCTGGTGAGACGACGTTTTCATACATGTGAGGCCGTCACCTCTGCTTCTTTTAAGAACGATTTCGCGTTTGATATATATAGATATATAATATGTATAATAGGGTGACACTTAAAAATTTTTTGGTGAATTTCACAGGTCTCACCCTTTTCAATGGTTATGTACCATGCAATAACTATGCATGATTTTAAAAAAATTAATTCATTAATGTTTAGTGGTGGTCCAACGCATCAGAAGTTTGACTTGATGGTCACTGTTTAACACAATGCTAATACACATGTATCTCGAAAGTTGTATTTGATGCAAGTACTGTTTATCAAGTCCATTTATGGCTGTTTTTTTAGTCTGGCCATTCCTTCCTGTATTTTATAACCCCCTGCACTATACTCTTGGTTTTTCTTGGTTTGCAAGTACTTCGAGGAATGAATGGATCAGTGATGCATCATTTCCGACCTTTAAGCTGAGATAAGCTCACAGCTCGGCGACGACCAAGAGAACACTGTCCTTTATCTCCCTATGTGCTTGGGTGTAGTTGTAGGAAATTTACAAGAATATCTAGTGCAGACTAGTGCAATGAAGAGCGTCTTAGTGTTTATAGCTACAAAAATCAGCTCTTGCAGTGGTATAGTGGCTTCACATAGCCTACACTTTGAGATGTCAAAGAGGTTCATCGTGTCCCGGACAAAACTCCACAACTGCAATCACGCTGCCGTCGCAAACAGCCGAATCAAACAGCACCATGCCAACCAACATTTCACTCAGGTATCTAAAATTGTTCGATAGGACGTGTATTTCTGCTGTAACGGCGGTCAAACTTATTGCCTTGTAAGCAATGAGCTGCTTCAACAGTTGCAAGTCATTCCAGGGAGCTGACGTTGGACATTGGCATGTGTACCAATGCCTTGAGATCCACCTGAAGAACAAATACATCGTGCTCATGCAGACTGCATCTCAAATGCAGTCAGATGCCAGAGAGATGGAAGAGGTAGATTGCAATGTATCAATTTCCCTATCCAAATCTCTCAAACAGTGTTTTCGTAGGTCTGCGAGAGTTTGTCATCAGAGATTCGAAGACTATCCCCACTATCACCAAGCTGAGGATATCTACCGTATATGAGACTTGTGTTCCAACAGAACACATGCTCTTGATTGAAAACCAGCATTGCTGTAGAGGATAGAAGTTGTGTGAAAAGATATAGATCGTTTTCGGCCAGCCATATTCCACTCTTTAAAGCAAGTTAAAACGGCTGAAGCTTGTGCCTCACCCCTTCCATTAGGCAGTAAAAGGAACCCCTAAGATTTTCATTGTTCCTTTAGCACAGCGGGGCAACGTAAAAGCCTTTAACAACCTGTCATTCCAATGAACTTTATGCTGAACTTCAAGACCTAATGATGCATGGGTTTCTTATGATGATGGAGCCGAGAATGTCTGATGGAATTCGAACAGATAACAATTTCAGCAGGATCACAGCCCAGTGATTGTCCTTTGGCTGATGGGATGTGTGCCACATGTAGGCCTATGTTACTAATTTTTTTCCTGTCAAATGCTGCAGTAACACATGTAGGCCTATTGTATTCGAAATGACATTAGACCTCCGTAACTTCTTTTCAGCAGGCGCAAAAGTCAATTTAAAATAACTAACTCCCCGCGACTTTCTTGTATAATTTTCAAATTGACTTATTGGTTTTTAATTAAATAATAGCTGTACCCTATGCATGCCATTCATGATAACAGAGGACATTGAAATAAGCAACAGAAATGTAATTGGTAGAGCATAAAAATATTTAGCACATTTCATATTCAACGTTGTTTCTCATTTCATACTCAACGTTGTTTGTAGGCAAATCTATTGAAAGTTCAAGGTCTTTGGACCACCTCTAAACGTTTTCGTATTTTCCTAAAAATGTTCACCTGCGGTACTGATGTTATAGAGAACACTTTTGAGGGGTGAGACTTTAAAAATTCTCAAATTTATTTTTGTCTGTGGTTGACATTGTCACCCTAATGTATAATATATATATAGTCTATATCGTGTACGGTGTATATATATATATATATATATATATATATATGCACGCTCCTTTCGATGATCGTTGAATATTGATTACCCATATATATGTCATTAACCGTAAGACGAAAACACAGCGTCTCCTACCCGACACCTTGTCTCCTCCTTCTCCTTCTCCTTCTCCTTCTCCTTCTCCTTCTCCTCCTCCTTCTCCTTCTCCTTCTCCTTCTCCTTCTCCTTCTCCTTCTCCTTCTCCTTCTCCTTCTCCTTCTCCTTCTCCTTCTCCTTCTCCTTCTCCTTCTCCTTCTCCTCCTCCTCCTCCTCCTCCTCTTTCTCCTCCTCCTCCTCCTCCTCCTCCTCCTCTTCCTCGTTCTCCTCCTTCTCTTCCTTTTCGTTCTCTGCACAGTCCACTTCTCTTGTTCATCCCCTCAATGCTGCGCTACATTCTCCATTTTGTTTCTCCTCCTCCCCCTCCTCCTCCTTTCCTCCACGTCATCCTCCTCCTCTTTCTCCTCGTCCTCATCCTCCCCTCCTCCTCTTCCTTCCCCTCCTCCTCCTGCTCTCCTCCTCCTCCTCCTTCTCCTCCCATCCACGTCCTTCTCCTCCTTTCCTCCTCCTCCTCTCCTCATCATCCTCCTCCCTCCTCCTCGCTCCTCCTCCTCCTTCTATTTTTATTTTTTGCTGTTGAAGCATTGTGAGTGGCGGCGGTGGCATCGGGCGAACGAAGAGCGCTGCTGCTGGTGGTGCTGCACGTGAGAGTGCATTTTACATGGAGACGTTGTCATCATCAAGAGACGTTGGTCACCAGCGCCGCTATGAATTATGGTCGCCGTCGATTCACCAGCACCGTAGTTCCAGAGACTGACGGCGACAGCGCCACTGACAGCGAGTCACGTGGCCATCTGTCTACCTCCCTTTGTCTCTCTCTTTCTCTCTCTCTTTCTCTCTGTATACTCGAATACCTCTCTGTCTGTCTGTCTCTATGACACGCTCATTGTGTCTGTGGATGTACGAACCGCGTTTAGTTGTGAAGATGAGAAATTCGCAACAATGAACACGTGATGCGATGATCACGTGATGTGATGATCACGTGATGTGATGATATGGCGCCAAATGCCAGCGTCGTCTCTCACTTAATCGGAAACCATCGACGACCGAGAAAACGATTTAAGAATTTAGAGTTAACGACGACGATCTTCATTAATTCATTAAAATGGATGAGACACACGCACACGCATACAAACACAGACACTGACACATATACACATAGAAAC
The DNA here is from genome assembly GCA_945859605.1 of Lumbricus rubellus. Taxonomy (NCBI): domain Eukaryota; kingdom Metazoa; phylum Annelida; class Clitellata; order Crassiclitellata; family Lumbricidae; genus Lumbricus; species Lumbricus rubellus. The sequence continues at coordinate 47,449,047 of OX243811.1, read as the reverse complement.
ACACACGCGCGCACACACACATAATATGCACACACACACACACACACAAAATACGCAGATCTAATAATCTACGGTATGTCAACTAGCCGGCAATTTTATGTATTATGGCAACTGATCGAATACATCGCATGTAGCTCAACTCTTGGTCATTAGCGAAATGCACACAGACACACATGCATTTAGGCTAATATATATACATATTAATTAATTTGTATGTATAATTTGTATATATGTATATAATTACATATCTACGTAATACATAAGTATGTATTTCAAGAATACGTTACGCAGATTGATACATAGGCTACCTAATTACGCATAAAATTATAAATCAATAACTTATTGATCCAGAGATATTGAAACTGACACTGTAGACCGTAGAGGAAGAAATTATACAGCATCTCAGGATATAAAAAGATATTAAAAAGGTGAAATGAAATCAAGTAGGTACGTACATCCATATACATTTATACATACAATGTACATGTATCATGTATGCATCTGCATTGTACAATGTACATACATGCATACGCGCAATCATTTACCGGTATCTCGCTCCTAAATTGAGTCGAACAATTATTAGGCTGATGTTTCGGCTTTTGGTACGCATGAAAGCTTGCCTGTGCCCATGGGATACAAAATGCATTGAAGGCTTTCTAAACGCTGCCCATGCAGCTTTGTACCTCGCTGGCAATTTCTCATAATATAATATAATAATTATGTAAGCAATAAGCTTATAAATCAACGATTTATTTGGATTCATGTGTATAAGGCTTTGCTGCATTGAAGTCAGCAGTCATTCTTAGAATGTTAAATCTGTTCGATTAATGTAATTATACGAGTATACGAGAAGGGGGTCGTCTCTAGATACTACAGCTCATGTCTCGTGAAAAGCCAGACTATAGATTCAGTTGATATTCAGCGTCTAAATTGAAGTGTCCCAGCTGAACAATGAAGTATCATGAACGGAGTATATATATTATATATTATATAATATAGATCTAATCTCAATTCTCAGAGCTCCTTAATCTGAATAATTAACCACTTCCAAGCGTTGCTCGTCTCATCCAAAACCCTTGTGTACATCTATGTATATTCGCTGCAATGGAGCATCAACCCCCTTTCCTCTCATTCCTCTCTTTGAACTCAATAGCTAACCTGTGCTCGCGTGTAGGTGCGTGTGTGTGTGCGTGTGTAGGTGTATGAATGTGTGTATGAGAAGCATTTATATATCACTATACGTCCTTTCAATTTAGTTCTCATCGCTTATACTTCTGTCAAAGCAGCACGCGCATGCTTTTGCTTCCGTCTTCCTCATTCCCATCCATCTCTCCATCCATCTCACCCTCTCTCTTTCACTTCCCCTCCTCCTCCTCTTCCTTTTCCAACTCCTCCTCCTCCTCCTCCTCCTCCTCCTACTCTTCCTACTCCTTCCTCTGTTCCACGCTGGTCGGCTACAGATCCATTAATAACGGTGAACGGGTCGAGCAGATCTCCTTCTCGGCGACTTTATGACGCGTCCATAGAAAATTATCTCTCGCGATTACGACGCCATCTTTGGTGTCCGACTGTAATCTCAGATGTTTTATGGTCGACTGAGACCCGTAGAAAAGCCGAATATCCATCAAAGCCACAACGACGACGACGGCGACGAAGGTGGTGCCAGGCAAGGTGCGCGCCCCCCTCGGCGTTTATAAGATGGCGTCGTCGTTTCACTCGTCTTCTTCTTCCTCTGTTGACGGTGGCGGCGGAGGCGCTGCTGCATGCATGGGGGGGGGTCATCCGTTTAACCACTTAGCTACCAGTGCTGCTGCTGCTGCTGCTGCTGCTGCTACTGCTGCATCCTTATTAAATTATAAGCCCGTGCATCGCCGCCGTCTTTGACATCTGGCCGTTCGGCTATTGTTCGACTGGCCACAACAGGGTTACAGATTCAGTTCTTCTCGTGCATGAGCATCGCATAGAAATCCCGGTGGTCCATTGTGTCCGCTACCCCGTGAAAGCGATCGGCGTAAGAAGCGGAAACGATCCATTATGACAAGGAAACAGCGACTGAAATGCGAGGCGGACAAATTTCCTCCAAGCGAGACGATTCATCACAGAAAATGTCTTTCTCAGGTTGCCTCCATGCAACCGAAGCACAATGCACACACACGAAATCAAATCAAATCAAATCAAAACGCAGATAGACGACGACACGATTAAGGCAAGATTAAGATTCACGAGATTCATCTATTCTGCGTATCAACATCAAACGATCTCCTCCTTCTCTTCCTCCTCTTCCGCTTCCACTTCCTTCTCCCTCTTCTCCTCTTCCTCTTCTTCCTCTTCCTCCTCTTCCTCCTCTTCCTCTTCTTCCTTCTCTTCCTCTCCTCCTCCTCTTCCTCCTCCTCTTCCTCCTTCTCCTTCTTATCTTCTTCCTCTTCTTCCTCTCCTCATCCTCCTTCTCCTCCTCCTGCTCCTCCTCCTCTTCTTCCTCTTCTTCCTTCTCTTTTCTTCTTCCAACCTCCTCTTCTTCCTCCTCTCCTCTTCTTCCTCCTCCTCCTCTTTCTCTTCCTCTTCCTCCTCCTCTTGCTCCTCTTTCTCTTCCTCTTCCTCCTCCTCTTCTTCCTCCTCCTCTTCCTCTTCCTCCTTCTTCCCAGTCGTCTGTCGTTAAATAATGATCCGTGGTGAGTTGTTTGTTGGCACATATACGTCAGCGTGCTACGATTCGATTACTGCCTGAAGGCGGCAGAGTTTTTCTCCCGCCATGTAACAAAAGATTGTTTATGTTGGACTATTGTATTTGCCCTTCAGTATAATACAGCCGTCACTTTTTTCAACCACTTCCCGGTCTTGAATTCATGTGCTCGCTCGTCATATATCAACCTTTAAATAATGATAAATGGACGAAATATTTTACCATATGAAAATTGAATGATCTGACCAGTGCTCGACCTTAGAAAAGTATCTGGGATTAGGTCATTTAGATATTTTTAGAAGACCTAAACACCGAATGATACTCAAAGGTCAAATTGATCATGCATGCAGACATTTGTGTAGCACCTCTCAACAGCAGCACGATGCATGGACAATGTTCAGATGCGATGGTGACCGTATAATTATAGTTGTTGTCTGGAAGGCAATGATTTAGGTCCTCAGTGCCGACGTATATATATACATATAAATATATATATATATATATATATTCATATTTATATATATACACACACATATATATATATATATATATATATATATATATATATAGCTGTGTCAATTGAATTGACGCCCAGCAGCAGACGATCCGCCCCATGTAGTTGGCGCCACAAACGAAACCAAAATGTCAACCGTCAGATTTGTCTACTGACACACGACACAGAGAGATGGCTTCATAATACCTTCGCAGCTGAGGTATATGCTGCTGCTGCTACTGCTGCTACTGCTGCTACTGCTGCTACTGCTGCTACTGCTGCTGCTGATGATGCTGCATAGGATGCACTGGATGATCTTTTTCGAACGGTGCGTCAAAGCAAAATATTTCCATGCATGCGCGCGTAGGCGATTGTAGGACGGTAGGGCCTACGGGAGTGTCCGTGTGTCTGTGTGCGTCCGTGTGCGTCCGTGTGAGTCCATGTGTGTCCGTGTGTGTCCAATATTCAATCGGCGTTCTGTAAACACGACGTATATGCATGCATGGCCCTTGTTGTTTCGACATCGATACGTTGCTAACAGTCACCGTCGTCGCACTGCCTCATTTTCTCGCCCCACTTCAAAGCCCCTCGCCGCCACCGACAGGCGGCATACATCAAAGATCCGATTTGAAGACAGAGAGCGTGACAGAAAATAATAGAACGTTTATCAGCGACGATGGAAATCATAAATCGAAGAAGAGAGCAGCGGCGTTGAGCAAAACGAGTCGAAGCAGCAGACGGCTTTTCATTCTTCCACTGCAGCTCGTTACATATAAATGATGGACAGAGATACATGTATAAACTCCACGGTCCGCGGTGCGATATTGATGCACATATTAATATACTTGTGGGCCGAAATAAGCGTCAAATGTACCGCCATATGTATATAGTAAATACATAATAGCCACATATATTATGCATTCATACACTTATGCAAATTAATATACATGTAGATCCACATATATTTATAATGCCCGCATACATCCGTGCATATATCGGCTACATAGCCGAGCTATTCATGTACAATTGTACGAATGTACATGTGTATGTATTTAGGTATAGAGATGTATTCATGTATAATTGTATAATTGTACGAATGTACATGTGTATGTATTTAGGTATAGAGATGTACGTACATGTATATGCTCATGCATGCACATTTGGATGATTGTGTAGTTAAAGACACTTTACTTAGCACCTTTTTGTAGCGCTCAGAGACGGTGCAGTGCGTCTGAAAAGCGCCTATGATATATAGACCTATGAGGACATAAGTGTTGCCTTTTTCTCGTGTGAAGTACGCATTGTGTGAGTAAAGAGTTGGAGGTACAGGACAATGATTATATCGTCGTTGTTGGGACGAAGTGACTAAAAGGTGGTTCTGCGGTGAAGTGGGCGATATTAGAGCGTTTGACGCCGTGGACAATGGCGTGTGAATTGTAGCGATTGGAAATAGAAAATCTGTTTGTGACGAGGTGTCGATGGCGATTGGTCGGTCAAAAGAGTCGTCCGTTCATTTGTCCTTTCCGTCGTCCGTTCGTCCTAATTGAGCGAAATCGTTTATCGATGCATGGAGGAGAAAGGCGAAGCATTGAACCAGAAACGACGCCGTCTCAATATATGCCGTCTTCCCCCACCGACCTCTCTACCCCAAAAGGGAAACTCTCGTCTATAACAACACAATCATGCATCTATATTTGGGTATTATGTGTCGAGAGACGCACATCGATAGAAGTTGGTCCGAGTAATTGTGAGCATGTCAAGAGCACGTCCGAACTCAGACTTGCAGGCCACCGACAAACACACGCGCGTTTCATTTGTGTGCATGCGTGCGTGTCTGTGTGTGTTCCTGTGCGTGTGTGTGTTCGTGTGCGTGTGCGACTGTGTGTGTCGTTATCGATGCCACTATTCTACGGCGCTATATAACAACGAACGCTCATGAAGAAGTTCTCATGTATGACAACTGTCTCTGAAGAATGTAGAATATACACAGATCAGTCGATGAGTCACATACACATAAATCTAGATATGTGATATGTGTAAAAAATATGTCTATATTCAGGTACTGTATATATAGCCCTACGATTATATAAATATTATAGTCTATATACAGGGTGTTTTACGAAATTTACGTCATACGGATGTTAAGCACAATAATTGTAAGCCTACCGAAATTACGAAATGTAATGCAGTAAGACACAATTCATACGACATTTGTTACATTTACGGGGATTTGTCCTGCGCCAGGTTGTGTATAATTATAGACTATACCACATTTCCGAGAAGAGACTATTATTATTGTCGCATTGACCGATGATAACCATGGCGCTCACGACGACAACGACGACGACGACGACGACGAAAGAGAGGAAGACAACGACGACGACGACGACGACTACGTTGATGATGATAACGATGATGATATCGTTCATGGTAACTTTGCATAATGAAAGCCATAAAAGGGCTTAATTAGGCTTAGTTGGACCGCAGAACCTGGCAGCCTGTAATCATTCCATTCTGAAAATAGTCGACGGATTCTGAAAGGGGACACCCGGTACAATTGGGCCATGTATACACTCACGTCTTTCACCGTTTCAATCTCTACCCATCGTTTCCATCTCCTCCTCCTTCTCATCCCCTTCCCTCCTCCTCCTCTTTCTCCCTCCTACGCACTTCCTCCTGCATTTCCACCTCCTCCTTGTCCTCCTCCTCCTCTTCTTCCTCCTCGTCCTCTTCCTCTTCTTCCTCCTCGTTCTCCTCCTCCTCCTCGTCGTCGTCGTCCTTCTCCGCATCCTCCATCCTCCTCTTTCCTCCCTCCTCCTCCTCCTCCCGGTTCCTCCTCCACCCCTTCCACGTCGTCATCCGTCTTTCTCGAGGATCCATAACCGCGACAGGAACGATCAATAAAACGAAGGAAAAGGTGAGATGTGTTATCCATTTAGAGACAACCGTTAAGTCCGGCGCCACCGATGGAGAGAGTCCGCCGCCTCCTCTCTCTCCTCTCTCTCTCTCTCGCCCGTCGGCTTCTAATGAACCCTTCCGTCTCTAACTAAGCCGTCCACTGCTAAATAATAGAATAGGACCAGCGTTTAAGCCCAGCGCACGACACCAGCACCAGCATCAGCACCACCAGCACCAACAGCAGCATCAGCAGCAGCAGCAGCATCAGCATCAGCAGCATCAGCATCAGCAGCATCAGCAGCATCAGCGGTGCTGACCATCACTGTGGTCTCCGCATCGTTATCTCTCCCTTTCTCTCTCCATCGCGCAACCTGCTTCACTTCAACGGCTGTTACGATTCCGAAAAATGGCTGCGTTTTTGTCATGTATATTATACACATTCACAGGCTTACATGCATGGAATCGCACTGCATATCACATTTCGTATGGAACCTATACATGAGTTATGGGACGAACCATCGTCGTGTTTATATCCAGTGCAGGAAATCTTCAAAATTACGCATCTAGACAGACAGGCAGACAGACAGACAGACAGACAGACAGACGTACATACATGCAAACAGACATACATACATACAGACAGATGGACAAACAGTTATACAGACAGGCAAACAGACAGACAGACGGATAGACATGCAGACAGACAGGCAAACAGACAGACAGACATGTAGGCAAGTAGACAGGCAGACAGACAGCTAGACTGCAGCGTTGAAGGTGAACTTGAGTTGAGAAGAGAGACAAGTCGATTCTTCTTCTTCTTCTTTTTCTTTTCCTTCTTCTCTAAAGAACCTTTAATGAGTCTGTGACTTGTTTCCGGCGCCAAATTGACGGCCAACCAACGTACGAACGCACGAACAACGCACGCTCCTCCATCCACACATAGCAGCTGCAACCCATCTCAGCCATTTCACTGCAGTCGTATACACATTACTATGACAGAAGACCAGCAGACGTAACTACGCCTATCATATATATAAATTATATATTATATACATTGTACATGTATATATGTAGGCCTACATAATACATAAGACTTATATAATATACTCATCGCAGCTGGTTTCTGGGAGTTTTTTTAGCACTTGATGTACATGATACGGGTAATTACATCGATTATTCGAATATATTATGTGTGCTTATATGCACCAGAATAAGACTGTACAGCATCATACTAGCATGTTGTATAAATCGCTGTGCACTTATAAGTGGTTCAGTCAGTGCCATTCGCTTTTGGATGACTCTTGCGTCAATGCAATGTCTTAAGACTTAAAGCAACACTTTTTAACTGATCCATTTCAGTCTATATCTTTTGCTTCAATACCGCATGCTAATTATTTCAAATTTCAATCATCCCTTGTTTCAAAATGTCCTTATTGTTTCAAAGTTTCTTGCTTCAAAATCTCCTGCTTCGATTCGTTACTTTGACAGTTCTCGCTTGAATTACTATGTGCTGATGAAAATAGTTTGTTTAGTTTTAGTTTTCTTAATTTTATTGTTTGTATGACTTTACCGAGATAATTCTGCTCTATAATAATTCGTTCTTCCTTTCCAGTAAACTTCTTCCGTGGCTACAAATTTTAGTCCAGAGTTGATCTGATTTCTTTCCATTAAATAATTTTTATTCTTGTCTCTGCAGTCTTTGTCTCTCGCTTCGAAAATCTCTGATTTGAATTACCTTTTGTTTCATAGAAAATTATTTTATTTGCTTTATACTTTTATTTCAATCCATGATCCATCTCTTGCTCTGTGCATCCCTTGATTTCGATTCTTTTTGGTCGTTTTTTCTTTTTGTCTTGGTCGACGTATTTGTTTCGCAGTTTCAGCCACTGATGTGCAATCTCTCTCGTTGAGCTGTTCAACAACACTGTGTCATAACAAAAGATGATTAGTGTCGCCCTCCTCCTTTATCCAGACTTGGGACTGGCGATGCCAAAGTGTGAACATTGGAGAAGTCTGTAAAGTCCTACTTCTATTTTCTCTATATTTTCACTCTATCTGTGTCTGTCTTTCTATGTCTCGGTGTCCTGGTCTTTGCCTGTGTGCTGGTCATGAGTCATGGTCTGTGGATGACTGTCTCGATGATGCATGTCGCAAGGGTCTATGTAGGCGTCTCAGCTGAATGACTCCCACAGTCTGACGTCACTGACGACGACGAAGACCAAGCAATCATCCGTGTATTTCTCTCATTAACCCTTTGACAGCCGATGTCCACCTCTCGTTGAAAACAATTAACCACGACTCGAATTCGCAATCGCAAAGGCGCATTGGTATACGACGCCCGATATAATTGGTTTACTCCGTTTCCTCATGACAGCGGTCTCATTATATTATACCCACGTATTACCCTACAAATGTCGCATCTGCATTACATTACAGAAATTATTCTCAAGTCCAGAGCCGCAATGGAAAACAGTCTTGCTCACGCAGTCGCAAGTCTGAATAAAACATAGTCTGAGCGCAAGAGGAAAAAGGTAAACAAAAAGGAAAACTTATGACTCTCGTTTTGAACGTGTGTTATATATTATAGATCTATAAGCAAATGGAATGAACAGCGCAAATCTATAGGAGAAAAAAACTTGTGAGATTTCACGTTGGACTAATGTTAGTTCGCGGAAGGAGCTAAAAAATGCTCCGGCGACAGAGAAAGCGATATATTTTTTAGCCCACCCTCTGCGACAGAGAAAGCGATATATTTTTAGCCCACCCTCTGCTCAGGAGAAATGACTTCAAACAATCGTGGCTCCACACTGACTACAAACACGCTGACCTTTCTATCTATCGTCGCGCACTTATGGCATGTATAGCAGTGTAGCAGGATGTATATAGGACATTTCCCCCGGACATTCCCTTCGGACATATCCCCCCGGACATATTCCTCCGGACGTTCCCCTTCCCGATTTCGACTAGGACATTTACCCACCCCCAGACAATTGCATGGCAACAGATATGCAATGGACAGCTCTCTAGGAAATGAAAGGACACAAACAGGGCAGAAATAAAAGGATACCGCGCAGCTCAGTGCAATTATGTAAGTGCACAAAAACTTAATAGGCCATATTGTATATACTACATTATGTAATAAGAGATGGCGCTTTAAGCTGGCAATAATGCATAACATATATATAATATTATACATAGACTCTATATCGGCTATAATATTATATACATGTAGATCTATATGCCACAGAAATCTACGTATAAAACATATACTGCTTAATGCAGTTGAGCATGTTGCCTTTCGTCAAAATCAAAATACACGTGTATATATGAAACTTTGATATAGACCTACGAGAATAGTATTATGTAATTATGTGGAGATTGCAAATGTTTGCGAGAACAAATTGAATTTTGAGTTGATATTATGCGTATCAAAAAACGCGTATATGCATGTATGGAAAAGCACATTTATCGAATGTCTGATGGCAGGAGCCACTGTCTGTTGTCACTTGTAGTTACGTATGATGATGTCCGTGGTGTAGAACAGAGCAGCAACTGCGTGCTGTCTGGACAGAAATTTAATTCGATTCCACGCTAAAAACGAAAGCTGCAAGAATTCTAATTCAAACCGACAGCAGAGAGCCGCACTTTGAAATTATATCTTTAGATGATACTTCTTAACGTCCATAAAATCCCATCTGCTTTTGTGTATACATTT
>OX243811.1:47266761-47434261 GCA_945859605.1 Lumbricus rubellus | reverse complement strand
AGCGCTTCTCGCAGCAAGAGCCTTTCAGAAGCGCTCACAGTGCGTTCAGTCCCTAGAAAACGGGCAAGTTTTTAGACGAGAGAAAGACGAGGATACACATTACTAGATAGGATGGCAGAGCGAACTGATGGGGGAAGCCCATTTCATAGGGAGGGACCAATGCAAGGAAATTATCTGGATTGAGCCATGGCGGTCCTAACTCTGAGGACAAAGAGGTCAAGGCGATCAGAGGACCTAAGAGGACGAAGCGACGCGGCAGAAAGGGGCGAAGTAGGCCTATATGATCACACAAATACTTCGGCCGTGCCTGACTTTTGTGCCTTATTGGGAAGTCACACCTGAAACGAATATGTATGGCGAATATAAATCTCAATATGCCTGCGAACTTGACGCACATCTCGGATCGCAGGTTACATAGGCTTAATCTTCAGAAGTTCCGACCAAATTTTCGGAGACATTGCAACGCAGTAAGATTACAATAATGTCTCGTTCATGATAAATAAATAGACTAAAGATAGAGGGATTTGTAATTATTATGCAATGTTATTTATAAAGATCCCGCATTTTGTTATCCGAAATCTACTAGGCCTATTATAGTAAACTACAATCAGCCCGGATCATATTTGTCAACGAAAACGAGGCTGAGGCGTCTAACGTTGCTATCTGACGTCATACGCCACGTGAACCAATGACAGAAGGTTCCGGATAGTTTTTGTTGCCGGATAGTTTTTCGCATGACACCGGTACCAAATTATACTGCTTGGTGACAGAGGCACGTGTGCGTAAACAACTTGCCCAAGGTCGCTACCCGGAGTCGAACCCGCAACCTCCCGCTCCGTGAGCGGACGCGTTACCAGTCCGCCACCAGGTCGCAATAGTGCAATAGTGCAGGTGCAATAGTGCATATAGGCTTATATAAAACTATGTAAATCAATCAATGGTTTTATTGTACAGTCAACCAATATTCATGAACTACACGCAAACATGTGCATATAAAATATGCACATGTTTATGTGGAAATGTCTGCTTGTTCGGTAGGTTGGCTGTGCATTTCCTAACTATCCAGGGCTTTTTAAAAGAAATTTGTAGAACTGCACGATCAGGAGGTTTATCTATAGTGCGGTTTTCCTTGGCGAAAATTTATCATTGTTTCTGAAATTTTATCCAAAAATTGTCGGAAGTCGGCGACGAAAAAATCTGATGTTTTTTTAGTCGTTTATCATAAATCTATCCCAAGTTTTCCCAAAAATGTCGCAAGTCGTCGCACAAAAAAACTGATGACTTTTTTAAAGTCATGCACTTGAAATTTGAAATTTGTTTTGCCTTCCTGCTTATTTGTCACTTCACAGGTTCTTCGTCCATCCGTAATGAACCGGCCTGCAATTATCTTTTTCTAATGATACTCAGAACTGCTTTTAGGCTACAACTGCACAAATTCATTTAGGATTACATCTGCACACTTTGTGTAGAACTGCACGTTAAAACAACCCTATAACTTTCGTCATTTCAAAATCACTTGGCGGAGCTGCATGAGACTAATGTTGAGAGGCGAAAAGGTTGTACGAAAAAATTTAACAATATAGCTGAAAATTTCCAGCGAGTTTTTCCGAAAAATTTTCGATATTATTTACCACCAACACAATATCACAAAATAGCAATTTAAATCCATAAATATGCTAAAACATCAATCACTCACAGATATCTTATTTAATTACTGCTGATATTTCATTAAATAGACGACACTGTTATTGCTTACTGAAATATGATGTTATTGGCATTGCCATTGCTGTCTGAGACTCATGTATGTTCAAATCTGTTTTTTGGCATGTAGAAAAAAATTGTTCTAACTTAATTGCTTGTCTATGAGCTGGTGAATATTGAGCTCTTGAGCAGCATATAAACTAGCGGCTAACCTAAGACAAAGCTGACTAATAGCTGAGCAGGATCGCAGCAGCTAACAAAATGCCAAATTGCCAGATGTTCTGAACTGCTAATGAACAGCTAGCATCTAATGTTCATATATTTTAATTCATGTAAGGTGAACATTTCCACATTGACAGAAATACTGTACATAAATAAAAGGAACTAAAAAATGAATTTTCCACAGTTGTTTGATGCGGAAAATCTGACACATAGGTAAGTGAAGATGAATTTTTCCGGTCATACCGAAAATTTCTTACAGATTTCCGAAAAATATTTTTCCGGAAAGCTACATATTACATAACGTATAGGCTACATGAGATTCAATCCTACGCGGTGGCCGGATTTCGGCTCCGATCGTATGAGATAACCAGCCTGCGTATGTGAAGGATGAGAACGCGCTTCTTTGATCGTGTTTTCTCGACCATTAGTTCTCTTTGCTGGAACAGACTTACTCCCGCTATTCATTTGTTCAGTGCGCTCTTTTAAATCTATGCTAAAATCATATTTCTTCTCTATGGTTCATCCAGCCTGTTAACCGTCTTGTACGATCTCCTTGTAACCGCATGCATGGCTGTTCTGCGGCGCCATATAAATTGTCGTATAATTACTATCATTATTATCGGAAACCATCGAGTTTAACGACGACGGCGTGTATGCACAACATTCTCGTATTAGAGTGTTTCGTATAATGCTCAAAAATTACAACTCCGGAATATAGAATAACGCCATTGCAATGCAATGATTGCAATGATAATTCTGATCGTAATATTTATAGTAATGCGCTGCCTCAGGAATAACTCACAAGGAGGCAAACGTTTGACGTGTAGCCTATAGTGTAGCCTATACGCAGTATTGTACGGTAACGAAGTAAAGTAACGCGCTACTGTAGCATATACTTAAGAAGAGAAGTTTGAATACTTTCACTTGTTACGAAGCAGCTCTATGTGCCCGAAAATTGATAGCCTAATAGTTGTTGAGTCGGGAGCGCTTCTGAGTAGATACTCTTGAAGAGGCGCTATATAAATGTCTGAAAGGAATGAATGAATGAATGAAGTTTAAAAACAAATACTTTTTCTGCGTATAGGCCTACATGGCACCTAACCATGGAGGTCCTTGCTAACTGACAGTTATTGAAAGAGAGCACGCGGGCATATAGGGCATTATAGGCTAAGCAACGTATACAGGATACAATATCATCGATCATAGCTGTTCGCATGGTAGGCATTTAAATTAAAACATCACAGAACATTTAATTTCATTTGCCTCATATATTGTACAATATACATGTTCAATTCGGCGCATAGGCCTATAACTTTGAACATGCGACTCAATGGTCAGTGCCTACCGGTCGGTACACTGTACAATAGCAGTACTAAACATACGTTGTAATTGCAAATTTATATAGCGCTAGTGCGCTACTTCAAGATCTACTCATCCCAGGTGCTCCAGATCTATGCCGCTTACGGTAAAAAGCAAAGAGAGGCTTAGGAGTTCTTGCCGCAGGTTGCTCCTGCATGCGTATACGTTGGAAGAGTGTATTTACAAAGTGACAAAAACACTGAGATTCTAAGGTACATGTATAATATGTATATTAAAAGAAAATACTTTAGCAACTTCAGATTTTGGGTGCATGGTTAATAACGTATTTATAAATTATAGGCTTGTTTATAAAAGAAACCCAACTACGTGTATACCTTATTGCCTTCGTTTTAATACAAGAGTCACGGATCCACATGTGGAAAGTCTCTGGAAACCCTTCAGTTGCTCTGTTTTACACAGTTGCAATGGACACACACACACACACACACACACACTGCATGTGGCAACACTGCTGAAGAGCCGAAAAAGACCGTATGCAGGAATTTAAAGATCTAACCAGCACATTAATTGGTCAAGACACTTCACATGAATCGAATCCCTATATACATGTATATAGGCCTCAAGGCCGTAGCTAGGGGGATGTTTTGGGTGTTTGAACACCCCCCCCAATGAAAAATGTAAAAAATGATATAACGCATTTTCTAGCACAGGATGTAAAAACTATTAAATAAAACCATGAAAATACCCCCGAAATGAAAAATGCAAAAAATAATAGAATGTATTCAATAGTACATGATGAAAAAACCCATGAAATTAGGAAAAAGGTCGTCAGAAATTCTTCCCCTGAAGAAACACCCCCCGAAATAAAATCCTGGCCATGGCCTTGATAGGCCTACATTATACAACCGTGCATTGTCTAAATAATTATCTCTATATCCTCGTCTCTGTACAGAGAGGTTAGACGACAAAAGTTGCCCCGAAATAGCGCTACACAAACTACGCCAGTTACAGTATATATGTATACTGACCTCTGACGGTGGTTGGTGCTGACCCGATGACCACGATGACCGCTAGAAGACCACAGACCACGTGCATCCTCCTCGTCCTCCGATGATGATGACCATTGAAGATCGTCGTCCAAGCATTGTTCAAACAATGAACATGCATGTACACCCTGCCTCCTCCTCCTCCTCCTCCTCCTCTGTCGTTCGCCATCCTATGCTATCCGCACCCACCGCTGGTACTACCGTCTGTCTCCTCTTCAGCCACAACCCTTACCAGCACCTGGAAAGCTCCTTTTCCCCACCACCGTTGTCCTGTAGGTACTCCGCCCCCTTTCTTAGGCTATCTAAGACATACGGCTTCACAGGCTATATAGTAGATCTCTCTTTCCTACGCACAGCCCTCTAGCAGCAGCAGCAGCGGTAGCAGCACTGGCGTCTGCACGTGTCGCCGTTAAATGGCTTCTCTTCCTTTCTAAGTCCGTAACTTTAAGTCCGTCGCAATGAATGGACTCTACTCGTAATATTATGTATTTCTATCATAGAAGAATAGAAGAATAGGTTTCCGGCTACGCATTACCTCTCAATCAATGTCGACACATACCTACCTACATTTCTACCTACTATACCTGATATGCATCCATATATAATTATATTGATAGCTACATCATACATATCTAAAGACATGCACTTCGAACCCATGCACGTGTCTACTATACGTGGCTTTCATCGTCGCCATCGTCGTCGTCGTCATCATCATCCAGAGGAGAGGGTGTTCGTTACGCAATGCAGTAGCGACGTTAGCGACGGTAGCGGCGACTGCGGTGGTGCATGGCTGCTGCAGGTGATCTGACCATCGAAGAAGAAGGAGAAGGAGACGGAGGAGAGGAGGAATCTGGTCCATTGGCGATGTCGCCGATTGAGAGGACGAGACAACGGTGCACGCGTGCGGCGTTGTCTATATCAGTCCATAATATATATACAATACATGCATACATGTATATCTGTAGGCTGTATCTGTATATCTGTATACAGGGGGCGTGCGTCAGGCATCGCCTGCAGCGCACTACCAGCAAGTCTCCTTCCTTATTCTCCTCCTCGTACCTCTTCTTCCTCTTCCTCTTCCTCTTCCTCCTCCTCCTTCTGCTCCTCCTTCATCTCTTGCTACTCATCCTCTTTCTACTCCATCTGTCTCTCAGCAGCAGCAGCAGCAGCAGCAGCAGCAGCTGTCTCCGGTTGAGCGATCCGATTCAGATGCTGTTCTATCTCTCTCTCCTCTCTCGCCTCTGCAACATCAATTGACGAAACGCTTCTTAATCACGTCACCTCTAACCGACGTCCCTTCCCTCCTTTCCTCCCTCCCTCCCTCCCTGTCTCCCTCCCTCCCTTCCTCCCTTCCTCTCTTCCTCTCTTCTCTTCCATTCCACGTTCCACAACCAACATCCACTTGTACACCAGTCGACGTATACATCGGTCAATGATGAGCAGTTGAGAACCACCGCGTGTTTAGCGTATAGTCATGTGTTTGTACACACGTCGTTTACTTGGGATCTCAGCATGATCTCAACTTTCACGAGCATAGGCCTACACCATAATCGGTGTTAGAACTTCTTCTGATCGGTTCTGCACAGCAGCCCTCCGACTTGATGCAGCGCTCGTGAATAAGCTGATGCTCAGCGCTTAGCTTTAGAAGTTTAGAGTATAGCACTTTTGAAATTTGATGTTAACACTTTCGTTACTACTCGCTTCACCACGATCGCTTGCCCATATATAAGTCACGAACGTGAGTCCATAATTGCCTTGCCACATCTACAGCAAACTCAAAGTCACAATATAATTTAGTGGAATACTATAAATAATAATAATTGCATTAGTTGGATGGTCGCACACTTTATAATCCCATGCAATTGCTGTTTTTCAACCGGTTTACTCCTCACTTCACTGACTGGCTGCAGGATCCTCGATCGACTCCAAAACAGTGCAGCAGCTGTGCATGGTGGGACACAATCATCTTCTTCCATGTCTTACTTACAATTGTATGCGCCTCATCAACACAACAGTTTTATTTCCGTCATGACCAAGCTCTTCAATCAAAATCTCCAACGACAGTGCTCAAGCATCCATCTTCAATGTGAAACGGTGACAGTAATTAATCCAATACCCAAGGCATCTGCATTCTGCTGGTCCAGCAAAACATGCTGAACATCCGTCTATCTCAGTCGCAACGATTCTATCAAGGCTCAATAGACTCAAAAGGCGCAATAGTAGCCTACAGGGCCAGGCTCATCTATAGTTCTATACCCAGCCTTCAGCATGCGCTAGCAATTAAAGTTTCATTTGTCGAGATGCTCAAGCATCAATATTATTATTAATAATTATTATTGACTTTTTAAATATGCGTTCAGGTCAATGAACTCCACAACAACAACAACAACAACAACAACAACAACCACAACAACAACAGCCGTCAATGAGCCATCATAGCTCTACTACTGCATGCAACAATTAAGGCGGGATTGACAAGTAGACCAAGTGAACGTCAATGGTAATTCTGCTCTGGCAGACCTCCTATTTCCACCCAATATAATATTATTATATTCCACCTCTTCAACATTGATTTGGTTCGTCACATAACTCGCTAGTCGCTACTTGACTTCAATTCATGCAGATCAAACTTTGACATTATAAAATTATATAGTCTTGCAGAGTTGATGGACCGAGAGGAGGAAGGATTGAGACTTGAAACACTTTGCCCGTGCAGAAGGTTAGAATATCTGAGAAGTCTTCATTAGTAGAGGTTTATTCAGTCGAATACCTAATGAAGTTGAACTCCATCACTGTATTTTATTGTAGTCCTATTTGTACATATATATATAGCGCCTCTCACAGAAAAACTATTCAGAGCACGATAAACTCCGGGGAAAAGAGATGTTTTTAAGGAACGAGAGACTGATAATGAAAAACGAGTCATTAGTTTAGCCCATATAATGCGCGAGGAAGGCCATTCCAAATGAAGGGATCAACCACAGAAAACGCCCTTTAATGCGTCTCTGTTCGTTTGAATGCCGTTGTGTATGCAGAATTGTAGATGATGGCTTATTTAAATGATTAAATATTAGACTATAGGTGAGCAACTTGTCTATATGGCCGCTACGTAGTGATTTGCGGGAGGGCCAAAACTACGGCTCTCCATCCAGTCACAAGGCACATGGAACATATCGTGGTGGAAGATCTGACCGACCAACTCATTGAACATGAGAAAGGTCGATGTCACACGGTATAGACCTACTACTATCAGAAATATAAGTCGTAGCATAGATTTTCAAATCCATAATTATTATCATATCCTATATAGTAGCCTCGTATCGAATTCGCTCGTAACATCCGTATACGATATAGACCCTAAATATAGACAGCCCTGCTTCCTTGCTTCCTTCCTTTCTTCCATCCGTCTGCCTTTTTTTTCCTTCCATCCACTCATCCTTTGTCTACGCTTGTCTCAGTGCAGAATATGTACTCCATGTATATTGGATACATGTATGTATTATACATGTATGCGTATACGCTGTGGGTTGAAGAAGCCTCTGTCTGCAATGTTCTGCATGCCAGTAATAAAACTTCGGCTCAGCATGTGCTTGCCAGGTGCATCTGCTGTCAATCTGAGCTCCTGGGAATTTATATAGCGCAAAGTCAATGTATGCATACAGGTGCCGCTTATCTATTATGCGACGGTGGCGGAGGGGGAAGGGAAACGGGGAGGGGAGGGCGGGGCGCCGATGTCATGCATCTTGCAGAGGAACTTATAATCGGATTGACTAAGTGCTCAGCTGTTCTCTTATTAGATCAATGTCAGAGTGGAAACCATCAAGAACGAAATACACTCAGATATACATGCATGGGAGCTGACATATTGCCCTCTCTATATTACGTACATTATATATATATACATTATATATACACACAAACATATATATGTATATATGAGTTTACAAATCAACATGTATGCGTACCGGTACAGGACTATAGAAATATGTCCGTTGTCCGTTCATCCATAATATTGTGTTTAATCAACTTGTAGGATTATCATTTCAAAGAATTAAACAAAAATGCGCAATATTTTAATAGCAGTAGTAGTAGTAGTAGTAGTAGTAGTAGTAGTAGTAGTAGTAGTAGTAGTAGTAGTAGTAGTAGTAGTAGTAGTAGTAGTAGTAGTAGTAGTAGTAGTAGTAGTAGTAGTAGTAGTAGTAGTAGTAGTAGTAGTAGTAGTAGTAGTAGTAGTAGTAGTAGTAGTAGTAGTAGTAGTAGTAGTAGTAGTAGTAGTAATAATAGCCTAATATTACTATTATTAAAATTGACAATTGACCGATGAGGATGACCGCTAACTCCAGAACAACACAGTTTTTAGTAATAAAATTGACAATTGACCGATGAGGATGACCGCTAACTCCAGAACAACACAGTTTTTAGTATTGTTTCATATATACATCAGGCGCTAAAAAAATAGGCTAAGTAGGAAACTCGCTGTCTGTTTTGGGCACTACAGAGCTGTTCAGCCAAGACATCGAGAGGTCTAAGACCTAACGTTGAAAATGATCTTTTTCACTTGTCTTTGAATGAGTTTGCCAGTTATTGAAGAAATAAATGTGATAATAAAAATATACTAAAAAATAATAATAAAGAACCAAACAAAAATATATCTGCACTCAGCACAATGAATGATGATGCACGCGAAACCTCCTATATAGCTATACCTACATCAATGCCTCAGTATTATGATCCAGCGATTCAATGCGGTTGCATTCCGCGGTGCCTTTCCAGCGCATGATCTCAACGACGATTAGGTGCCGTTCCAGATTTTTTCTGTTCTTAGGCCCTATTAATATTTAAGTCCCTGACCCTGAGGGGTCCTAAATACCTCGGGACAAAACAATAACAATAATAATTTACTCACCATCTGCTCCAGCGCATTTCAGTCGCGCTTCAAATAGGAAATTCGTTGTCCGTGTTGGGCACTACAGAATTGATCCGTCAAGACACAGAGAGGCTTAGGATCTAATGTTGTAAACGATCGTTTTACTTGTATGTGTAAGATTTTCTCAGTTTTGAAGAAATAAATGTGTATAATAATTATAGTAATAATAATAATAACCTCGGGAGAGTTTTCACTTATTTCAACGTTTGTCTAATTGCACCCAGAGATTTAATGCCATGTAGCTTTCAGGGGTAGGCCTACATTCGCACAACTCACCGGGGTCTAGGACGACTGATCTTACTAATATACATATGCAATAGTTTTAGTTGTGGGAAACAATTAGCACATTAGCACATTGTGCCTGTGTTTCAAGCCGAAATAAAGGATTGCTTATAATTTATAAAAATAAAATATAAAATAAGTGAAAAATAAAAATGATAGAATCTAAATGATTTCCAGAATTTTAATTCGGCCTGCTCAGAATAATTATGCTTGCTCCTGGCGTTTTATACTTCTAGAATAATATTTGAGAGCAAAAGTGATGATACTTTATATTTTTTAATCAGTATGACTTTTATTAGGTCTTAATTCTGTGTGGATTTCTTGAAGCGGCGCTATATAAATTCTTGAAATGAATGAATGAATGAATAAACAGACTCTCTAATACTAAATACCATTGTCTCATATCCCGACGAGACAATGGCATAGACCGCAACCTCTGTCGCCACCTACCGAATAATATTTCAGACGAAACAAAGTACCGCATTGGACAAATGCATTCGCTGGAGGGCGCTATGTGTCCGTCCATTCTGGAGCACCCAACGACCTTATATATATTACTAGACAGAGCTTCCTATGTTGAGCTGCCCAGTGACGTTGAAACCGAATAAGAAACAAGAGCGTTTTTATTTCATGAACTGTGATTGGTTGAACTAAAAAATAGATTAACAGTCATAAACTTGTTATTGGTTGAGCTAAAAATAGGTTATGTGTCATGAGCTTCCGATTGGTTGAGCTAAAAATAGTATGTGTCATAAAGACTACGAGAAAGTCCCCAAGATGGCTCAGCAGGAACCACGTGATCCCACCGGCCTGGGAGCACCGTAAGCTTTTTATCTATTGACCTTTGCTCCATCACACGGACGCTGGTGCAAGGCAACGACGACGACGACGACGACGACGACGACGACGACGACGACGACGACGACGACGACGACGACGACGAAAGAGGTTGTTGTGTTGAAGAAGGAAGGAGGTCAGAGGTTGCGTCAGCATAAATCTTAATCGCTGCCAAAAAGTCACACGCGACTTTGGCAAGCGACTGTTAATTGCGTCATTGGAAATCTGGCATTCGTTCAAACACATCTTCTACAGTTCGTCCATCGATGCACGGATTAACACTTTCAGTGCAAGTGACATCTACCGACCGACCGACCGACAGATAGACAGACATACAGACATACGGACAGACAGACATACGGACAGACAGAGAGACAGACAGGCAGACAGACAGGCAGACAGACAGACAGACATACGGACAGACAGACAGCAAGACATACGGACAGACAGACAGATAATATCACATAAAAATAATGTCGATTACATTTAATCACATACATTCTTTACTTTATTTTCGGAGTCGAACCCAGATCGCAACAGGACCTGGTCTGAAAATAATAATTAGATCACAACCTTCATACATGCCTTTCATACATTTCGTTATAATTATGCCTACTTGTTTTGCTGTTGATGTGTGCATGTGGTGTCGACCATGCAGTGGGATGCTCATTGTTGTCATTGTTGTCATTGCAAGACCTACTGCTTCTTCCTTCAGGTACGAATGAAAGAAACACTGGAGTCTATTCCATGATGGGACTATTACCAGCGACCGTGATGGAAATGTCACCGGCATATATATGGTGGGTGTGTGGATAGATGCACGAATGCGATTGCGTGGATGGAAATGGCGTCTGGGTGGATGAGCTGCAGAGGAGAGTGCGGAGTCAAGTTTCAGCAGCCAAGACATCGTTGCTGCATTGGCTACCAAAAACGCAGGCACTAAAGAGAAGAAGGAGAAGGACAGAGGTAAGAAAGCAAGTGTAGGAACAGGAGGAGGAGGAGTAGGAGAGAGAGAGGAGGAGTAGGAGTAGGAGCAAAAGGAAAAGGAAAAGGAGCAGAAGGAGGAAGAGGAAAAGCAGGACGAGGAAGAGGAAAAGCAGGAGGAGGAAGAGAAGGATGATGAATAGGAGTAGGCTAGTGCATGAGTCGTGACAGAAACGGTTTCATACGAAATGACGTCAGCGATGATTAACGATGTTAAAGCTTCTCCATTCGATATTTTACTCTTACACGGTATTATAGACGTTTTCTTTTTTAGCCAAAGGCCGACAGAGAGACAGGCATACAAACAGACAAACAAGTCCCAAATAGGCTTACGGCTAGGCAGACATGCATACATACATACGATAGACCGCCCATCCAACAGCAGGCATAAACATACATAAACAGATGATAATATAAACATAAACACTAAACAGACGTAAACAGATAAACAGACAGACTATGGACCGCCAGAGAGGCAGACCTTTACACATGCATGTATAGTTGTATACAATGTATTATACGGCGGTATAGGCAGATTCCGTGTTGTCAGGGCATGCATTAAGAACATGGAAGTTGCGCCGTCGTCTAAGCCCCAATCAGCGCCTCCGTATATTGATGCGTGGATTAATGATCCCTAAAGCGAAAGACACGCGGCGCCGGGAAATGTCCAAATGAATGATCCCCTCTTAATGTGGCGAAGGAGGGAGCGTTAATATTCGCAAGTGTTTCTCGATTAATTGCTTTGTCCTGGCTGATGTCGACGAGCGAAGGTCTCTTGCAGCGTCTCCGGTTCAATTCCTAGGCAAATATTTAACTGTACTGATTGAAACAGGGAACCAGCGTTCAGCAAAGAACGAAGACATTGTTCACGGATAATATCGGTGCTGAATTAATTGCATGTATGCATTCACGACCGGAGCTGATTATCTATATAGACTTCATTTAGCGCTATCTTATTCTCCAGGATTTTCTATTCAGATGCATGATTATGTCCTGGAAACATCAACTTATTGCCGTCTACGTGTAATCTCTAATCTAATCTGATATAATCTGATTTAATCTAATCTAATCTGATCTAATCTAATCTGATATAATCTGATTTAATCTAATCTAATCTGATATAATAATCTAATCTAATCTAATCTGATCCAATCAATTCTTAACTCATGTGATCCAGTCAACCAAACAGCATAAAAGCAATCTTCTATTCATATTGATCTGTTCCATTCAGACCACTAATATTACAGTTATGGGCAGTGTGAATTGTGGAAAATAACTGGGGTTGGGACAATGATCCATTTGAAATTGGGTGCGAAAATCAGACTTTACTATGGGCTCTAAGAAATATTGGGGGGGGGTGTTGAAACCCCCAACGGGCCAATCCCCGGCAATTCTAACCCTGGTTATAAGATCAGACAAGTTTAACCTAAGTCACGACCCACGGTCTCTTCATGGAAAAAATAATCATTCCAGCCATTCTGCTTTTCTGACCCTATAGCAATATCACCCTGCATGGTCACCATAATAAGGTGACCAAGAAAACATAATATGACTATTCAAGTGTGTATGTCGCAATCTGAACTCCAACCTTTTTATCGACAGACCAGCGGGCTTACCACTACACTCGCCAAAGCTTAGTATGAAACTCAAGCGCTCTCAGCGCAACAACACTGGGAAAAGATAAATGCCGTAGGCCAAGGAGTATATTTAGCAACTAAGAGAAGCGGGGCCCCATGCAGACATGAGTTTAACCAGCAGAATTGCGAAAGACCTTCAAAGCATAAACCCCAAATAGGCGGCGAAGCCGCCCCACAGGAGCGGGTGGACCTAGGTTTGGGGACGAAAAATCTAAATTTCCCGAGCAACGCTGGGTGCCCCAGCTAGTATATATAAAAATGAACCTGCATGGTTATATAACAAAATAATATAATATAAAATAATATGTCAAAATAATATAATATAATATGTCAAAATAATCACAAAGTAATTGCTTTATCATTCAAAAGCAGACCTATTATCATGGAGAGTCTCTGTTCATATTATGCCTTGTGATAAGTTGAAATAATTTTGTCTGTGCCTCTGTCTATCTGTCCCTTTCTGTCGTCGGTCTCATAACTCTGCCTGTTGTGTTTCACAGTTCAGAATTACAACAGCTGTTCATTTTAGTTCATTCCCTCCAGCTATACATGTAGACCTATAGATCCATAGCGTCTTTGCCTTGCCTTTCGTGACACACCGATATGCATACAATTATATACATTATATGCAATTATATATTTGCAATTATATATATAAGCTTATGGGTGTGTGTACGGGTGTATAAGTAAGAATTTATAAAATATAAAATATATATATATAATTTACATGGGCGCCCGCAGAAAATTTTGCAGGAGGGGGCAAAAATTTTACGATGGTCACGGTTGAATTTTTCAGTGACAAAGCATGAAAAATACAGCGCTGGAAATTAAAAACACGGGTATTTTTCAAAGAGGTTTCTTAATGCCAATTTTTCTGTTTCATTTTGTGTATTATTTTTAATATGAATAGTTTCCTTAGTGCGAAAATTTGTTAAAAATCAAAAAGTACATGTTAAAAAGTAGGTCCATGAAGGGCACTATATACACCGTGAGTCAAAAAAAGTAAGCCAAATTGTTTTTCATATATCTCTAATGCCTGATAACATATCACGCTAAAATTTTCCAAATATTTAGATAATTGGACCAAGAATACGATTCCAAAATTTCATGAGATAAAGTTGAACGGATAAAAAGATATGAATCTTTAAACTTCATATGCCGAAATTGTCGTTTACAAGCAATTTTCTGTCAGATTCAGTAAAATGTAAGTCAAACTTTTTCTCATATCTCTAATGCCTGATGATCAATCATTCTAAAATTTTCCAGATATGTAGATAATTGAACTAGCAATATGACCCCAACAGTATGATTTGATTATTTAATTAAATAAGATGCTCAACATGTCATCTTTCAGCTTGCACGCAAGCCTTGAGGCGCAGGCGCCATTAGGCAACAGCATCGTCGATTATCCTCTGGTCCAGGCCATCCCACACTTCCATCAAGCGTTGCTTCAGATCGTTTATATAATGGATTGTTGTCTGGTAGACTCGGTCTTTCATCATGCACGCTCCACACTTTATATTCCGTAAAATTTTACTCCAGGATCACTGAAGACCAAAATTGGGAATTATCAGGCATCAAAACTGCAGCGAACACCATAACAGATTTGCTGAAAACTGAAATTTCGGAGATGAAGTTCAAATATTCATATCTTTCTGTCCGTTCAAATTTATTACATGATATTTTGGAATCCTATTCTAGGTTCAATTATCTAAATATCTGGAAAGTTTAGTATGATTAATTAGCTGGCATTGGAGATATAATAGTTTAGCTTACTTTTTATTGAATCTGACAAAATAATTGCTTGTAAACGGCAATTTCGGCATATGAAGTTTACAGATTCATATCTTTTTATCCGTTCAATTTTATCCCATGAAATTTTGGAATCATATTCTTGGTCCAATTCTCTAAATATTTGGAAAATTTTAGCGTGATATGTTATCAGGCATTAGAGATATATGGAAAACAATTTGGCTTACTTTTTTTTGACTCACGGTGTATATTTATTTCTATAGAGATTTCTAAACATAAATTTATGACTTTCATTGTGTGTATCATTGGTATCATTAGTGTTTTAATGCGAAGAAATTAGTTAAAAACTCAAAAGTAGTAGTTAGAAAAATAAATGTCACTTTTCCAGGGGGGGGGGCAAGTGCCCCCCCTTGCCCCTATGTGCGGGCGCCCATGATAATTTATATATGTTTGTTTATATATGTACATAGTATATAGACTATGTACATTGTACATGTAAACCTTTATCGAATCAACGTCGTATACATAGAGCCATAAAAGTTTGTCATCTGAGACTTTCGCCGACGCGGCAGCTGCAGTCGCATCTGTAGCAGCTTCAGTTTATGTATGCGACGCATCTACAACACAATACCTATTGTGCTGCGTGAACATAACACGGCTCATGCATGTAGTCAGGTATGAACTCCATGAATAGGTGACCAGCTGCAGGGAGAAAAGAAATCCCTTCTCGGTTATTGTTTATCTATATTCTCAGAAAGTCAAAGTTGATTGTAAAATGATGTCACTTTCAAGAACTGAATTTTGTTCACTGGGTTTAAATATCGCTGTTATTTACAGCACAAACATTGATGACATCTATTGAATTGACGTCATCAGTGCATGCATGATACATTATGGGGCTCGCTTAATTAATCTCGCTGCTATTGTGCTTCGTGTATAGCCCAGACGCTAGGGTATACGCCTAGACCCATATGCTACTATCAATACACTTGACATAGATCTAGTTCGTTTTAAGTTCATCACAATTACCATCTAACTGGTGTAAGCGTTTGTAATAAGGAAATAAAATGTGTGCCTACACGTCAGAGAAACATGTTAAAAATCTAAAGTAGGCTAAGTTAAGTCGGCAGTGAAGTCCATAATAGGTAGTGCCGATGATTGCTTTATCTAATGCTGAACGTTTTATAAGGAGTTACAGATCTGCGGTATAGGTTCTTGTCACGCAGTTTTGGTTTTTACTCAAATAAAGACAAATAAGGACAAATAAAGCAAATAAAACAAATAAGCTTAATGCATGTGCGTATAAAAGAGCTTACAACCACCGGAAAGAACAGACCATTGAGACCAACAATTCCTAAATAAAGTCAGAAATCTTTTCTAATTGTAAGAACAGAGGAACTTGGTTGACATCGCAGCAGCATATCCAATGCACTGAAAATATAGGCCTATACTTTAACTTCTGCGAACGGTGAAATTGATTAACTTGGATTAATGCAGCTGATAGTCTGTGGAGTGAACCATTATTTTTGACTACATTGAACTAAAATCGATGGTAATTTATAGCTTTTGGTTGTCTAGTAGAATGACTATATTATTTTCATGCAAAGCTTTCGCTTCTATTGTCCGATATAATCATTGATTATGCGACATTTCAGAAGACGCTTGCTGCACGTATAAAACTTTACAACCATCACAAAGACGTATTATTGACTATAAAAGCTGCACAAAATTCTAACCATAGCGATGCGCAACCTCTGGAGCTGCTGGTCTTAAATATTTGCAAGAATAATTTCAAAATTTGATTTGCTCAGAAATGTAATATTTAGACGTCAATCATTGAAAAGCATTCTGTGAACGTAATCTGATAAACCTTGGCATATATATATTAGATATATATATTATATATATATATATATATTATCTATATCTATATCTGGCCATAAACAAACAGCAACAAACCTGAGAGTCATTTAGTCCAGATTTGGGATCTTCTCTCAGTGAGAAACAAATTGATTAAATCTGCCGGCCTTGGTTTAATACGTCTCATTGGTAGGGCTATAATACAGACAGTGGTAATAAACGAAGACGCTATCTTAATTCACTTAATAATATTTCAAGTGCTCATAATTATGTGAAGTGAACGCTAATATCATTGACTCACTTGTCACAGCTGTTGAGACTGTTGAGGCTGTTGACAGCTACACTGCACGGTCCAAGCAGCTGCTGTGGTTATTGAAAGTGGGGTCGTTGTTAACTAAATAATAGTATTTGAACGGCAAAGAAGACCCCAACAACGGGTTGAGTATATAATATATAATAATATAATATTTATATCGACAACAAATTGAGAATATTATCAAAAAAGAATCCGGATCATGACTATAGTTAAACTCACTGACATTTCAGATTTCTTTCAGTTTGCTTAAAGAATACTCCGAATAAGACTATAACATGATAATACAAACGAAGTTTGAACTTTGAACTCACTTTTGAGTTTTGACAATTTAAAGTAACTGAGCTTAGACGGAGACGTCATCATATGAATTTATGCCAAACGTCTCGTGATAAATCGTCGTGATCAATCGTCACGTGATCAAACGTCATGTGATCAAACGTCACGTGATCAATCGTCCTTAATCATCGTGTTAAGGACGCTGCAGAGCATCATGTGGATTCAAAAACCAAGTCACGCATGGATGGTCGCAATGGAGATGGACTGCATCCGTGTGTCGTCATGCATGACGTGTGTCGTCATGCATGCATGACGTGTCTCGTGCCACCGTCGTCGTCTCTGAAGCATGACGTCAACCGTCGTCGCTTTTATGAGACAATCGTCGTTGTTTCGCCACTCTCCATCTTCCGTCTTCATTAACGGCTGCTGCGGCTGCTGCGGCTGCTGTTGATGCGGAGGTTGAACTCTGTCGACCTCTGCGGGGGTGGAGGTGGGGGTGGGTCATAACCTCGGCTGATCTCGTTAGACGCATTCCACATGAGAAAGCATTTAAGACGATCGTGGCAACTGTCGACCCTTGACCGCACGAAGAGCGACGTTATGAAGACATCTCTTCTTGCCATTTCACTTTCCAATCGTCTGTCAACGTCTATGGAAAATGGAGTCTCGACCACAGTCACAGTTGAGACGGAGACCCCCTCTTCCCCCATTGTCCATCCACTGTGGTGACCCCTCTCCCTCTGTTGTCCATCCACTGTGGTGACCCCTCTCCCTCTGTTGTCCATCTCATGACCACAGTCGCTGGTCATCAGTAGCATTCCGCTTGATTTCAAGTTCACAGTCTCAACCGTTTCAACATCATCTTCTTCTGTCACCCGATTCAACTGATTTATGTAGACCTATGCTTGCGTTTACGCATGAATGTCACTCTGTGTATACTGCATATAATGTATGCATAGCGCATGCATGTACGTGGAATGTGATGCAGCAACGACCATGCATGTGCATTGCGTATTTAATGTAGAGGGTTAGTTAGCGCTGGGACTTCTGTTCTGAAAACGCCTCTGGCCCTCTGAATAGTCTATGCTATGAGAGGCGCTATATAAATTTATAAACACGATACTATACACGAAATACGATATACACCTAGGCAACAATATTAGGCCTATGTACCGGCATTTACAGTAAGGATGTATACGTGACATAATACGTCAAGAATAAGCTAATTCTTTTATACTGCAGATGGCAATTCCTAAGACATTAAAGGCCGTTGAATAGCCGTTAAAGTAACATGAAAATAAATATATGGTATAATGAAAAACCTATACGTATACCTAACAGGCATATACCTACAGTCCTACAATACAATAAAAAAGCAATTATGTTTTGAGCTTCTACATACAACATATTGGATGTGCACAAGTGTAAGGTACAACGTAAATATATAAGAACAAATTTTTTTTATCAAGGGCCGGTTCAAAGGTCCTCCAGGGGCCGGATAATCTGGGCCCGTGGACATGTATGCTACCCACCTCTGGTAATGGTATACGCGTGATTCATTATGTTGGCGAGTTGGCATGATTTGCTGGTAAAGAAGAGCAGGAGAGAGTCGACATAAGTGTAGGATGCATGATAGCTTAGAGCATTTTCATTAGCGAGCTGACACATGGCGTTAAAAGAACAATACTTCTTCACAGAGTCTCCAGGTTCACGACCGAACCCATGAATGAGGTAGAGACATTAGCGACCATCTAAAGTCCTTCGCCCACTCACTCATCTTACTTCCTACCTCCACTCAACCCATTTTGCCTCCTTATCTTCTCCTCCTTCCTCCTCATCCTCCCCCATCTTCCTCTTCGGTTCTCGTTTTCTGCTTTCTATACTTTACATGTATCACTCAACGTTCTCTTTCTTTTCCTCCTCCTTTCTTCTTATACCACTCTTCTTATATGTATACTTCTCTTTCAATGCTTCCTCGTCATCCTACTTGCCCTCCTTCATCCGTCTTCCCAGGTAATCATCCCTTCCTCTCGTTCATTCTTCTTCATCTTCTTCTTTCTCTTCAATTCTCTTCTCCTCTCTTCCCAAGGTAATCATCCCTTCATGTTGTTCCTTCTTCTTCATCTTCCTTCTCTTCAATTCTCTTCTCCTCTCTTCCCAAGGTGATCATCCCTTCCTGCTATTCCTTCTACATCTTCTTCTTCTTTCTCTTCTCTCCTCTCTTTCCGTCTGATTCCGTCTGTCTTTCCTATCGTTGTCGTCTGCTACTGTCATCGAAGCGACGCATGTGCTGGCGCTAAATAAACAGCGCATCAATCGACATGCATGACTGGCTGCTCAGCATCTGAGAAGAACGACCGACGACCAACAAGCGGACACGTGACAAAGAGGGATGCGCGGTTGCAGAGGCTGCGTGCAGATGCAAAGATGCGGGAAGCATCACGGACGCATAGGAAGAACAATAGATTGACGATTGGCACATTATAAGGGAGTTGAGGATAATGGAGAGGTTTAGAAGGGAAGGATCTAAAAAAGGAAGATTACGACTGCAGTAGGATAAGAAGGGAAGAGTGTAGCCATAATGAGTATGAAGAGTTTAGGGTGGAAATAACCTGCAGTAAGAATCAAGAACAGAGAAAGAATTTGACTATTAATTAATTAGCAAGTAGCACAGTATGGGTTCTTTAGTGACAAATAATGAACAATTATATTTGACGATTATGTGGTTTTTTAATATGTGTAGGCCTATAGGCGATTAGACTTCTGAGTTTTCCGTTCAGGCTCAATAATTGGACGCCAGAATAGTTTTAGATTCGATATATATATATATTATATATATATATACTGTGCTTCCTAACCATCGTCCTATATTCATAGATAGGTCAATCAACAGAAGAAAGGACCCAGAGCAAGAACAAGAGAAGTGATGTAGAGGCTGCATGCAAAGACAAAGATGCATGTGTTTCTCTGGTAGGCCTGTACCTATCTCACTGGTTTTTCTTAATAGTCTTTAGGCTTCTCATTCTGGTCGTTACATCACCTCTGCGATTAATGCGACCTAAAATATGGAGCCTACAAGTATATTATTATAGACCAAGGACATGAACCACGCAGATAACGTTACAGTTTTCGCTGCAAAGTCATATCTTGTGAAGAGTCGTGATCATCAAAACGATTTAAGAAATCCGATCGCTCCATGATCTGGAAAACCTGGAAGAAATTGTCCAGCATCTGAACTTATATTATTATTATTATTATGTCCTCTTTGAGTCATGGCGTATGCTTATGTCTGTCTGTCTATCTGCATGCCTGACCGATTGCATAGACTTTCTATATTTCTATATTTGAATAGTCGACATATATATATATATATATATTAATATGGCTACTATATAAACAGCTATGAAAATATTGTGTTTTTAGTGCAATTCGATAGCTGTGAAGAATATATTTCAGGTGTAAATGGACTTAATGATCCTCGTTTATGTTTTGGACAGATGGTCCATCGCAGCCAATGAAGACGGTCAATGTTTGCACCAGAGATTAGTACCGTACTTGAGTCAGATTAATGAGAGATTAGTACCGTATACTTAAATCAGATTAGTAATTTTTCAGAGCAAGTTTGCTTCAAGTATTCAACCTATTGACCGCAAACGAATGTTGTGTGTGTATAGAAATAAACTAAAAAGCAGTTTCATTATTTTAATAAGATATTTTTCGATTGAATCATTGCACACATAATTACCAAAGGAACGTGAGTTAATTAATTACGTCATCGTGAGAGTTCATTTAGCAGAAGAATAGACGAGAAAATTGGAAAGAAAGTGAATAGAGACAGGAAGCCAGAGAAGCATCTAAATGCAGTTGACTTTTGATGATGGTCAATTATTTCCTACAATTCAAATCAATGGATAAATAATAATTATTTTAGCAAATCAGAAGACATTGTTCGAGCATCAAAAAGACTTTCGTAGGCGATTCCATTTCTTGAGATATAGCAGGATAGAATGCACTATAACCAACACACACGCACGTACAAACACACGCACATGACACTCACACTAGCAGAGATTACGTAAGGTCCTTGGCGCTAACTAAGTCTGCAAAAGTATACAGCACGCTGAGCACACCATGTGCAGCACATGCGGTTACCTGTTGAAATACAAATACATGTACAACGATGTTGTTTGTAAAGTGACGATAAAGACTGCGGCAGTTCGTTTAATTGTAAGAGTAACATTATAAAAAAACAAAAGCTTTTGTTGCAATTTACAGTGAGCCGATGTTTTCCATTGTTTCTATTGTTTCTTGTCAGACTCATTCGTTCTAAGTGCTTCAAGAAATTTCGACTTTGTCTTAGTCGATGGTCTTAGTCCTAGTCAATAAGTCAAATTCCTTTATCGACAAAAACTCATTAATTAGAATCACTCAGCTAACAGAAGAGAAATCGTTGCGTGCGCTGATCGCTCATTGAAAGTCGATGAATCAATCGCGAAAACGATGAAGAATTGAAGACCGTCAGAGAACAAGTTAGATGTCTAAGGCGGCAAAGTAAGATGGAGTTGTGAGACGGAAAATCGACTCTTTGTGGTTGGTGTCGATTAAGCGATAAAGCGATGAAATCACGCGATCGTATCAAGTGGATCATGCAACGACAACGACGACGACAACGACGACGACAACGACGACGACAACGACGACGACAACGACGACGACAACGACGACGACAACGACGACGACAACGACGACGACGACAACGACAACGACGACGACAACGACAACGACGACGACGACAACGACAACGACGACGACGACGACAACGACGACGACGACGACGACGACAACGACGACGACAACGACGACGACAACGACAACGACTTATCGTCGTAATTCTTGATATACTCTGCAGATGGTTGAGTTCCGTGGCTACTTCCACTGTGGGAAGTGATGGCTTTGGTGGAGAGAGAAATTCGTGTTGGTCGTCAGCTTTGAGGACGAAAATAAGAGAGTGAGAATGTTGGCAAAGAAGACGAAGACGACGACGAAGACGAGGAAGACGAGGATGAGGAAGACGGCTTTAGAGCAGCAGAGGAATTTGTGTCCGGGTGTTCATTGGTCGTCAGGGGACTCATTTATCAAATTGGAATGGGACACGGGCAGATTCGGCAATTTGTATTGATTGTCGGCTGCTGCTGAGGTAGAACGACGGGGTGGGAGATGTGGGGGTGGGGGTGGGGAAGGTCTATGGTGTATGAACGGGGTAGGCGGCGAAGACGACGACCCCCTTCCGGCAGTCCACCACCCTGGCTCCCCTCGGCACCCATCTCCCTCTCTCCCGCTCCCAATTCATCAAACAATTGAACTCGCGGCGGATCATCGCGCGATTGCGAGGCAACGCGATCGGTCACGATCAGATCATCAACTCCGTTCGTATATTATGTAGTACTCGTCAAATAAAACAGTTTATTCGCAGACGATTTCCTTAATCTACAAAAAATTCTACATGTACATAATATACATGTATATATGTATATTATAATATATAATATATTATATATATATATATGCAATTGACAATTGTAGATCTATAATATTATGTGTATCAGGCGGGAATTATCTGTTCCGCGCTTCCCGAGCATACGTTCTTTATAACCTCCTTGCCGTATACTATGCGTCTTTGAAGTAAATTGTTATTTTAATAGAGCATATCAATGTCCTGTTCCTTTATTAGATGCAATCAAGTCCATCTACAAATCGCAGAGGGATCATATTATGTTTGTGAACGCCTTTATTAGGTCTACGCGAGAATTGGTGAAAAACAATCAAACGACAAAAATGAGAATGAAAAGAAAAGAAAAACTGCATGCATGGAAGCCCGCAGAATTTTTTGCAGGAGGGGCCAAAATGTTACGATGGTCACAGTAATTTTTATAGTAGCAAGAGCTTGAAAATCCAAAGCTCTGGAAATTAAGAACACGGGTATTTTTCAAAGAAGCTTCTCGATGCAAGTTTCTCAGTTTCAATTGTGCGTCATTTTTAATACGAATAGTTTCCTTAAGTTTGACGAAATATGTTAAAAATAGAAAAATTGATGTTGTGAAGTCGGTTCCTTTGATGCGAAAAACATTGCTAAAACCCAAAAGTAGTAGCCTAGTAAGAAAGATAGATGTCAATTTTGCATCAGGGCTTACAATATTTGATACCCGTTCGAACGACAGCTTCAATTAATCAAATGTTATTTTATGTCTACTTCCACTCATTAAATGTAGGCTACATACAAAACTTATTCGAATCAACCCAACAAACTGAGTAAACACTAAAGACGTCAGCTCATCTGCCTTGGAACACAATTAGGCCCATCAAATTATATGATGCAGTCAAACTTGAAGCAGTTAAAGTTTGGTAACCCTTTAATGCCGGAGGGTATAGGATTTCTCATACCATTTACTACCATATCGGTATTAAAGTTTGTTAAACTCTAGCAAAGGTTCACTGTTTGTCGTGCAGCACATATTCAGCGTGACCTGCAGACCATTGAATGAGGGGAAGTAACATACTGTCACTATACTGTGATCAGCATAAGTAACATAGAAGTACATACTGTCACTACTGTGATTAGCATAAGTAGCATAGAAGTAACATACTGTCACTACTGTGATTAGCATAAGTAACATAGAAGTAACATACTGTCACTACTGTGATTAGCATAAGTAACATAGAAGTACATACTGTCACTACTGTGATTAGCATAAGTAACATAGAAGTACATAATGTCACTACTGTGATTAGCATAAGTAACATAGTGATTTTTAAAAATATAATTACCCCTGTCAGCACGAATTAAATTGGTAACAAATGCATGCACCAGCGCAGAGGACTATATCCTGCCAAGCATCACTGCATGGGAGGAACTGCTACCACGACATCTAATCGCAACAAAAGGTCTACCATACCAATAATTAATTGCAATTAATGTCGACAATGAATACCGGTATAATCATAATTAAGTAATTTACATAAAATTCAAAATGGCTCGCACTGTGAAAGACTCTTTTGAGATCAAGCGCTTAGGCTTATAGGCAAGCACGACATTATAGTGTATAGTCTATAGTTTGCGGCTGACTTCAAAAACAAAAACTGCATCAGTGCATCCCATGATCCCGTTCAAGGCTCGAATCCAAACTACTTATGACATACATTAAAAAGCAAAGATTGAAAAAGCTTTAAAATTACACGAATCAGAGCAATGGGTTAGTAATTTTCAATAACATTCTGATTTCCAGTGTTAATCTCTAATTATGCATAGGTAGGCCTACTGTGGTTTCAAAACCAGGGCTGTAAGGAATAGGCTAAAAATCGATGGGCGAATTTTAAATAGTTTCAGAAATAGGATAGGCATACATAGAGCACGGATGGATCCATAATTTCACAACAGCTCACGGCAACAAAGGCTGTTGCCTTTTAACAGGAATTTGTTAGGCATAGACTATTATAGTTTCATATTGTTTTAGAGCAGGTGTTCTTCGGCATAGTTCATTTGAGCAACAAGCATTCCCAGTATGCAATTGTCACAATTGCTATTGGCCTAATTGCCTCCACGGAAACATCAGGATTATAAATCACATAAGCCTCCTCGTGCTCTGGTCTGAAATGTGAGGTTCTGTATACGAAATTTGGTGAAAAAATTCATCATAATAGCATTCTGAAAATTATTTGGCGATTTAATATTTAGAAATTTCCTATGCCTGGCTTTCCAAAACTCATCTTGTCTTTTGGCGAGGGAATAATGGTAAATCTATATCACAGTTATGCATACTATGAAAATGAACGCAAGCACTCCTTACTGCAATAATCTTATATTTCAGTTTGCACTTGGATTTAAGCGCATTTAGACCGTACATGTACATTAATATATACCCAGACGACGGTGTTCTGCACTTAATTGACCAAGCATTGCACCAGAAGCAAGAATCGGCTTTTATACGATCAAGCTCATCGTTCCAAAAGGGTTTCTGCAACCCCGATCTGGTTCTAAGAACGAAAGTTCAGACGCACGTAAGAAGTGCATGAAGAGCAATCTCTAAATAAACAAATTAACGTTACCTGTCGATGATTTTCTTTGTAATAGGTCACTGAACAGTGAACACTCACATAGCTGCATGAGAGGTTTAGCTCTATAGCTTCTGCCTGGTATACCCATGTGGTAGACCCAAGGTCGTCTATAGCCAGGATTTTATTTCGGGGTGTTTATTCTGTTTAATTGATCTTGAACAATCCGACAATGAATCCACTTCTTCACATCATCATCATCATGATTAGATCATCATCGTAATCTAATTTATTGTAAAAGATTTAGATAGAAATAAGAGCTTCAGAATTAAACCTTGCTCACTCTCTCTCTCTACTATAGGTCGAAACAATCAGACACACTACCCTATTATATTATATACATGTCTGCATCTTAGACAAGTGACTGGTATGGTTCCTCGTCGAACAAGTGAAGACTTTGTCAGAGTGCATGGACAACCGTATACGCGCTTTGTCCCTGGCTCAGCACCTTGAGTTGGAACGTATCTACTTCTTCTAAGAAAATCCAATTGAAATAACTGTCGGGTGTATACGAGATGAAACGCAGTAGTACTGAACTTGTTACAAATGTTTTAAATGCAGATCAATTTTGGTTATTTAGTGTTAATTAGAAACTTAACCATGGTGGGTGATATTGTCGGAACAGAACACTGTGGAGAAACTTCATAAGGGCCTCATCGTCAGGAAACTGACGGAAGAGAAGAAAGGAGAAGAAACATTAGAAATGGAACAAATAGTTTAAAGCCATGTAACTTTCTTTCGAACTGGAAAAGTATCTCTGGAAGGTTCACCTGAACATGCACAGAGGTAGCCAGTCCGAAAGAACATACAATACGAGTGAACAGCATAATAAAAAAATTATAAGCTATGCACAAGACAAAGTGATAAACTAGACGTCTAGATGGAAGACGTCGCATAAGAAACAGATTGTCATAAAAACCACAGTATAATATATATATTATATAATATAATATATATAATTATTTAATATATATTATATATAATATATAATTATATCAAGCACTGCCTATTAAATCGCAACACCTTTATAACTTGAAAGGTCATAATCAATTAATCATGCAGACAATGAACATGCTAAAAAATTATAATCAGTGGAAGGTATTAATGAAAAGAAAATGCAGACAACACAAAAGACACTTAACAACTGATTTAATTAAAATCATAACCTATTGTTGACCAATGTTCAATCTTCCTAGGCTATTATAAAGATTTTGAATATGCCAACAGGACCAGACATGTTCCTATATAATTTGTAAATCTCTTCGTGAATCACGGAGCCGTGTAAATTGTTCTGTTTCACTTAAAAAAAGTTAATATACTTAAGTCTTGTTTACTTTGCAAATGTTTATTCATTGACGTGTATACCATGGAAGATGAGAGACTTGTTTATTTTAGACGAGATCTCTCTAAACTCTGGTCGGACTTGGCGTGAACCGCGAAGGCATTCTAAAAATGCTAGCCTTCTTAATTTTTAAGTAATCAACTTTGCTTCTTAATTACATGGATACACGACCTGTGCCTAGAGTAAGTAATGGGAGGCCTTGCACAAACAATTTGAAACCTATGCTTTAGAGATTGCGTAATGCTTTTTCCATTGCTGGTGATGCACATATGTCGTGGTGTCGTTGCAATTGAGGTTGATTTGAAAGCGGACCGTTTGCAATAAGCACAAGATATTGCTAATTCAAGTCACACGAACTTAGCCGATGATGTCTCCTCCTCGTTCATCAATCTGTTCGTCTAGCGAGAAACTTTCATTTGGCTTCAAGAAACGTGACAGATTCGTAATATTGCAAAACATTTAAAGCCAGACAGATAAAAACAAAACAGACGACATTGCATGCGAAGAACAGTTTAAAATTTAAATGAACAACGAATATTTCTCAAAATGGTCACTGCGTCTAACTTGACATGAAGACGATTGCTTGGAAGTGTTTCTGAAGATTAGTTGTCAATCTAATCTTATCTAAGCTAATCTAATCTAATCACAAAGTAGTAGTTGATATAAGATTGACATTTATCTTGCAGAGCAGTGATCAGCATCGTAAAATTGAAAGATGAATTTCTTCAAAGATCAATCAGTTTGTTACATTACTGTATACTTGAGTCTTGAAGAATGTTATTTTGTTAGATTTGTTACTTATTTTAAAAAATGAATCGAAAGACAATTTGCAATCGCACTTAAATATTAAATAGCATTAATTGGATCCTCTGTTATTCTATTACTTTGATGTGAAGATCAATAAGCAGTCTGTATTAAATCATAAAAGTCTTTCGTTGCAAGAATTAAGCAATGATAATATCATTATTAAAGTCACTTACCTTGATAGGCTTGCAACACTGCCAATCAAAACTCACCTGTGACGATTGCCCATCCAAAAGTCAGAACCTGAATCGTGCGTTCGTGTCTCGTTGCTCTGACCATCTTTTCAGTTGAAGATGATCTCTGTCGATAAACTTTGAATGAATTGGTTGATGGAGTCTTGAGTCGAAGATGATCTCTGTCGATAGAAATTCGTTAGAGAGTGTTGAGTGATATCTCTGTCGATAGACTATGAATTAATTGGTTGATGGAGTCTTGAGTGATGATTAGAACTGAACTGAAGTCCGTCGTCGTTGGTTGTTCGCCCACACAGTTTAGCTGAACGACTTTCTAAATCGTCAGCAACAACACTTGTCTTGTCGTCCGCTGAAGAGTCGAGTTGTCTCAATGGAAACAATGCGCTGAAGACAACAGAGATGAGAGGAGCAGACAGCAGCATCAGCAGCAGCAGCAGCAGCCGTTACTTTCGATGGGTTGAAAGTGAAACGATGACGATGCATGAACAGAGGAGGATGAGGATGAGGATGGGGATGAAGATGAGAAGAATGAGGAGGACATTGGCTGCTGCTGCTGCGGTTGCTGCGGCAGCCGAAGAAGAAGAAAGATCGTTGATCGATGGCACCGAAGGATGAGAACTCTTCTTCTTCTTCTTCAGTCTCATTTATGCCATGAGGCGTTCGTTGCATTCACCTGCATCTCGGCTGCTGCTGCTAGGAATGAGCATCATGCATCACCAGACGAGTCCTACTCCTGCTCCTGCTGCTGTGCTTCTGCGCAATTTGATGCGGAGTTTGGTGTCAAGTATGGGGTTAGAATCACGCTGGACACAACGCATTTTTTAGTGTTACAGGAAGTGGAGGATATGGAGTCACGTAGCATTAAGCTGAAGAAAAGATAAAGAAGGAAAAGAAGGAGAAGAAGGAAGCGCGGTAGCACAGTTTGTGACGATGCTGTTGGTAGTTACAGTGACGACAATGACGACGACGACGATCATGATAATGATGATGCCACACACGACAACGACAATGACGATGAGAAAAATTAGATGATGTAGAAAGTCATTTTGGAGAAGAAGAAGAGGAAGGTGATAATCATGGAGAGGAAGACGTGTGATAAACGATAATTAGTAAAAGAAATATAAATTCGACATATACGGGTTTTGTATGACTACACACAATCATCTATTGGTCTAAGTAAGTAAGCCTCTAATTACTAGTTTACAGTTAATGAAGGCTAATAACAATAATAGCAATAAACATCAACAAAGATTGCAATAGTTGCCAAATCACATCCCAGTGACGCACATAAATATCTATCTGACTCGCA
Source organism: Lumbricus rubellus (assembly GCA_945859605.1). Classification (NCBI taxonomy): domain Eukaryota; kingdom Metazoa; phylum Annelida; class Clitellata; order Crassiclitellata; family Lumbricidae; genus Lumbricus; species Lumbricus rubellus. Next base: position 47,405,343 of record OX243811.1, on the reverse strand, counting down.
TCTGCAACCTCGCATCGCTCTTTGCGAAAAAGTGCAATGATTAGTCTCAGAAGCCGAAGCTTGCAAGGCATATTATTATATTAATCCCGAAAGATGAGCTGTTGTAAAGGTCTAACTTTGGACTGAACGGCGGAAGTCTTGGGTTAGCGAGACATGTAACCGCATAATGCATGAGAATTAAGAGATCTGAGGCAAGGTAAGAAGAAAACCAAGATTTACAAGACGAATGGTCGTCTCAGATAAGATAGACGACAGCATGCAGTGATTACGCATGCGCATTGTGATCTCAAACTCAGCGCATCTCGCATATAATATTGATTATACGTAACCTTTCTTTTTGACCAGGCCTGGGTTGGGAGCGCCTCTGAGTAGAGATCTTGAAGGGCGCTATATAAATTTATGTCATTGATTGATTGGTAACCAGCATCCTATAAATTCCGGTCTGAATAGAAGCGCATTTTGTTAATCTTGCAGAAGTGACAGAATCATGTTCAGCGTTCATTCTACTCATGCTCTAATGCATGTGCTCCAAGTTCCTCGTCCAATAAGTACATGAGCCTGTTCTGAAAGAAGAGAAACTGGCGAGACAATGCTGTAAGCGAGGCGAACCGATAGTCAGAGGAGATTTATAAAGGACCTCCGCTAGAAGGGTCTATAATAGTCGATAGACACCCCTCCCATCCCCTCCCCTCGTATACCAATGTCCGTATTGTCCGTATTCGACATTACCGTATTAGTCCGAATTTAATATTGCCGTATTTGTTCAATTTGACATTACCTTCCCCTCCCATATTTGGTTGAAGACGTTCACGTAATTATTACTGGGTTGCTAAGGTCAGCATTTGCGCCGAAGGGTCAACTGTATTACTGGATTGAGCACATTGACACTGGCGTGTCAAACAAATTATTTATCATCACAGCGCATAATGATTTCTATCGGCAAGTAGACTGAGTCCAACAAGTGCAGATAATAATTAGGAGAGTTGTCTCACTTCCAACGCATTCAGCTATATTGAAGCATCGATAACAAGTGCAGATAATAATTAGGAGATAACCTGTCTCACTCCCAACGCATTCAACCATTGAATCCTTGGTAACAAGTGACAGATAGACAAGGCTTACAACTTCTGACTGCAGGACGGTCTTAACTTGTGTTCCAAGTGAATTCGACAAATGAAGATCTAACGCTGCAGTAGTACAGACTGTCTGCTGTTGGTCTTTAAGACACAGAAAGAGCTGAAAGAACGATGCTGTATATCACGCTTATACGCAGCTGTTAGCATTCGGCGTTACATCCCAAGCTCCTCCTTCTTGTCCTCATTTGCACGACCCCGTCTAGACTATAATATTGCCTGCGTCTTTAATAGACAAACCCTTAGGCTTATAAATCAACCTCGGATATAGCCTATGCGCTGCAGAGCACCACAAAGTGCGGTGTGAATCAGGGTTTTTTAACGTGCAGTTGTAGGCCTACACAAAATGTGCAGTTTGTAGAAGCACTTATGTACAGTTAAACTTGCCAAAAAGGTCATTGTCCTCCGATTGAAAGTAGTTTATCATGGAGGATGGGGAAGGAAAGGAGTTGTGTAGTTCTAAAAATTCCTTAGAAGCAGCCCTGGTCTGAAGGCATGATTTGCAATTTTACATACATGGAAGACGCGGCAGAGGGAGGCCAAGGAAGAACTGGATGGGGACTATACGAGAGGATTTACAAGATCTTGAGATGACATGGAACGATGCTGTCAAGGTGGCGATGGACAGAGTGGAGTGGAGGAGCTGCGTTGCCCGATGTGCAGAGCTGCACGGGAAGGACTAAGGTTCTAAGGTAATAGCACGCTTAGCTTGCTTCTAAGCAGGCACCACGAAGAGTCGCTATAGGCCTACTGATTCTCGGAACGAACAGTATTATTATGTAGGCTATACCGACTGATCTATCGACGTTATTACTTCACTATGTTAGACTATAAGGTATTGAATATTGAACGGTTTTTATTTACGCACACGCCTTACAATTAGATACAATGCATCTATCTATTTGTTTACATAATTTTTGTTACATAATACATATAGACATACGAAGTTGTTGTTTCCATTGTTTAATGATAAGATTAGGCCTATGTTATAGTTGTAAGGGCCATTGACCTTACTTCGCCTTCAATAATTATCTGAAAGAACCAAGCAGCTATGGATATGAATATACATGACATTATGGATATGAATATACATGACATTATGGATATGAATATACATGACATTATGGATATGAATATACATGACATTATGAGTATGAATATACATGACATTATGAGTATGAATATACATGACATTATGGGTATGAATATACATGACATTATGGATATGAATATACATGACATTATGGATATGAATATACATGACATTATGGATATGAATATACATGACATTATGTATAATGACGGCGGCGGTGGGTGGATATATATCAAAAGGCGGCGGTGGTAGGCCTAGTATCATCGACTGCTACACACGATGTCTGACACGAAGATGGCGACGAAATTCCCACCGGAAGTCAACGAAGACAGTGTCGCCTCCTGTCGTCGGTCGCCGCTCAGGTCGGACGCGTTTTATGCGCACATAATAAAGCTCTACATAATAAGGCTCTACATAGTAAAGCTCTACAACCATGCATCGAAGAACTTTTACTGCGGACTTCTGGACCTTCGTCGCGTCGTGTTTTCTCCTCAGAAATGTCTGACGATGGCAGATACTACGGTGCTATGCGAGAACGTGAATTGTCTGCTAGAGGAACACGAGTCAGCTTATTGAGTTGACTCATTCATCATTGCATTTAGATAGATACGTCTGCTGTGGTTGTCTAACTGCTGGCAAACTTTGTTTCATAAATCTCTCAAGTCTTTTTCTTTCGCCGTGGCTCTGCTGGGAGCGCCTTTGGGTAGCCTTCTCTAAGGATCGCTATAAAAATCAATAGAATGAATGAATGAATGAATGAATGTATTGTGTATAGATCTGTGAGTTTATATAGTGCCTCTCGCAGCGCAGAGGCGCTCCCAATACGAGAGACTAAGAGAAAAAAGAGAAAAAAATGGTCTTGAGACAGCAAAAAGAGACACTTGGCTCACCAGTTAATTAAGAGGAACGTGCTTACTGACCAGACAGCAAGAAGTGTTGCAACGTGTCACGTGCAATCAGACACTACGGAAATGAGAGAATCGGTGGAAAGAAGACATGACGGAATTGGCGCCAAAGAGCAGACGATGTCGACGATGAAGCCGTCGTCGTCGTCACAGACACGAATATTAGACACTAGTAACCGTCCAGCATTAACCTCCGCTAAATCAGCGGAGGAGTATAGAGAGCGGGCGGGCGACCGTGGGGTGGAGTTGGTGGCCTGTATACGCGAGGCTAACGTGTCTTGACGGGTAACTGTCGTCTGGGGGACAGAGGCATTAGCAGGCGCCCTCTGGTGGCTCCATTAACGAAACGAAAATTTTATGGCTTTCGAAGATGGCGATGAATGCAAACTTCTCTTGCGCTATTATCGACTGCTGTATACATGCAGCTGAACTGGACGACGGTTTCAGAAGATGCGCTGAAACGGGAAGCAAGCGAGAATCCGTTGTGACATCGTTTGGAACATTTTCTATGCTGCAGATCAATACAACTCGTAACTATACCTTGGCATTACATTGACCATTGACCCTCCGTCCATTCATCCGATGCTAGGTTACTCAGGTTACCTAAATGTAAACGGAACGAATGATATGTACAGCTTAAACAGTGAATCAGTGTATAGGCTAACTGTGTATGTGCAATTGTGCATATACAGCTCCTATAATGAACTAGGCCTACTTCACGATATTAATTTTCAGCATTTAAACGTAGCCTATATTTAAGATACAAATAAGCTTAATGCGGTCAACCTCAATTATTTAACATCATGTATGTATGTCAGCATTATGTGCACTTGTCATAGCGCCTCCTAAAAAACTACTCAGAAGCGCTCCCGACTGCAGCGCGGCCACTGAATCGGAGTTTTACGCAGAAGCACTGGGTATTTGCGACTTGTCAAAGATTCCTACGAAGCGGCCTAAGGTGGATTCGAACCTGCAACCCTCTTGTTGCAGGGAAACAAACATAGGCCTACCCACTACACCACCGCGCCCACCTGATCAAATTAATGAAAATTGAGAATAAATTTACATGACGTTGCTCGAAGGAGGTCGCAATGTGTAGAATCTAATGGAAGAAGGAAAGATTGTCAAAACAGATGCAATAGCTGCACATAGCCTACATCTGGATATGGAAATGGATAAGTAGACCTGAGAGTAAAATGTAGCTGACACTGATGCGCCGATTATACATGACCTCCAAAATTGTAATATTAAACGAGATTCTTAGAAGATGTAAATAGATCCACAGGGTGGCCATAAAATAGACTCCCTGTGGTTTTTATCAACAACTTAACCAAAAGTAAGAACTTCCAAATCAAATTTTACAGGCTTAAAGACGATTCATATTTACACATGATGTCCTGATTTCATCAAAATATTTTGAACATCGCTCTTTACCTTTACCTGCTGTGCGGACCAAATAAGTGGCAGCCTGGCAGGACCGTGTTCAGATTTTAAAATAAGTGTCTGGACGCCGTCCATGACCGTCCAGCCACACTTTAAGCCCTGGCGATGGTGTTAGATGAAAGAAACTGATCCGATGTTAGAGGGTTCGTGTAAAAACAATTGATGCTCTGCCATGGGGAGTCATCATCTGGGTTATCTGAGAATGGAAATATATTGCTTTTTTGATAGACGTCGAACGATATGCAGACATGTAGCCTAGACAATAGACATGCAGCTGTAAACATAGAAGATAGCGCTGTATCGTTTTTCTTCGAGAATGATGACACTACCGTCTCAACAACCTGCAATGTATAAGCTATAGTCTGTAGGCCTATAATCAAAGTGACTGTTAATTCTGTAAGGTAACACAACAGCCATCTCCTTGGCACTCTTTCTCATCTGTCATCCTTAGCGAAACTCATACACTTCATTGAATGATATAAATTATATTTTCAGATAAAGCGCAGACATTAATTTCCTCTTTTAACTGATGGTATAATTATCAAATTTCATTAGGCCTACATCTGATCGTGAGTTATCGCTAGGAAAAGATTTTTGGAGATCTGCATCAATAACTTGAAAGGCACATCGACACAAGCAGAAGAAATTATCAAACTAGCCTACTTGTGTATCGAGATAGATAGATTGATGTGTGGGAACATATAAGGAACGTGGGGCCATCAATCGGTATTTAGGCTACATTTAGACTCGCGCACGGCGAAGTAATAAAGTTTCTTATAATAAAAGAAACTTTATTACTAATATTATTAGGTCAATCAGCAGTGATTAAGACAAAAAGACGCATTAAACAATAACTAAACTCGCGTTCTGTGCTATAAGACGGGTCAATAACCTATTAATGGTCATTGGTCATGCAATGGACGTCATTTGAACGTTCAAATGTCAATGAAAAATGTGAAAACTATAGTAGCCTAAAGTTCGGCAAATTGTTGTTGTAAAATTCTGATATTCAAATATTCTGTACGCAAGACACCCTATCGACTGCAGAGGAAAATCTTTGCGCAAACTGTTGTGTTTTTAGGCATTTTGTGCGAAAATCTGTTATGTTATTCAATTATAGATAAATAGCACAGTGTAGCCATTTATTCTCAAAAGACGCGAAGGCTTCGGCTAGACAAGTGCGACACCTACTGAATAGAAATTTACCAACTTATACTTATCAACTGATTCGCTAGAGGCTCCACTGATAATATAATTTGTGTCAAAGCCGCGTAGCATAAAATATAAAATGTAGTTTTATATACATTGTACATGTAGGTTTAGCGACTGTGTGGTCTCGGCCTTGATCGTCTTTCAATGCACAGATCGGTTGATATTTATCATGAACGGTATGGGTTACACGGATTCTGCAACCCAGAGATTCAACTCCACCTCCTCGAAGCAATAAATCTTTACAAGGAAAACCTTATAATAACATTAGAGCAACCATTACATATCAAATATTTTCTTCATATCTAAGTTAAGTAGGCTATAGGCCTACAGGCCCTACACTAAACACAATGTCCTCACTTGAATCAACGACTACCTCTCTTCCGACTTATTTCCCCCCCCCCCAGCCTCACCCTTTTCGTTTCACTAAACACCACCCGCTGCAGAAACTCTATTCGCTCCCTATGCAAGTAACTGTTCTTTTCCCATAACAACCAGACAGTCACAACCTACTGCTTGTCTCCTTGACAACACCACAATAGATGTCATTAACATTAAATGTCAATGACATCGATTAAATTTTAACAAGACTTAGCATTCTTGTCAAAGACGTTTTCTCAGTTAGGTCGTCCGCTCCTGCAGGCATAATTCGGTTGCGCATGCATTCTCGGCTTCATGGAATAGAGAAGCGGCCGAGGGAGGAGTGATGAATGCAGGGAGGAGGATTGAAGAAGCAGGATTGCAGCGGAAGAGAGGGACTTCCGTTTACCGTTGCATAATAATCAGGGATGGGGTGTCAAGAGTGATGATGATGATGCAGTCCAATCAAATACTGTCTTACGAACTGTACTGTGTTGTATACCACGCTCATGCTGACTGCACGCAAAAGCATCCCATGCATGCCACCATTGCCATGGCCGCGTATAACACGCAGGCCATTGAGGTCATTCTGTATACTTATGTAGTCCTATGTGTAAATTCATATAGCATATGCATGTGTGTACTCATGCAAGTGCGTATGTGTGTAGAAGGGTATATAGTTGATAGAAACCCCCATTCCAATACTATAGGTAGGTAGGTATGTATGTACGTTTGCAACTTGCCCACAGTCACTTATTCTCTTATATATATAGTTATACATCATAATTATATATATATACATAGTACATCTACATTTTACCATGCGAGTGATGTGAAAATAATGATAAGCAAGTGATGTGTGGATAAATAAAAATTTGGCTCTGCTGCTTCTCTGCATTTAAGTGCATTAAAAGTCGTTGAAGCCCGAAGACGTCTTCAGAATACGTCCAAAAGAATCTGGATCCATTTATCGAAATATATAATTATAATCGATATAATTATGGCGATGAGTCCATATTTCCAATCGCATTGCCAAGGAAGAATGGAAGTGACGTCTCATATATAAGGTTCGTTGCTTCCTAAACTCAGTGCATGAGTTGGTTTGATGGATGCTGCAAATGGTAAATGCAACGACAAATGCACTGACTGGTGTACTGACTAGTGTATTGTGACTGGTGTATTGATTGGTGTATTGACTGGTGTATTGACTGGTGTATTGACTGGTGTATTGACTGGTGTATTGACTGGTGTATTGACTGGTGTATTGACTGGTGTATTGACTGGTGTATTTACTGGTGTATTGACTGGTGTATTGACTGGTGTATTGACTGGTGTATTGACTGGTGTATTGACTGGTGTATTGTGACTGGTGTATTGACTGGTGTATTGACTGGTGTATTGACTGGTGTATTGACTGGTGTATTGACTGGTGTATTGACTGGTGTATTGACTGGTGTATTGTGACTGGTGTATTGACTGGTGTATTGACTGGTGTATTGTGACTGGTGTATTGACTGGTGTATTGACTGGTGCATTGACTGGAGCATTGTCAAATCCATTGACAAGTGCATTGGCAAATGCATTGACAAATGCATTGACATGTGCATTGGCAAATGCCTTGGTAAATGCATTGGCAAATGCATTGACATGTGCATTGGCAAATGCATTGACATGTGCATTGTCAAATACATTGACATGTGCATTGGCAGTTACTGTCTGGTATACGCAATGATTAACGTTTGACAACGATGGACGGCAGATAACGAATTGAAAAAGCGAATCCTTTGTTGTCAGAAATTGCATGGCTTTTATTCTGACACCACCGCCAAATAGCATTCGTTCTTCTTCAACCTCAATCCTTCCATCTGACGTCTAATAAGCAAAGTATACGTTCCTACATTTAATGCATAGGCTATTCTTCGTCCTATTCTTTGAGCTGCAGCTGCCAGAGATGGCATGGATGTGATATGCACGCTCAGTCCATGGCTGTTTATATTGTGAGAATTTCTTTAACAGTCTCCGGCTTATAAGGTGATTCATCTAAGTCAATGTACAGATAGCCTAACATGAACATGTGCGTAGGACGTATACGTGTATAGATTTGGTCTGTGCTATGAGGACACTATAGGACGAGTGATACGAAGTCGATCCCCTCCTCCTCCTCCTCCTCCTCCTCCTCAGATGTTTTTACTTTGCACCGATACAATAAGCCGAGGAATATAATTGTCAGCTTTCAATTTCGAAAAAAAATTCTTAGGAATTCATCATTTCGATTCTTCAGTCGTTCTAAGCCTCGATCTGCTCTGGCCGAACAATGTCAGGATAATAACAGAACTGTATGTACGAAAAGTATCAATATTTGAACAGCTTTAGGCTAATCGCAAATATATCTGAAATTGGAGTTCGCTACTAAGATGTCAAATGCCGAGTCAGTTTTTTTAAATGTTGAATCGGAATCAAAGAGATGTATGCACACGTGTGCATTTGCACATTTAACTAACTCTGCTTTTCTATAGCCATAGTATTATATTATAATTACAATAATTAGGCTACAATAGAAATTTCAATGCTGCTTTTTCATTGTCAATTATTGTCAGAGCGTCATTTTACATATAATTAGAGTATTAGACCATAAGTATTGTATGAAAGATGTTTTTCAAATAGCATGTGTCTCGTTTATTTATTCTCATATCGTGGAAAAAATGTGACAGCTTTCCAACGACAACGCATCAAACGTCAGAGGTTATCTGAAGGTCAATCAACAATGAATGACCTTGGACACTGTCGCACCAATACAAGCGGAAAACAAATTGAAACGGATTGAAAAACGAATCTGAATTAATTTCAGATCCGACAAAGCGATCTGTCAACCGGATTAATACGGATTGGCAATTCGTAGGAAAAAAAGAGAATACTGGCCTACTTACTTACATCTTTTTGCTTTGAGTCATTCTTAACACGTCTTTCTTTACCCATCATTCAACGGAACTGCGCTGCAGCGCTTCCGCAGTTTCCTACACAAAAAAACCAGTTAAGCATGCGAGCTAAGTGAGTTGGAAAGCGAGTCAACCGCACGGAAGTCAAGCTGACAAAATGCGTTACGTGTATACGCCTACATACATGTATGGTCAGACGCTTTATTTTTAAAAAACATGCAATCATTTAGTGTTATTAGGATCACCACGACGACGATCACCTCTTAGACTACCACGAAGGTGATAAACATTATGTGGAAAGACCACAAGTGGCGCCTTGCTTGGATGCCTTTGTAAACGCAGACGTCTGTCGCTATGGCAACCTCAAAAAACAAACTGTGTTGATGACTTTCCGACGTTACATGCGTCGATAAGAAATGTTTAATCAAGTCTTGATTTTTTTGCTGCTTTGACGGAATCTCATCTTTTCTTACCCGCGGTGCAAATTTCTTTCAATTGCTGCTCTTCCCAGAAGGCAGACATTATTCGACATAGACCCGACCGACCGACAGACAGACAGACAGACAGACAGACAGACAGACAAACAGACAGACAGACAGACAGACAGACAGACAGACAGACAGACAGACAGACCAACTGACCAACCGTCTGTCGTGTAGTCTGACATTAGAGCTGCAGCGACTGACATAGAACCCCCCGCCCCCGCCCCCGACCAACCCCTCCGTCCCCGTCGACAGATTCATGTCTTATTGTTGCAAGACAATAATCATCATCGCCTCACCATCAGACCATGAGTCGTTGTCTATGACAGGTTTAACAACGAATGCCGTCCGTGATTTTCTAAAGGTTTGTGGAAAAGGTGGGAAGGTGGAAAGTGATCATCATCTATTCGCAGTATTCGGATTCATAGGAATGAAACCCACGGAATTGAAGGAAGGAATTTAGGAGGAGAGGAAGGAGAAGAATGGGAATGAGGAGGAGGGGAAGGAGGAGAAGGAGGAGAAGGAGGAGGAGAAGAAGAAGGAGGAGGAGAAAGAGTAGGAAAGGGAGGAGTAGGGGGAGTAGGAGGAGTAGGAGGGGGAAGAGGAGGAGGGGAACTGGCTCCTCGTCATAATAGGCGGATATCAGACGGATAGCAATGTATCAGCCGTCGGCCATTAGACCGATTAGACCAGCATTGTGCGCATGTGTCATGTGTATGTGTATGTATGTATGTGTAAACGTACATGTATGTATGTGTAGGCGCGCGTGTGTTTGTGCGTGTGCGTGCGTGCGTGCGTGCGTGTGTGTGTGTGTGTGTGTGCGTGTGTGTGTGTGTGTGCGTACGTGTGCGTACGTGTGCGTACGTGTGTGTGCTTGCGTGTGGATGTGTATGCGTACGTGTGAGTGTGTGTGAGTGTGTGTGAGTGTGTGTATGTATGTGTGTGAGTAGATGTAATATTTGCCCTCTGGATGTCTTTTATTATTTCCTGAGGGGGGTGCTCGGTAGTACAGTGGTTAGCGCGCTGAACTGTCAACCAAGAGGTCTTTTATTATTTCCTGATTCCTCCTCTTCTTTTTTGGGGTCTTTTATTATTTTCCTGATGCATAATTAATTACTTAGCTATTTTTTAAGAAGCCTGATATTGAAGATAAATTAAGTTAAAATGGCGCTAAAGGATAAGCTGGGGGGTGTTTTCCATTGAAGAAAATATCAGCTAATAAACCAGTTAAAACCAGTTAAAAATTAAGGTCGTAAGAATACTGCCGAAAAGTCTCTAGCTAATATATTTAGTGCGATGTGCGAATAAGCGAATATCTCGAGAAAATCGGTATTGGTTACGAAAATTATGCAACTACCGGTTGAATTGTTAAACGCAGCTCCCGTTCCCCCTCCGCCCGCAATTTGCATGTAATTCGCCCCATTTCTATACAGGTAGACGTTACCAGGAGCGGTACTACTGTTACCAAATTCTATGTACGTCGAAACGAAATAGTATCCGGCTTTACCGGGAGTGAAACGGGTCAGTCCCGCACTTATGACACCATCGGTTTTGAATCTTACACTATCGAAAGTAACTCTTGTGTGAGTTTTAGCGATTAAGAATTGCCAAGTTAAAGAATGAATGCTAAGCGCGGGACCGATTGAGATAGAATCTACATACTGCTTCGTAGCTGCATCGCTGGCGTTGTTGGGTTCGTGTAGTCCTGTAATGTAAGCATCATGCATAAAGATGGACTTATACACATTTATTTTAGACGGAGGAGTGCCATCGAGTGACTTAACCATCTCTAACATGATTTCATTGTTTATTCTAAAACGAAATCCATCCATCGATTGTAATGTAATAGGATTGTTTAACGAACATTGTAGTTTATTTCGTATACTACCTAAGAAAATAGTGAATTCTTTATTTTCTCCTCTCAAGTCCTTACAACCCATTGAACGCAGACGATCGGAGCCAACGTTTAAGATTAGATCACCAGTCATGGTATCACCAGTTTTAGACACCTTCAATGTAACTTGTTCATCAACGTATTTCTTATTCGTCAAATGATTATCGTTGGACGGAGAATCGTCGTGATTCGTTATCAAATCAATGGCTTGACCCCAACTTAAGGCCTCATCCATTCCTGCTGTCAAAGGCTTCGTTGTGGGCAGTCCTTTAATTTTGTGACCACCCATTTTTAAATTTCCAGTCGCGATGTTTGCTCCATCCAATCGAAGAAAACTAGCATTTACTTGACTAAGAGTGACACCTCCAGCGATTACTCTTTGTGATGAACCAACATCGGTGTGACCGAATTTATCGACAGGCATTTTATATATAATAATAATTTTTAATGCAGATTAGTCATCGTATACATATAATTGCATTACCTGAATCCCTCGTGGAGAAAAATCATCCACTTGCGTTGATGTAACTCTGTAATATTGATACGCACCCATAGGTCTAGTAATATTACAAAATCTCGGAACAGCCGGTGAATTCGTTGAAGAAGGGAATATGGGTTATTTTTCAAACACTACTCCATCATTGCTAGCGTCAAAATCGAAATAAGCTAGAGATACGGTTTTCATCGCAATTCTCCAAATTTTAACTGGCTCAGGACATTTAATTTGTAACCAAGCCATATCTTCACCTGAAACCCAAGCTGCTTTCACATCATCGGTGAGATTAGTGAAAGCATGGTAGGCTTTGCTTCCGGAAGAACAAGAACCAGCGCTAGCAACGAATCCTGTTACACTTACATCATCTTCCAAGGGAGGAATATACCCAACACGACACTTTTTCAGAGATTTATCGACGTAATTCTTTGTAGCAGCATCTTGAGCTGAAAGAGGATCGCTTAAATCGTTGATATTATTACTATTCATTAGGATATATTGATAAACGTCGATTTTACGATCGTTAGACGCTCTACCGATTCTCATTATATTTTCTACACCTATTTTGCATAGAAATCCATCCGTCGATTGTAATGTAATAGGATTGTTTAACGAACATTGTAGTTTATTTCGTATACTACCTAAGAAAATAGTGAATTCTTTATTTTCTCCTCTCAAGTCCTTACAACCCATTGAACGCAGACGATCGGAGCCAACGTTTAAGAACAAGTCGCCAGCCATTGTATCACCAGTCTTAGACACCTTCGATCATGGGCGCCCGCACATAGGGGCAAGGGGGGGCACTTGCCCCCCCCCTGGAAAATGGAAACTTATTTTTCTAACTACTACTTTGGGGTTTTTAACAAATTTCCTCGCATTAAAACATTGATGATACGAACGATACACACAGTGAAAGTTATAAATCTATGTTTAGAAATCCCTGTAGAAATAAACATGCTCTTAATTTTCTGTCTTGTATTATCAGCATCTTGTTAAAAGCTGGAAAATGACCATTGGCTGTTAACCCTCTGGCAGGCGCCCTTGCAAATAGTATTTTTCTATTGATTATGGCCTACTTGATTGGAATCTCGCTGTCATGCAACTCAGGGGGTTCCACCCAAAACTGCTCAAAAGAATTGATACAACCCCACCCCACACTCATCTGATCCTCAGATCCTCCACCTTCCGTAACGATACCCGCATTATCAGCTACTGCTTTGGCTACCGGATTTGGACCTATTCTGACTACCCTTTGAATAGCATTCTGACTCAATGCAACACTTGTGAATAATCTGGAGCTCTGTGATTGGCTTTCGAGTGGCGCTGCGCTTTAGAAGTTTAGAAGTTATTATTACAATATAGAAGTAGCTAGAGGAACACTTGCACCTTGAAAACTTACACCTATTTTTTGTTCATTTATTCATTCATTCAGTGGACTTATAATATTACTGCGCCGCTTCAGGAACCCACTTTTAACATCAGCTTTTTAAATTTTTAAACAAATTTCTTCGCACTATAAAAACTATTCATATTAAAGCTGACACACAATGAAACTGATTGCGGGATTGATGGAGGGGAAAAGAAGTAGAGGAAGACCTAGAACGGCATGGATAGACAACATCATGGAATGGACAGGACTTTCGGGAAGGAGACTAATGAACATGGCAGGAGATAGACAAATGTGGAAGATGCTCATCCATTCGTGCAGCCAACCGTCGCAGAGCGACGATGGCGGAATGACATGACATGACATGACAATGAAACTGGAAAATTTGCATTAAGAAACCTGATTGAAAAGACTCGTGCTCTTATTTTCCAGTTTTGCATTTTTCAAGCTCTTGCTAAGACATTTACGATAACTGTGATCATCGAAAAATTTTGCCCCCCCCTGCAAAAATTTCTGCGGGCGCCCATGCCTTCGATGCATCAACGTATTTCTTATTCGTCAAATGATTATCGTTGGACGGAGAGTCATCGTGATTCGTTATCAAATCAATAGCTTGTCCCCTACTTAAAGCTTCATCCATTCCTGCTGTCGAAGTATTCGTTACTGGGAGACCTTTTATCACATGTCCATTCATTTTTAAATTTCCAGTCGGCAGATTTGCTCCATCACATCGAAGAAAATTAGCATTTATTTGACTAAGAGTTACACCTCCAGCGATTACTCTTCGTGATGTTCCTCCAGCAGCGGTGTGACCGAATTTATCGACAGGCATTATATATATATATTTATATATAATAATTTTTAATGCAAGCCGTTTATAACTTCTTGGAAATTCATTCCATCACCCACCATCTTCGTCACATACAGACACAAATGACCACAAAATACTTCGTTATCGGGTTGTATTCGCTCACTGTTATATAACACTGGACGGCGTAAATACTTTATCAGTTCCAGAGGGGGAGGAAGGCCGTAACTATCGAAATATATTTTCTCATTACCGCTCTTTAAGAAAGCGCACCAGTGCGAGCCTGTCCCATTAGAACCATCTAGATTCAATATCCCACACTCATTCCGTCCAGGTTTCTTCGGCAGCTCGTCTCTGAGAAATACTCCTCTAAAATTATTGATGTTTAGTTTCTTAGCCGCTTCGATTAGATCCACATTCGATAAAGCAATATTCGGTAGCACTACTCCACAAACATCGATTTGTTTGACGCTCATTTATTTAATATAAACATTAATTAAAAATTTTCAACGAGTAGTGACCATATGCCAAAGTATGAATTCCATCCTCCATTATTACCCGTTTATCGTCATCTGCAGATAATGCAACTTTATTAATTTCTTCTGTATAAATATCGTGATGATAAGATCTAATAACATTCATCGTTCGTTGTTGTTCTTTTTTAGTAAATAAACAGTCTTTATAATCTTCGTGAGTAATAGTTTTCTGGACAACATTCTTCTTAATACCTTTACATTTCTTGTGCTCATCTCCAGCAGCCATCTTATAAGAATACAACTTTGCTCTGAGTCCAATAAATTCTTTTATCTGTTTCCCACTAGCTTCATCCTTGAACATTCCAATAACTTTTTTATTTACTCCAACCTCAATACCAGATGGATGATCTCTCGGGTATTCACTCGTGTCGAATCGAGTCTTAATATCGCCTGCGATATCTGAGTAAAAGTCTTCAGTTTTAATTTCGTATGTCAAAGAATCTGTATCGGTAAATAATAATTTAGCTCTATTTCCGTATTTATCCTTGATGTAATTGTAATGAAATTCATACATCAACGTTTTGCTCAAGTCTAATATACACATGCCAAGATATATAGGTTTATTATAGTACAATTTAGTTTTTTTCATGTGAACGGCTATTAGATTTTCATCGAAAATAGTACATCTCTCATAATTAGGTTTAGCGGCTAGTTCAATAGCCCTCTCCTCTTGACACACTAACTCTACATCAACACGATTTTCAATGTTCTCACAAGTTTTTCCAAAGACACTGTTATTCATTAACTTGAAAAAGTCTTTCTCAAAGTCATTAGTAGCTTTCGTTCTAAGAGCTGTATTTAAATCGATATACTTTTCAACCAATCACTTTCTTCGAATAGTACACCTCTATGCACTTTTGTTATTTTCAAACCCAAGCTCTCATACAGCTTCAGATTATCGTAATGCAGCACATACTTCTTTTTATGGTTTAAGTTTGGAATTAACTTTTTGACTTTGTTAATCTCAATGCTTTCGGGGGCTAACGGAAAATCGTTATGCAGGTCGTGTAACTCTTTAGGATATTCCAAATCAACTTCCAATATGCATGGAATACTTCTCCAATTATTTAATTCATCTTCGTTCATCCATTTGAACCCGTGAGTAGGTAAATTTTTGATCATAGCCCATCCATATAGATTATTCGCATCCAGGTAAGTAATAAATGTAGAATTTTCGTTACTATTGAAATCGCTCATATATTTATTATTCGCTTTCCCGTAACGATTTGATATTGTGCTCACTCCTCCTCTCATCCCTTGCCTAAGCATCAGAATCATATCATAATCATTCAATAACTCCAATTTCACGCCTGTCAATTTTAAAGCGGCATCCCAGGCTAAACCAGGAGATGTAAAATACCATGCAGGGTCAAGCGTATAGTTCTTCATACACACATCTCTAAAGTTTTCGAAAACATCGGCAAGTAACAGAACATCCGAAACGTTGTATAAATCGTGATATTCTCTGAATGTTTTGCATCCAAATTCCTTCCATACCGTTTTTGCATGCTCGTAGTCTTCATCGCTAATATTCGAATCATTTAGCTTAGAATAGAAAGCGGATTTTGGTGGTAGTTCGGTTTCATTAAAGGTAGTAAATGAATCGACGTAGTCATAAGGATATATGCCTTTTCTCAGCAAAAGATCGAGCTTCTTTCCAGTATATCGTTTCCCAATATTTTTACACTGGTCTTTGCTTAGGTTCCTCGATAAAGCATCAAGACTAGAAGCCATAAATTTAAAACTGTCGATAAAGCGCAATTCGCGCTTGACGGTAATCTCTTTTCCCTCTTTATTTACAAACTTATCAACAACGACCTCTCTGCTAAAAGATATATACTTTTCCTCGTTATTAGGTATGCAATTAATTTTCTCTCCATTATTACCTCTCAGTTTCTTAATGAACAGATGACAATCGTACCCGGAAAGATTATGAAACACTACAGGGAAAAACTTGGGGACTTTATAGTTTACATTACAAATGTTATGAGCAGCCCCTCTAAATTTACCGCTAAGATGACAGTGATCTCTCACTCGGTCTTCGCCCAACGGTTTTTCACAGATATGGCATATAGTAGCTCCATCAAAACACTTCTTGTCCTCTTCTGTAAATATCATCTTCTTAGGGAATTTAAATTGATTATATATTTGTTTTATATTCTCTTCTAGTTTATCTACAAATATTTGACCAACATCATCATCTTCGCTTTCAGCCGTAAACGTCACAGGATCTTGAGAATATACACTATCGTCGAAACATTTTATGTGGTAACAAAAGGAGCTAGGAATATGCTTTTGATATTTATTAGTGTACGACAACTCTGGATTTGGTTGGCATGTATCGATCGGTTTTACAAAAGACTCAAAATCTGCGTAGACTATAAACGGAACCCTCATAGAATTGTTATAATTTTTAAAACTTAACATAGTTCCTTTTTCTGGCATTTCTATTTTTTGTGCGTTATGGTGTTTGCAGTACTCATCATGGTTGTTAAGCGCTTCTGTCGTTGTGAAACCATTCATACACCTTTTACAATAGTGCGCTGAATAATGCGAATTTGCTGTTCGGAACGTCATCAATCGGTTAAAATTCTTTATCCAGCAATAATGTTTTTTTTCTCCATCAGATATAAGCAAAAGATCTACACAAATATCGCTTTCACAGTTAGACAGATAAAGCGGATAGACATGTTTTTCGTAACCAAATATATTAACACTAATATTATTATTTCTCTCAAATTTACCTATCACATTAGCATGAGTCGCTACCGGAAACTCAATACCACTCCAATTAAGTTTTTTCGATTGTTCTTTCAAAGCTTTCGTTATTTTTTCCGGATTTTTTACAACCGGATTCAAAGCTCTAGTGATACACCATTTGAAACATTCTTCGTCGTCGTTTTTCATATTTATAATAGCCTTTTTATTAGCTAAGAAGCTGGGAAGTGGAATGTAAGAACTACCTCTTAAGGGGGTATATTTTACCGTATTTATATCTAATTTTACAACAGCTTTAAATCTCCAATTACTTCCTTGCATCTGAAAACTAGCAATAGACTCCATGATTTTATCCTTCTTTCTGCTGTATATTTCATTCAAGTCGGTTGCTTCTAAAATAACTTCTGCCCTGGAAACGAATGGTATATCCTCAGAAGTCACTATTCCAGATTTCATATCTACTCGTTCCATAGTACAAGTAAGAACTAGATTAACCTTTGTTTGGCGATTACTCGATAACAGATTTACTACCTGCGGTCTGACGAAATTAAGAAACGACGAGGCATCCATTCCATTAATTCCATCTATTCTATACTGCTTCGTGAATCCTTTAATAGCCGACGCTGTTTCTAGAATTTTAATTTTATCAAATATCCTGGAAACAGTTGACTTCAATGATTCTAGTTTTTCATTAACCTCTGCTTGTTCGGGCACATAACTAAGTAGCCAATCCGCAAAATCATTTATTTTAGCTCTAACCCTATTTTTGTATTTTCTCTTAGGCGCTACTGGTTTGTATTTACCAGGTGTGGGTGTAAGCGTAGGAATCTTAATGTCAGGAACCGGCGAGTCGAGCAAGTGTTCAACATGGTTCATGTTTCTTAAACTACTTTTCTTTAAATCCATTTTATCTTACCACGCAAAAATATTAAAACATTAGCTGTGAGATCGAAGATCCACTTATCGAACACTTTAATTGCATATCATTCTATCTCTCATACACTTTAATTTCATATCTATCTCTCCAGACATTTCCGTTATGATAAGCTATTATGCCAGCACTCTGACCGTACGCCTTAGCAGCTTTATACATCGATGGATACGAGGTAACAACGCCAGTCTCTCGATCTATAATATCTACTCTTCTCGGTTGTTTCCTGATACTGCTCAACGTGTCATGTTTATATGACACAGACTTGTAGTCCGTCGGAAGAATATTCTTTTCAATCAATACAGCTATCATTTGAGGTTTGTTGAGATGCGAAGTGCCTGTAACATCGTGATGCTTGGCTAACATTCTAAGCTCTGGTAGCTTCATAATATATAAGTATTCTTTAAATCAATTTTCCATACACAACACTCATTTTCTGCCCATCCGATTGGAACTGCAGCAACCTATCTGAAATTACGACAGCATACGCTTCGGTGTCGGCTGGCACTGCTGCATTGAAAAGAGCCTTAATTTGTATATCAACGACTGACGATTTCAAACGCTCGGATTGTTTGCTTACATCGAACACGAACAACGGATATAATTCTTTATAATCAACAGGTGTTATATTTCCTTGCGTAATCAACTTATCCATACCATAGAATTTTTGACTAAAGGAGGACGCGTCTCTGTACGCTCTGGAGAATTGTTGATTAGGAAACGACAGGTTATGATCGACAGCTGGATATCTTTCTTGATTCATCATCACATATATGTTCTTGAGATCGCAGTGATTAAATAGCGACGGATTACTTTCCTGATTACCGCTACGGTCCGTCTGAAATCCTACGATGATATATCTAGGTTTCTCAGGTGATGTTTTTACGCTAAGACGCCAACTGAAACTTGTCGACTGAGGAACCGTTATTGTGTCGCATTGACGAGCTCTATACGCAACTGGCAACGTTAATTTTGATTCAATCGTCTTATACAACTGCATTCGTTCCATATCGGAAGGAATAACGTGTGGAATAAACCATGAAATTTTGTTTATCGCAACTTTTCCAGCAGCTGCAGCGTTATCTCGGAATATTGCATCATCGTCGGCTTTACGAACTAATGTCAGCGTCTGTTTGAAGCCGTAAATAATCTTGTCGTAATCATCGCAAAACCCGAAAATATGCTTCAACGGAACAATAAAGCTGAACATTCCTTTAGTGTTTGGTTTGCGAATGAGAAAGCTTTGTCTAGTGGCAAATCCGGGGTTATCCGCAATAACAGCAGTCGCTCCAGTGTCTTTATACCACAGCTGATTTAAGCCTTGAGTCAGCTGAAAATCGTTTGGATACGTAAGTAAACCGAGCATCATTGTAGCTTGACCCGGATGAAATAGCGTTTCGATTTCTTGATTAGATAACTGATAGGATATTTGACTGAATAGATACATAAGCCCATTATTCGTAAGAGCGACTAAATCGGCGTTAACGTATGCGGTGTCATCGGCTTTAATTAGTCTTCCATCGAATTGTAGATATGACTCTGCTGGGTGACTGTATAAGTCTTGTAATTCAATATTTATTCTTATTTCACCAGAACTGTTAAGGTTAGTTCTCGCTACAGGTTCGTACTCATGCCATTCGTATCGCTCGATACCTTCATCGATCAATGGTTGCTCTGTGAATCTTAGAATATCGGATTGCATTTTATTATACATATATTTTTAAATAAGAAAATAAATTTTTACACCTAAATAAGAAAATAAACTTAAGCAAAATAAATTTAAACTGCCATTTTCAAACCACCTCCGTTTAAGCGTTTTACTAGATCTTGAATTCTAATAGCTCCTCCCGTCATTTGCGGATTCGACCCGAGTAATCTAGCTAGAATGATTTTAGTTTCCTGAGTTATCGGCTGTTGAACGGTGGTTGGTGGGAGTATCTTATTGAGTAATCGTTTTCCAACGTCGATAGCCTTATCCTTAGCAACACTCCCAATCTCTTTGACAGCTGTGCTCGCAATTTGTTTGGCTGCATTCGAAGTTAGTAGTCTCTTGAGAAATCCTGCAATGGAATCGAATATTCCTGCTCCACCGACAACGTGTACTTTTTTATAACTTCTTCTCGCAACGACCAGCATTTCTATATCATCAATTTTTAATTAGATCATCAATTTTTAAATTAGATCGTCAATTTTTTATATTCATCTTTGGTTATCACTCTTTGTCTTAGTAACTCATCCGTCATACCTACAATTTCATTTCTTACTCCTGTATTTCCCGCTTTGTAGCTATATATTCGCAACTCTAATTGTTTTACTAATTCGTTAGGATCTGAAGGAATGGTAATTATTCCGCTTCCTGTTTTACCTCTTAACTTTATGTAATCGTCCCATATGGGTTTTATTATCTTTGCATATTTTACACTTCTAGACGATTTAGGTTTGTTTGGTTTATTTGGCTGACTCATGGCATTCGTTTTAATTAGAATCTCGGCGTATTCTTCGAGATCACGATTATCATAAATTGAACTGTTTGGACTAGCTAACGTTAACAATTCCCATAATCCTGGAGTTCCTTGATAAGTTGTGGTTCCAACTGTAATATCATTTCCTTGGATTGAGGCTTCGCTGTCACCGATGTAGAATTTTCCATCTCTTGATCTTAATCCGAATGTTGTGTCCACAAGTCTTTTATCAGAAGCATATTTTTTAAGGTATTCAACTGCAATATTTCCTAATTCTAACCTTCTAATGTCTTCTACTGGGTCATCGTCATCGTACGCCTCTGTAGACGGATACTGGGGAAATTGAATAGTTTTCAACGAATCTGGAAGTGATTTTAGAGCAAGTGATGTTGCTGCAGAATTATCCTTTATTGTCGACAACAAAGCGTTTTGTTCTTTCGAAATTGCTGATTGAGAGTCGACTATTGGTTTGTAGATTTTCGTTAATTCTCGTTGAAGTCCAAGATCGTCTATTCTCTCTGAAAGAAAGTTTTGTTTAATGTTTTTTTTCGTTTTTAAAAACTCTTCGATAATAAAATCTCTTTTTGCAGGATCGCTAATTTTCAGTAGTGACATTTTTTTATTATAAGTATAATGTTTAAAACGTAACGTAAAACGTAAACGTAAAACGTAAACATAAAACGTAAACATAAAACGTACAATTTATGCATCGTAGTAATTAACATAACATATGGAGTCTTTTTCGTTTATAGTAACTGGTGAATCGGAGTTGTTTTGTATTGTAATTATTATATCCTCTGCGTCCTCTAGTACTGTACCATCTTGAAGGCTCAGTCTGAGTTGTTTCAACTTCTGTCTAAGAGAGACTAGACACATTCCACTGGTCATTCGGACTCCAAGGCCTACTTCTACTGTAATATTTGTCTTTGGTTCAATCGTTATCGCTTGCTGAGCAAAAATCTCATATCTGTCGCCTGCTCGTTGTCTTGCAGGAGCGTGAATGACCACTTTAGGCAACCAAATTATTGTACTCACACGAGGCTTCCGTTTGGTGATAAATTTGTGTATTGGGTGACCGTATCCAGACATTTATTTAAGAGATTGTTTAAAGTAACATTCCAAGAATAGGAATATTTTTAAATGGTGAATTGGGACCAAGTATAAGACCTTCACCGCTGATATATCCTGCTCCTCTTTTCATAAACAGACCAGAACCCGATATCGAACTACCCTTTTTCCACGGAGATAGAAAAAGACCTTCCCCAGCAGGCACTATCTTACAGCATATTCCTCCTTTCTTAACGTAGGGGAAGACGGGGTAATTTCGGCCATTTTTCTAATTTTTTTAATAAATTGAAAATGGTTGACTGCTAAAATTAAACAAAATTACAACTAAATAAAGTAAGATAGGGACAATATACTGCAAGGTTACTTTTTGGGATTGAGAAGAAGATTTGTTCGGAAAAAAAATATTTTAAAAGTGAATTTTTGGCCGGATTTACCCCAGCATCGGGGGAAATTCGGCCAGCACAGGTAAATTGATTTTTGCAACTAACCGGACGATATAATACTCCACAAATGTATTAGGCGATATCACTGAAGCGCTAATATGAAGTAACGAAAGTTTTTATTATTATCTTAACCCTCAGGCTACCAAGTTTTTGTGACATGTACTATCAAGGCGGTGGTGATAAGGGGGTGGTCATCACCCCCCTGGATTTTGGGTTTGGTTTGAGATATCATAACGTGCAATACACCATTGGACAGAGCATTCATTGCGGCACAAAATGGTATACTTAGGCCTAAAATATATGATTCTACCTCGAAATTATAACATTTTTTACATGGGGACCCTTCGATTTCACAAACGTGTACTTATGCATGAAAAAAATATTATATTCTGTGTGTTTTGAACATGTGTATTTATAATTATGTATGTATATATTTATGTATAATATGTATATATGTATTTATGTATGTATGCATGTATGTATGCATGTATGTATGCATGTACATAGGCATGCATGCATGCATGTAAGCATGTATGTATGTAGGCCTGAAAGTATGTATTTATGTATGTATGCATCGCCAATATCTGCAACAAATGACGCAATATAATTATATTTTAAATTAAAACTGAGTATATTGGTGCAACATACAAAGTCACTAATTAACATTGGCACTATGTACCATTTCTAACATCTCGGGGTAAATCCGACCACATGGCCGAATTTACCCCGACCCACCCACCCTCCATAAAAAAATTACCGCGCAGGGGCCGCCATTTTTGGACAATGGATTTGGATAATCAAATTGAAAATAATGTTGTGGTTTGCAGAATAAAAAGCCAATAATCGACATTTGAGCCAGATAACCTTCACTTTTTAGCTTTTATTGGAGACAGCATAGAGAAGTCGATTAGGCTCGAACTCGTTTTTTTCGTTTTTTGCGAATTATTCTCAAATAAAAACAAAATTATCTCGATAAACATGCGTAATATGATATTTTGCACTGGATGGTAGCATTGAAATCTTCCCTTACCCTCTGGTTCTCTTGCAATCACCCTGGCCGAATTTACCCCGTGGCCGGTATTACCCCGTCTTCCCCTACAGCACGCCTGATCCACTTATCGAAGATCCACTTATCGGATGTGAGATCGAAGATCCACTAATTTTATCGACAATTTTGGAACCAGCTGCAGAACCCAATCCTGTTAAGGCTCCTGTGGCTAAACTCGGGAGAACACTAGACAGTAGAAACTTTCCGGCTGTTGCTAAGAACGGTAGAATAGCGCCAATAAATCCGCCTTCGACTCTCGCATTGTCTTCTAATTGCTTTTTACCCATTTTAATTGTCACACCAGTTCCATTCTGATACGCTTTAGTTAACTTGTTAATTTGCCTCTGGTTTAGAGCTAATACGTGCTCACCAGTTATATATTCATGAGAAAGTCTTATACTCACTCCAGATCCTGCTTGAGCAGCTCGTTTAATCTTCTCTTTTTGCCCTTCAGAAATATTAACTTTGACCTTAGCGTAAGCGCTCATCTTATATTAAATATAAACTTTAAATTAAACCTCTCTTATATGAAATCGTATCGACAATTCCTCACCTCTTAAATTAATTAGTTTTCCATTTTGGTCTATTAGTTTTGTTTCCATCGAAGAAATAGAATATAGCGTTATTGGAAGATATACGAGATTGTGAGGAGATTCGATTATCTTGTAACCAGGCCCGACCGATGGAAAGAAAGAATAAATTATGTTCTCCGTAGTTCCGTTAGCATACGATGATCCTATTATATCACTCGTAACTCGTAAACTATTCACGCTGTTTACTTCGACTATGTGCTCGGATTCGTTATATCCTTCGGAGTATACACGACTCTGAAATCCTAGAACGGTGCTAATTGAATTTGGTACTCTAAAATCAATTTTATAGTTCTCATCAATTTCCAAAACAGCCTTCAAAGTATTGTTATTTGGTCGCAACTTTATACATTGACCATGACCTTCTTCCTTTAAAATTCTCTGTATGTATTCGTTTAAGTCATCGATTTCATAGCAACCGGTTGGAATGTCTAAATCTTTCCACGTTACACCGTTATCTGACGAATATACGAATTTATTATTTGTTTCGTCTATATTAGGAAAACTGTAGTACGTTTCAAGATTAACAAGGGCCATTTCATATTTTTTACTTTTATCCAGTTCGATTAGTGGATTAAATTTCGTTCGAATTCGTGTGCTCCTTTCGCTCAACAAAATGCAAAAGGATTTTTTAGCCTCTGTGTTGCGTGCAATCGTTTGAGTATTAGATAAAATTTCGTCAAGAAGGGTTTCCATTTTAGATAGCTATTTTTAAACCTAGAATATAAAATCTTAAATTTTGTTATCATTTTATTATTGCTTTTATTTAATGTAAAATGTATCTAATCCAGATCTGTACCTGCCCTTATTTGTTTTACTAGTAAGGTCTATAACCACAAAACCATGCGTTTCATCCCATGCAGTTTTGCATAGTTTACGAAATTCTTCAATAGTCATATCATCTACACCTATATGATCGCTGTATATATGATTAATATTTTTGAGGTCTTGAGGGAATAGACATATAAAATTGGCATTCTCCCTGATAGTTTGTCTGGGCAGCTTGAAATAATTTTGTGCTAGGCAAAAGCAGTCTACATTACTATGCCTACCTCTTATATAATAGGATTCGCATTTATTTTGTCGCTCTAACTGTAAATCATCAAAAATCATGAGATTCTTCTTATCTCGACTTAAGTCTCGTGGATCTGGAACATCTTCAGAGGTTTCAAAGAACTTGCAGTCTATATCCGATGTTTCCCCCATGTTTTTAGACATCTCCTCGACTACGGCGGTCGGTGATACATTTAATTTCATTATCTCATCTCTTTTATCGAAAAGTCTTATAATTGCTTCCTTTGGTAATTTCTCTTCGAATGCTTTCTTTAGTATCTTGTATTCTGATTGAAAAAGACTTTTTCCAAAGATCTGCAGGTTATCGTAGTCTAACCAACCAGGTCTCAGTAATAAATTAAGTAGTAATATTGTCTTGCCGCATTGAGACTTACCTACGATCAAACCTCTGATGCTTCTTGGTAAGAGAGGACTGTTAAAGCGTTTACTTGATTCTTCATTCCACGATAGGTCTTGGACTTCCATTTTAATTATATTATATTAAAATGGAGCACAACTCGTATTGTGTAAAATGTAAGCGACAAACTGAATCTAAAGATGTTCAACGAGTCGTCAGTAAGAATGGTAGACCTATGCTTAGGGGTGTGTGCGTTGAGTGTGGCGCTAGAAAAACTCAGTTTACTAAAATGTCCACCGCTACAGGTGGTGATTTGGTCTCAGCTCTCAATTCTGCTACTTCTAAAATTAAACTTCCATGGGCAAAGTACCCGGGTGAAATGCATCTTCCAGGACATTCTTTCACGGGTCCAGGAACTCGACTGGATTTGCGTTTAAACCCTGACGGGACGCCAAAAGACTGGAGTAAACCAGTAGATAGAGTTGATCAAGCAGCCTATCGCCATGACATGGCTTATGCTAAACATACTGATACAGCAGGGAGAAACGTCGCTGACAGAGCTATGATAGATGAATTAAATAATATACCTAATCCTTCGTTCCGCGAACGAATTGAAAGATCTATAGTTAAACCAATTTTATCAATGAAAACCCATTTTGGAATGGGATTGAAAAAAAGAGGCTGACTTGGACCGATGAGCTTGCCGATGAATTACATAAACCAATAGTCAGGAAGTTTAGGAAGCGAGTTGTTTATGTTCAGGGAGTGGACAGAATTTAGGCGGCTGACTTGATTGACATGCAGGCTTATGCTAAATTTAATTCTGGTGTGAAATATTTGTTAAGTGTTATTGATATATTTTCCAAATATGGATGGGTTATTCCGATAAAAGATAAAACTGGGAAATCTGTGGCAGATGCTTTCGTTAAAATATTTAATACGAGTAAAAGAAGGGGTGAAAAACTTTGGGTCGATAAGGGAACAGAATTCTATAATAAACAGGTAAAATCACTAGGTATGCAGTTGTACTCAACTGAGAATGAAGAAAAATCTTGTATCGTAGAAAGATTCAATAGAACAGTAAAAGAGAAGATGTTTAAATATTTTACAGCAAATTCAACTCAGAGATATATCGATGTTTTAGATAATATGGTTAATTTATACAACAACACAAGACATTCTTCCATTAAAATGACTCCTGTTAAAGCGAGTATCAAAGCAAACGAATGGGTTGTGTGGATGAATCTGTATGGTGATGCTGTACCTGAAACTATTAAACCTAAATTTTCAGTCGGAGATAAAGTAAGAATTTCTAAGAAGAAAAAGGCATTTGAGAAAGGCTACATGCAGAATTGGACACAGGAGGTTTTTACTATAACACACATTCAGTACACAGACCCTATAACCTATAAAATATCAGATTATAATGGAGAACAAATACAAGGGACATTTTATGAAGCTGAACTGCAATCGACAACGCAAGATACATTTAAAATAGAAAAGATTATAAGGAAAAGAGGAAATCGGTCTTTGGTGAAATGGTTAGGCTATGATGATTCATTCAATTCATGGATTGATAATAAAGACTTGATGTCATTGTGAATTTACTACTACTATTAGCAAACTGATTTACTACTACAGCCCTTGTGCAATCATTACTTCTCTATGAATAACAACACGCTGTAATAACAAGTTCTAATGTACATTCGCAGCCTGTTCTAAGAAGAAAAAGACATTCGAGAAAACAAAATTCTTGACTTTTTGGAACGGATGACTAAAAAAAAAAATAAAAAAATAAAATAAAAAAAAACCTAGAAAAAAAAAAAAAAACCTAGAAAAAAAAACCTAGAAAAAAAACCTAGGGAAAAAAAAACCTAGAAAAAAAAGTTAGAAAAAAAAACCTAGGAAAAAAGTTAGAAAAAAAACCTAGAAAAAAAGTTAGAAAAAAAACCTAGAAAAAAAAGTTAGAAAACAAGTTAGAAAAAGTTTACATCCGCCTAAAGCCTACGGATGCAGCCACCTCGGTAGCCAATGGTGAATGTACACGTTGTATCAGCTTCGAGAATGATCGAGAAGGTTCTTCGGTCACGGGAATCTGTGACCGAAGGAAAACTTGTCACGGCCGTGACCAATTTTGCTGTCCCGTGACCAATTTTGCTGTCCCGTGACCAATTTTGCTGTCCTGTGACCAGATTTGCTGTCCTGTGACAATGTATAGCTTCTAAGCCAGACTCGTGGATGACTGAGGTTGTCGCTGTAGGTAGGCTAGGTATTGATTGAGGCTGATGAGGATGCTCGCATGAATGGATATAATTATTATCTCGCGTCAGCTTATACAAAAGACTAACTGGCTATTTTAACTGGTTTGTAGCACTATTTTAACTGTTTTTTCTTCAAAGGAAAACACCCCCAAAGGAGAAGAGGAGGAAATAATAAAATACCCCCAAAGGAGAAGAGGAGGAAATAATAAAAGACCTCTTGGTTGACAGTCCAGCGTGCTAACCACTGTACTACCGAGCACCCCCCTCAGGAAATAATAAAAGACATCCAGAGGGCAAATATTACATCTACTTGTGTGAGTGTGTGAGTGCATGCGTGTGCGTGTAAAAGAGTGTGATTGAGAGAAAGCGACAGAAAATCATGGACGAAGAAATATTGTTTTGATCGTCTCTGCCCGGAGGTTGACGGGAAATAAACTGCGTGCTATAAAATGAGAAAGTTAGAGAATGAGAAATCTCACATGCAGGGCATTGCAGGGGAGATAAGAAATATTTCATCTGTTTTTATTATTCGCTGTTTATTATTTTTAAAGAGAGGCAATTTGGTGGAAGGTGGCAGAAAGGGACGTTTCAAGATTACAACGACGATGACGATGATGATGACGACGATGATGATGTTGATGATGTTGGCAGCTGCTACTCAGTCAGTAGACGCACACACGCACGCACACGCACACACGTTGAGACATCGTTGTTCCGTCGTTACCAAGTAGCCGTAAGATGCTGAGGTGTATCTGCTGGGTGGAAGTGATGACAGTGATGATGATGACCATTATGATGATGATGATGATGATGATGATGGATGGTGATGATGATGATGATGATGATGATGATGATGATAATGATGATGATGATGATGATGATGATGATGATGATGACGGTGATGATGATGATGATGATGATGATAATGAAGATTATGATGATGATGGTGATAATGATGATGATGATGATGACAACGACAGTGATGATGATAATGATGATGATGAGGATGATGATGATGATGACAGTGATGGTGACGATGGTGATGATGATCATGATGACGGTGATGATGATGATGATGATGATGATGATGATGCATGATGATGATAATGATGATTATGATAAGAGAAATTTTACAGAATGATAAACACGATGTTTCGCAGCAGTTCATGAATATACTTAGTGAATGACATTAACAACTCCGCATACTTTTCCTTCACACTGAGTCAGTGCCGATGGGCTATAGTTGAAATCTCAGTGTTATAACCGCTTGATATATTATAGCGACTCTATTCTTATACATGTTTATTGTGCACACATACTTTTTATAATTATTAGGTTGATGATCATCCGCTTGGCTACATTTCTTTTTCTATGTTGCTCATTCTGTTCAATGTCTCGAAAATCACTGCAGGTCTAATGATCTTTGCTTCCGTTGTTTTCTTTGCACAGACTTCATGTCACAACTTGAAGTTTTTATGCATCAATCGATCAATAAATAGAAATTAAATTAATTAATGGTTCATTTGATTACGCAGTGACTGTCGCTGTAATTAGTAACTTCTATTGCGCCAGCGCATAGGGCACGCGGAGGACGACGTATCAACAGATGCCGCACCAAAATCGAGAGATGACGGGAAGGCAGCCAATACTGCATGGATAAGCAATTTGAAGTCTTAAGTAGAGAACGAAATGACAAAAGAACGGACATACAAATGGAGAGAGGGTCGTAGTCCAAATCTACGTCCAGCAACGAAGAGTTCGTTCACTAAGAGCAGTTCTTGTTTGAGATGATTTTAGTCTGAGAAGATAATACAACGATCTCGTTGAATAATGAAAATAGTCTAATGGTTAAAAATAATGATGGGCTATGTAATTTATGATGACTGATTTTAAATACTGTGAAGACAGTTAATTCAATGGTTTGTTTGGTCTGTCATCTCAGCGCTGAACTTCAGTGCCTCCTCTACTTCAACCATACGTCCACGTGACGTACATTCAGCAGAGATATCGACCTCTATTAGATATAGGTCGATGTTTTCCTCTGCTGCTGCTGCGTGGTGACCGGATGTGACGTAGGTGGTCCCGTGATCGGCGTTATGAAGAACTGAACGAACGAGTCTCTGAATTGCTTACTCATCGTGCAATACAGGATGAAGTTGATTCCGTTGTTCGTCAGCGCAAGGATGTCGATGAGGTCGCCGATGTTCAGGTAGACCTCGTCGACGAACGTCCTTGAGATGCCGCACAGCACGTTCGTCACTCCCTGCGGGAACTCGGTGACGAGGAAGAGGGCGACGACGACGAGCAACATCCGAGTCGTTCGATTCGTCTTCCGGTTGCGATTCTGTCGTCGTGACGTCACTACCGGTTGACGGTCGACGGCGGCGAGCATGAGGTCGCGCCGCCTGGCGTCAACCTGACGCATCGTTCGCACGAGCAGGAGGCTGAGGATGGTGAGGCCGACGCACGGAAGCAGCTTGACGAGCAGAGCCTGGATCCAGAAGTTGAAGCTGTACAGGAAACGATCCGTCGCACTCGTCTGCTTGAATCTCACCGTCCACACGATCTCTCCTCCTCCTCTTCCTCCTCCTCCTCCTCCTCTAATGATGACGGTTTCATTGGTGACGTCATCGTCGTAGTAGTCTGGCGTCGTGCCTCCCTCGCCCTGCACGCCTATGGTGGCGAGGTTTGGTATGCAGACGACGAGGCTTGTGACGTAGACCATGAAGATGGCGACCTTTGCCCTTTCGAGGCTGCACAGTGTGGCCGCGTGTCGTGGATATCTGATGAAGATGTATCGAAAGATGGCCAACGTCACCGTCATCCAGATGGACACGGTGTGTACGACGACGCTGAAGCAGGCGTAGAAGAGGAGGAAGCGAACGGCGGGCAGCGTGTTCCGCTCGGGGGTCATTTCCGGTCCGTAGAGGACGTAGAAGCGCAGAGCGAACGGCAGGTAGGCGGCCATTGTGAGCGCATCAGAGATGGCGAGTCCAGTGAGGATGCAGTTGGTGGCGGTGATCATGTTCCGGCGAGTGAGCACGGCGATGTTCAGAAGATTCGTGATGACTCCGAGCACACAGACGGTCGATGCGAGGTAGCCGTGGTAGTTCCTGTACCAGTTGTGGAAGGCGAGCAGCTCCCTTGCGCCTGCGTAGTAAGAAGAATTCAGACTTCGAGAGCCTTCCATTGATGCTCGCGGTGATTGGAAACCTTTCTTGGAAAATGACGAATTGACGAATTTGTTCAGCTGTCAGTTTATGAAGTGGAACATGATGATTTCAAGTCTTTGCATTTCTTAAACGCCATTCATTGTTCTTTATACATGACACGAGATCTGGCTTCACTCATCTAAAACACATTTCAACGCATTTATATTGATTTCTCCCGAACGACCAAACAATTTCTTGGTTAATAACACACAAAAACATAAATTTCATTCACTGATTTACTTGGCGCAGAAGTGGAGATCGGAGCATTACAAATTAAAATCGACAGCTGACTACATTATTATTGGCTTCACGGCTCACGCATATGATGCTTGTCGTGGTTCATACATGCATGTTGTGAGGCAAACAAGCGTTTTTTCTCTCGAAAAACCTTGGAATAAGCTAATAAACGAGTCAGGACAACAGATATTGAACAGCAGAGTTTACTTAGATAGGTCGAGACACAGCCAAGGAGACAACGCCAAACCAGTGAAGCAATTCCTCGATGCGCTGGTAGCCAGTGAGAGATAAAAACAGAGGTATATTTAAGGATTCGCTTAATTAGCCGGGCTGCAGACCGAAGAACACGGTCTAGACGGGAGATCAATAATAGAGGCAAGCCAACCCGAAAAAGGCAACAGTAAAATAAAATACGCCAAACCATATAGAACTCTGTCATGGTTCATACGTGTTTTGAGGGTAAACAGGCAGTTTTATTTTAAAAAGGTTGGAACAAAAAAATAAACGAAGGAAAAATTTATCGGCTGCTGCGTGATTGAGTTAAAAAAACAGAGCAAATACATTAGGCCTACAGTCTATCTAAAGTTGGCAAGGATGTCACACATACACACTGTCATCGTTGCTGGAAGTCTAGTATTAGCTCCACTAAAAGGGAAATAGATTAGCTGACGAAATTAGCGAAACAAACAGGCGTCAGAGAAATTTCGGTTTAGAGACTTTGTTGACCATGGACGGCATAGGAATTTATTTTCGCAGAAAAGCTCTGGCTCATTGGACCACATGCGATCATATAGCTCTGCAAATAACGGCAGCTGGCTGTTCTACAAAATGATCCATGGTCAGTATAAAAGTCAACATTGATTGAAAGCAAGTCTTCCGTTGACTACAAATGATATTACACGCCCAATCACAAGTATCCATCCATCAGAGGCATACATAGGCACACTGGCATATAAGTAAAAGCTTCTACTGGTGGGCCTAGATCAATAAAAATGATTTCTTGCCTACGTTTAGGGACAAAGCAGCGAAATTTTCCTTGCTTCTTAAGTACCGTGCAGTATACGTCTTAAGACGTCAAAGGCAAGATTTGATATTAGACATAAATTGCAATCCAGAATGCGCACATGGAAAAGCATTTCTATACGAAAACAGCTGCAGTCTACAATGACTTTTTCATGGCTCTTGACACAGGATATGTAACTGTCTCAATTCATCTCAATTTATCAGCTGCTTTGACAGCATACATACATGTAGAATTGTAGATCATCCATCTAAATGTTTTTGCAATAAGTCCTTCCGCGTTTCTGGTGCAATAATTAACTGCGTTGACTCCTACAACTCAGGTCGTGTGCTATAGGCCTATAGTATGTTCGCATCAACTTTACCATGTCATCCGTTTAATGAGTGATCGAGAAAATAATTATCTAGTAGAGCAAAAATGTCAGCACTCCATGGCAAAATCGAAATAGCGGTTTAAGTTGCGTTAGCGTATTCTCATAATATTATTATTAGCGCGTAAAATATTACGATGAAGAAATCTACGAAGAGAAGCGGAAGATGCCGAAACCCGAAGTTCATTAAGATATTAAGACGAGGTGTAGTCTATAATTATAGGCTGCAGACTTCTACGCAGTTAAGTATAATAAGATTCAAGACCTAATGTGGGTTCATATAGGAATCCAGTGCAGTTCGTCACACATGAAACTACATTACATCCGCAGACCAAAACTTCAGTATATGGCTATATATGCTATAGCCTATGCTATCGATTTGCCGATCTGCAGCATTTGAATAATAATTAAAAGCTCACGTGGAGACCTGCACGGGAAGGACTAAGTATGTAAGCTCATCCACTATGCATGGTTTATAATTAATTATGTTGCGATAGCAAGTGTTGTTGAACCAGTCGAGCACCCGTAGTCTATAGTAGCTGACAATAAAGACAGACGCTGAGCGTGCTAATCCTCTTACACACGAAGACTCGATAAAGCAGCACAGAAAACGGACACTACAATGTCTACACATGCGTGTCTCACCAGTGTCTACCCTACGCAGACTATAGCTATATACTATCGAGTGGGCTAACGATTATAGTGGACGTCCGTTAATGTCTCCTGCACATGATATATCTCCCTCTTGCCCTAACGTATACGACTGACTACATTATTTTTATGCTGTCATCCGACTCGCTGACTGCAGTTATAATTTACAAGTTTCATTTGCGAGACACGACGGTGACTAATTGGCTGGTGGTCAGTCACGAAAAAAGGAGATATATTATTATTTGACGGTGCTGTGCAGCTGCCTTCTCTCAAGAGACAGCACCAGCAGCAGCAGCACCAGCAGCAGCAGCAGCAGTAGCAGCACAGAAAGCAGAATGCGCGAATGCACTGAATGCTTATAAGGGACGAGTGTTTTAACGCCTTCTTCAGTGCGCGAGTGATTGATGGCAACACACACACACACACACACATGCACACACAGTCACACACACACATGCACGTGCACGTGCGCACACATTGATATGTGAATATAAACATACAATCATGCATAATAAATATTGCATAGTCTATAATTATATTTTAAAAATATACGTATTTATAGAAATTAGCATAGAGATTGGTAAATGCAATTCTTGCAATGGTACAATGTGTAGTTTGTGTATAGGTTCCATGTGCAATATCATCGGAGCTGTGACAGGTATAGACAGAAAATAACTTTTCTGTATGTATGAATATAATAATTATGCATGCGATGGGCTATGGGTGGATGTGGGTAGCTATTTATGTATGTATGCAAGTGTATATGTATATATAGTGTTTACATAATTTTGTATGTATGTAAGACCCTTGTACGTAAACATAACATAACATAACGTAACATAACATAAGTTTTAAGTGGTTCAGAAGACCAGGGCCTGTGTAAGAACCACTGAAAAGTTGACCAGGAACATCTAGTAGCCCAATTTTCCAAGTTTCCTTTTCAACGCTGCAACTGTGTCCACCGACACAGTGCTGTCGTCCAAGCAGTTCCAAATGTCAATAACTCTTGCACTGAAGAATTTCTGCCCCAATGTTCCCGTCGGCTTCTTAAACAATTTGTACCTATGAACCCGAGTTGCTTTGTTTGGTGCTAATTCAAAGAACTTCTCCCAACATAGTGCTTCCTTTCCAGTAATGATCTTGTATGCTTCAATTAGGTCTCCTCGGCTCCTCCGTCTCTCCAGTGTTGTTAGCCCACACCTTTCCAACCTCTCCTCGTAGCTCAAATCTTTGTAACCCCAAATCATCTTCGTAGCTCTTCTCTGTACTTTCTCCAGTTTCTCAATGTCCTGTTTCAGGTATGGATTCCATGCCTGAATGCAGTATTCCAGCTGTGGCCTAACCATTGATTTATAAAGCCTCAGTATTGTATCCTTATCCCTAGTAACTATTGTCCTTTTTATCATGCCTAATGTTGAATTTGCTTTTTTGCTGCTTCAGTACATTGCCTTGAAGGCTTTGCACTCTTGTGCATGATCACTCCTAAGTCCCTTTCTTCATCACTCACCCTCAGTGCCTTACCCCCCATTTCATTTGCAAACTCCTTCATATATACGTATTTATATATGTATGTAATGTACATACAATGCATGTATGTATGTATGTGCAATATGTATGTATGTATGTATGATTGTATGTATGTATGTAAGTATGTATGTATGTAAGTATGTATGTATGTGTGTATACATGTATTGTATGCATATATTTATATAGGCTGTGTAACTAAGTATTGTATGCATGCACTGTAATCGTAATTGTTCGTTAGAATCGTTGCCTCTATGGTGCCTTAAAATGTCAACACACAACATTCAGCGACAAAATTAATGCTGAGAATTTCTGTCTCCAAAAAATGCACTGAGACTCTGGTGTCCTGATTGCCTGCTCGGAGCCTGCACGGAGACTGTTGGAGTCGTTCTGATTAGCAATTAAAAACCATCCTTTTTATTTGGTCTTCGTTGATATAAAATGCAGTCGCAGTTTATTAACATCGTTCTACGGGGATCTATAACACTGTCTTTCAACAGTCTTTGTGGTAAAGTGATACGCAATTATTGTTCACGCCTATTTTGTAAACAGAAAGTCAAAGCGTTTTGTCTCTTTATTTCTTTTTTCTATGAGTAGCCTTTACTATATGTTTATGTGTTCGTCCGTCCTGAACCACTTTAGCTGATCCTGCATCACCCTTGTCATGTAATTACAGTAGGAACTCTTTTCATCCAGTGGCGGCGCTACGCCAGGGCATAGCAGGGCAAACGCCCTGGTAAAAAAGCCTTTTCCCTGGTCGTTGCCCTGGTCGTTGCCCTGCCAGAAATTTTTCCCTGTCAGAATTTGTTCGGGCCTATTGTTGAATACTGCTCACGTCCGTCCGTTTGGCATGGCAAAAATTCCGGTAGGGAAAAAGCTCTGAGAGAGAACAATTCAGGCAGGGTAAATATTCTGGCAGAGCAAAAGTTCTGGAAGGCAAAATTCTGGCACGGGAAAAATTCTGGTAAGTCAACAGCTTTGGCAGGGAAAATTTCTGTGGCTGCTTATCCACGTTGTCGAATACAACCAACAGTATAATATATTATAGGCATAACTGTCGCTTTATTGTTTTTTTAATGAAGCGAAAGTATTTGCGTAATCAATATACTGTAGGCTACCTATAGACTACATAGGATCCTCGGACCAGCCAATCCTAGGTCTAATAATGTAGGATGGATGATACTGATTTATGGCGAGCACGGTAGCGCCAAATTATATGCAGGGATCAACACGAAAGTGTACACCTATACGCGGATATACAGCGTGTAGGCCTATACACTCACCTTACAAAAATGGCATCGCGTACTCAGTTCCGTAAACGAGGGTATACGCGGGTATACAGCGCATAGGCCTACTCGCCTCACAAAAACTAATTTTTTAAAACAATTGTGAGACTTGAAATTACGTGCAGAAAATCGTCGAAGATAGCGGAAATTCTTTTGTACC
This sequence comes from Lumbricus rubellus, assembly GCA_945859605.1. Taxonomy (NCBI): domain Eukaryota; kingdom Metazoa; phylum Annelida; class Clitellata; order Crassiclitellata; family Lumbricidae; genus Lumbricus; species Lumbricus rubellus. Next base: position 47,369,271 of record OX243811.1, on the reverse strand, counting down.
GCCGTGAACGTAGCCTACATGATTGTATTAGGTCTACGGCCCAAAAAAGTCGTAGGAAATTTACCAGTAGCCTATAGCCTATATACACCCCTGCTTACATAGGTCATGTATACGGCTAATCAGGGTATCAGAAATTTCGATGACTAAAAAAGGTTAATTTTTAGGCAGTTTTTTCGGCGCAAGCGAGTATATAGGCCTACTCTATAATCCGGACGTATACATATATGCATACGTCCGTAGGCTACTACCTGGGACTAATATCGATATTAGTCCCATGTACTACCGAGCATGCGAGTAGCCCTCTGCCCTGGTTACTTGTATGACTGTCCTGGCTACAAAAAGTGTCTGGCGCCGCCACTCTTTTCATCGCACGAACGGCAAGCAACAACATTGATGGCCTACCAGAGACCACTGAAATGTTCTGCTGAGCATGGTGAACCAGTCAAACCATCCGCAAATAATTATCAAGAGTTGCAAGTTACATCTCGTGTGGGAAACGAGGAACATGCGTCAGCAGCTGCTGTCGCAGGATTGCAACGGTGGCGATCTGGTCATTAGTAAAATATACATGTCCGTTGCATGGGATGTCATCGATATGGTAGGCCTAGATGTCTGTCGTGAATCAAGGTCTGTGTGAATCAACATGTAGCATAGTATCAAATGTCGTGGAAAGACGATGTAAACGTGAATGTATGTATGCATGTCTCTGTGAATCAACAGCATAATATAAGCTTAGTATCAAATGGCGACTAATTATTTTGTGAATCCTGCTTACATCTAAACATAGACCGATGTGATGCCATATGTATGTCAACACTTCTATCGAGATTACTTTTGTAAGATGAATCTCAGAAAATGTTCAGACGAGATGCCGATCAATAGACACACGGTCACTTACACCTTTGGAATTTTAATCAGACAATAATATGCGATATAGAATGACAGACTGCATGCAGCATTTAATTAAGAAATGAGTTTAGTAGAGAATTTCTACCATAAATTATACCCTTGTATATAGAGATAGTAATGCTTGGCGAAGCCCGTTATCGAGCATCGTTAATTAATCGGGACTTTTGCGTCATTTTACAGACTATAATTAAGTACTCCTCTCACAGTCCCACACTGCTTGTTTTTTGGCTTCTGCCACCTCTCAATCCGTGTGTATGCGTGTGTGTGTGTGTGCGTGTGTGCGTGCGTGTGAGTATGTGCAGTTGTTTGTATGCGTGTGTGAGTGTGTGTCAGTCTGTGCCTTATAACTATGAAGAGTACGTTTTTCGTCATAATGTAATATGGACACGACAAAATTCGAGACTCAACGATGGATTTGGTGATTTGAAGATGAAGGCAATATGTCATGGTGGCGGAGTCTATGCATGAGTCGGTGTCTGTCTGTCTGTCTGTCTGTCTGTCTGTCTATCTGTCTGTCTGTCTATCTGTCTGTCTGTCTGTCTGTCTGTCTGTCTGTCTGTCTGTCTGTCTGTCTGTCTGTTTCTCTGTGTGTGTAAGTATGATTGACTGAAGGCGGAAGATCCTGTATTGGCAGAGGCGGAAGTGGCCCCAAACGAGATGGACGGCCCTCCTCCTCCACTTCCTGCTCGATCTCGGTCGCGGGGTCATGACCCGTGCAGCTGCGATTGGGGGTTAGGGGGTGGGGTGGGGTGTGGTGGGGTGGTATCAACTGTCTATTTCTTCATTTCGTCTCTGCTTGCGCTGACCGTTTCATCTCAAATGTCGTCTTCGTCGAATTCCTTCATCTAATCAAATCATCGCACAGACAACTTGTACCGCCACCACCTCCACCACCTCCACCACCTCCACCATCTCCACCACCTCTACCCTCTCCACCATCTCCATCGCCGCCCCCCGCGTCTCCCCATCGCAGCACCTCCGCCGCACCCCCTCCCCCTGTTGCTGACGCAGCGCCTTCATCTTCAAATCGGTCGACCACTTTGAGATGGGCGGAACGGGAACCAATGCCACCTGACAACCTGACGCAGCAACAGACTACTAGACGAATACACAAGCACATATACACACACACGTATAAACACACATATAAACACATATACACACAGATCCATGCACACACATAGGCCTATAGGCACTCATGCATAATAATATGCACTCAAGCGTATTTGCACAGACATGGATGGAGGAACGGAAGAGATGAGTGGAGCGGGAATCAACAACGGCTTGAGGTCTTCTGCTTCTCCTCCTGCTTCTCCTCCTGCTTCTCCTCCTGCCTCTCCTTCTGCCTCTCCTGCTTCTCCTGCCTCTTCTGCCTCTCCTGCTTCTCCTGCCTCTCCTGCCTCTCCTGCTTCTCCTGCCTCTCCTGCTTCTCATGCTTCTCCTGCTTCTCCTGCTTCTCCTGCCTCTCCTGCCTCTCCTGCTTCTTCTGCTTCTCCTTTTTCTCCTGATTCTCCTGCTTCTTTTGTTCCTCTTGCTTCTCCTGCTTCTTCTGCTTCTCTTTCTTCTCCTGCTTCTTCTGCTTCTCCTGTTTCTCTTGTTCCTCTTGCTTCTCATGCTTCTCATGCTTCTCCTGCTTCTCCTCCTGCTTCTTCTGCTTCTCCTTCTTCTCCTGCTTCTTCTGCTTCTCCTGTTTCTCTTGTTCCTCTTGCTTCTCATGCTTCTCATGCTTCTCATGCTTCTCCTGCTTCTCCTCCTGCTTCTTCTGCTTCTCTTTCTTCTCCTGCTTCTTCTGCTTCTCCTCCTGCTTCTTCTGCTTCTCCTTCTTCTCCTGATTCTCCTGCTTCTTTTGTTCCTCTTGCTTCTCCTGCTTCTTCTGCTTCTCCTGTTTCTCCTGTTCCTCTTGCTTCTCATGCTTCTCATGCTTCTCCTGCTTCTCCTCCTGCTTCTTCTGCTTCTCCTTCTTCTCCTGCTTCTTCTGCTTCTCCTGTTTCTCTTGTTCCTCTTGCTTCTCATGCTTCTCATGCTTCTCCTGCTTCTCCTCCTGCTTCTTCTGCTTCTCTTTCTTCTCCTGCTTCTTCTGCTTCTCCTCCTGCTTCTTCTGCTTCTCCTTCTTCTCCTGATTCTCCTGCTTCTTTTGTTCCTCTTGCTTCTCCTGCTTCTTCTGCTTCTCCTGTTTCTCCTGTTCCTCTTGCTTCTCATGCTTCTCATGCTTCTCCTGCTTCTCCTCCTGCTTCTTCTGCTTCTCTTTCTTCTCCTGCTTCTTCTGCTTCTCCTGTTTCTCCTGTTGCTCTTGCTTCTCATGCTTCTCATGCTTCTCCTGCTTCTCCTCCTGCTTCTTCTGCTTCTCTTTCTTCTCCTGCTTCTTCTGCTTCTCCTGTTTCTCTTGTTCCTCTTGCTTCTCCTGCTTCTCATGCTTCTCCTGCTTCTCCTCCTGCTTCTTCTGCTTCTCTTTCTTCTCCTGCTTCTTCTGCTTCTCCTGTTTCTCTTGTTCCTCTTGCTTCTCCTGCTTCTCATGCTTCTCCTGCTTCTCCTCCTGCTTCTTCTGCTTCTCTTTCTTCTCCTGCTTCTTCTGCTTCTCCTCCTGCTTCTTCTGCTTCTCCTTCTTCTCCTGATTCTCCTGCTTCTTTTGTTCCTCTTGCTTCTCCTGCTTCTTCTGCTTCTCCTGTTTCTCCTGTTCCTCTTGCTTCTCATGCTTCTCATGCTTCTCCTGCTTCTCCTCCTGCTTCTTCTGCTTCTCTTTCTTCTCCTGCTTCTTCTGCTTCTCCTGTTTCTCTTGTTCCTCTTGCTTCTCCTGCTTCTCATGCTTCTCCTGCTTCTCCTCCTGCTTCTTCTGCTTCTCTTTCTTCTCCTGCTTCTTCTGCTTCTCCTCCTGCTTCTTCTGCTTCTCCTTCTTCTCCTGATTCTCCTGCTTCTTTTGTTCCTCTTGCTTCTCCTGCTTCTTCTGCTTCTCTTGTTTCTCCTGTTCCTCTTGCTTCTCATGCTTCTCATGCTTCTCCTGCTTCTCCTCCTGCTTCTTCTGCTTCTCTTTCTTCTCCTGCTTCTTCTGCTTCTCCTTCTTCTCCTGCTTCTCCTGCTTCTCCTGTTTCTCCTGTTCCTCTTGCTTCTCCTGCTTCTCATGCTTCTCCTGCTTCTCCTCCTGCTTCTTCTGCTTCTCTTTCTTCTCCTGCTTCTTCTGCTTCTCCTGTTTCTCTTGTTCCTCTTGCTTCTCCTGCTTCTCATGCTTCTCCTGCTTCTCCTCCTGCTTCTTCTGCTTCTCTTTCTTCTCCTGCTTCTTCTGCTTTTCCTCCTGCTTCTTCTGCTTCTCCTTCTTCTCCTGATTCTCCTGCTTCTTTTGTTCCTCTTGCTTCTCCTGCTTCTTCTGCTTCTCCTAGCTGTTTCTCCTGTTCCTCTTGCTTCTCATGCTTCTCATGCTTCTCCTGCTTCTCCTCCTGCTTCTTCTGCTTCTCTTTCTTCTCCTGCTTCTTCTGCTTCTCCTGTTTCTCTTGTTCCTCTTGCTTCTCATGCTTCTCATGCTTCTCCTGCTTCTCCTCTTGCTTCTTCTGCTTCTCTTTCTTCTCCTGCTTCTTCTGCTTCTCCTGTTTCTCTTGTTCCTCTTGCTTCTCATGCTTCTCATGCTTCTCCTGCTTCTCCTCCTGCTTCTTCTGCTTCTCTTTCTTCTCCTGCTTCTTCTGCTTCTCCTGTTTCTCTTGTTCCTCTTGCTTCTCATGCTTCTCATGCTTCTCCTGCTTCTCCTCCTGCTTCTTCTGCTTCTCTTTCTTCTCCTGCTTCTTCTGCTTCTCCTGTTTCTCTTGTTCCTCTTGCTTCTCATGCTTCTCATGCTTCTCCTGCTTCTCCTCCTGCTTCTTCTGTTTCTCTTTCTTCTCCTGCTTCTTCTGCTTCTCCTGTTTCTCTTGTTCCTCTTGCTTCTCATGCTTCTCATGCTTCTCCTGCTTCTCCTCCTGCTTCTTCTGCTTCTCTTTCTTCTCCTGCTTCTTCTGCTTCTCCTGTTTCTCTTGTTCCTCTTGCATCTCCTGCTTCTTCTGATTTTCCCGCCACTCCTGCTTCTCCTGATTCTCCTGCTTGATTGTCGTTCTTTGTCTCTATGGGTGGAGTCTCGTCTTCGTGTCAGAAGATTACTAGATGCAACGTTTGGACGATTAGCTGAGAATCTTCTTACCATAGTAGACAACTTAGACATCGGCCGTATTTATAGTGTATGGTTTTATTCCATATTCCTGATAATGCATTTATGATGCGCCTTTATCCTCGTGGGACACAGCACACCCGATTAGTTAGACCAATCGCCTTGTAAACGCGGACAATATCAAACAGGTTTTATATGGATTGCGGCTTTATATGGACCTCGGGTCATACCTTCAGGATCACTCAGCGCCATCGTTTTGGTGATAGGTCATGATATATATATATGTTGTATGTATATATATTATATTTAATTATATATATATATAGTTGTATAATATATATATATATATATTTAATTATATATATATAATATTGGTAGCGACACCTAATAAAAGGGTCATGAAAAATCTCTGCTTGCTACAGTGCTACTTGTATGTATATCTGTAGAAATTTAGTACGACATCTTCTTGCCTATGAGAGAATGCCTTGTGAAGAGTATACGCCGGTAAAGAGATGTCTACTGAAACCAGCGACTGCAGACTATTCCAAAAGAAACAACATCTGCTCCATGCAGTGGCGTAGCCAGGAATTTCTGATGGGATAGGGGGCTTATGGCCGGATGCTTGTTTTTTCTTATATAACTGGACAAATAACCTTAAAAACTTTTTTTTAAGCTCAGATAGACTTGTCTCACTAATACCGTGCAGCGCACTGTAACTCAGCATACGACGCAATGCCATGCGTCTTACAGGCTTACACGCAGGTACAATACGGCTAATAGACCTTTAGTTATTAACACCAATGTTCTAATTAGAACATAGGGCCTACTGCTTGCGTGCGTAAAATGGAAATTGGAGAGACTGAAACGTAGGAGGTTGCGAGTTTGTGTTCTTGCCTCTTCTTGCTTAATATTATCTATAAAAAGCATAATTATAGGACTACTATTTTGATGCAATAATTAATTTCCAGTCACATTAATTCCCACTAATGCAAAGACAGATGTCTCGCAAGTGAGTCGGTTCATCTTTCTGTTGAACAAAGCGTTCAACGCTGAACCTGAGTCTATCGTTCACTTGACAGCGCATGAAATGCAACGGTGAACACAACTCATTTCTTCTCATCATTTCCATCTGATGGACATCGAAAGGATATGGAGCGTCTTTCTCACAGTGCGATCATAACATGGCTCTGGATGACGGCTTGCGCTCTCAGCTATAAGTGCATAGGACAATAATTAGGCATACTGCAGCTGCATACCAACAAAGCAATCAAAACTTCAGAGTCTCCGCGACACTTCTCTAAAAAATATTCGCTCCGATCACTTCTCGACAAAGTTGCAAAAAACCGACTTTTAAAACCTCACTGAAGTTATGTCGTCGTTCAAGGTTCACCAACAATGAACTTTGCATAATTCGCAAGGATGCGCCAGAGCTTTTTTAACGTGCAGTTGTACAGAAAATGTACAGTTCTAAATGGATTTGTGCAGTTGTAGAAGCACTTATTGTCCTACGATCAGAAGTAATTTACCGTGTAGGATGGGAAAGGAAATAATGAGTTGTGCAGTTCTAGAAATTCCTAATTCCTTAAAAACAGCCCTGGGATACGCCGTGTGTTGTTAGACCTAAAATCGTCTTAGTCTTCGTTTGCAGAAAGACTAACAGCTCAGACGTCCTGGGCTTTTGCCAGGTGAACATCGGAAACAGTCGTTTGTCATGCGTCTTCCATAAATCTCGTCGTTGTTTTGCTCGCGTCTACATGCTCGCGTGCATCTAAAACATGTTTTGGATGACTTGTCTCGAACGATATAATTATGTCATGTCGATATTTTATATTCGTTTCCATCTGCTTCCCTATAATTGCGTCTGTAGATGATTTCGTTCTACATAGGAAACCTGTTGATTTCCCTTTGCGTCAGTCAGGCCAAAAAACGACCTCTGGGGTGGATGATAAAAATTATCTGGACGAAAATAAGGAAATAAAGAATTTATTCCATTGCGTGTTCAATAAAGAGTATATCAGTAGTGTAAATATAGGGCTGACGGAACCTCTGTATAATATAGGGCTGACGGAACCTCTGTATAATATAGGGCTGACGGAACCTCTGTATAATATAGGGCTGACGGAACCTCTGTATCATATAAGAGTGACAGAACCTATGACTAATGCCTATTGAAGCGTGACGGCAAATCCCTTTGAAGTCCTAATTAGGTGCAGAGGCTGGCAATCCCTCCCACCCCACCCCTCCCACCCCTCCCACCCCTCCCCTCCCCACCCTCCCCTCCCCTCCCCACCCCACCCCTTCTTTGTGCAGCAGCAGCAGCAGCAGACGCTTAGTAAGCATATTCCCATCAGTATTGTGCAATGGCGGAATTTCCCCACCCCCATCATTACAACACTAGACATGGGCACTTATGCAATATCACCATACCCACACACACACACACACACACACACACACACACACACAGTATATATTTTATAGAGTATTATAAGTGGCATACGGCTTCATAAACAGTCATTACATATTCTGACCTTCTACTAAAGAGCTGCACCATTCGATATGTGTCCAAAAATTAGTAAATGCGAAATGGATGTGTGTGGAAATTACAAATGCGAATGCATAATGTGTCAAAGCGAAGATGAGGAAAGTGTTCAAAGTGATGACGAAGGCGCTGTAAAGTACAGTACTATGAAACTTAAAGCGGAGAACGAAAAGCTAAAGAAATCTGTGATTTGCAAGGTCTGTAAGGAAAGACAAGTGCAAATATTATCTCTTCCTTGTGCGCATGTGAATATGTGCGAGCCTTGTGCAGACATTGCCACCCACTGCCCCTCGTGCGGAGAGCGTATTCTTGGGACAGTTAGAATTTATATGGTATAAAAAGCAGAGAGCGCTGAAAAAGACATTTACTTTTCGCTATGGATCCGACATTGCAGCATCCATTCTCTGCTATAATCAGTGGCCCCAGCGGATGTGGAAAGACAAACTTCACTTTACGTTTTATTGATCATTTAGACTACGTGGTCAAACCTACTATAGAAAAAATTATATGGTGTTATGGAATCTATCAAGAAATATTCGACAAATATCCACAAGTTCAATTTCATGAAGGCCTGCCCGACTTGAGTATTTTCGACGGCAAGCAGAAGACTCTACTTATTTTAGACGACCTTATGAGCGAAACGGACGAGAGGGTTTCGAAATTATTCACAAAGATTAGCCATCACATGAATGTTTCTATACTATACCTGACGCAGAACCTTTTTTACAGCGGCAAGCATACAAGGACCATCAGTCTGAATGCACATTATTTTGTTCTTTTCAAAAACGTTAGAGACAGCACCCAGGTTGCTATACTTGCTAGACAGATGTTTCCTGGCAAGAGCAATTTCATGATAGAAGCATTCCACGATGCGACCATGACGCCTTTCGGGTATCTTTTGATTGACCTGAAACCAGACACTGACGAACGTTGTCGGCTGAGGACAAATATTTTTCCGGGCGAGACGCATTATGTCTATGTAAGGAAATGAATATAAACTCCAACACGACCATTATCTCTCATTCGTTCAAAATGTCTGCTCCCATTGAAGAGAAGTTTGAGAAACTCAGACTGCTTAAAGAGGCCTCGCCTAAAGTAAGGAAACAGATTTTGAAAGACTGTAATTCTTCTCTCCTTTGCTGTATTTGCGAGTGTGCGATCAACATTTTAAAAGGCACTGTACCTTTGAAAGAGGCTCAGAAGAAACGTCTCGCTCGATTCAAACACAAGTTGAGAAAACTTGCATCTAAAAAGACTCGACGAAAAATCAAAAAGCGTATAGTGCAGACTGGAGGATTCATAGGAGCTTTACTTACGCCTGTGCTTTCTTTTCTTGGTACATTGCTAAGTAATAAAATATAGTATGGAACATACGAAGAAGATGGTTTTGGTAGAGCCTAGACAGATTGAAAAGTGGAAAGAAACAATGTTGGATAAAACCTTGTCGAGATTGGATACACAGATGTACGATATTCTGCATAGAAATATTGCAGACGATGATAAAGCCAAACTATATACAAACAGTTTGAGTCGTTACTTGCACATTGACAAACCCGCCAAAGTTACCAAGTTCGAAATCAAAGAAGATGCAGCGACAGCGGAGGCGGCGGCGGCGGCGGCGGCGGACGGCACTACGGACTCTGCCAAATCTAGCAGCAGCAGCGGCAGCAGCATAGAGACGCAAGTATTGGAAACGGTACCAAAGAAATGGAAAACTCAAGCTGCTAGACTCTTGTCGCACATGAAGAACAACCCCGATGTGTCTTGGACGTCTAAAGGTGAACTTATTTTGAAAGATGCAACTATTCCCAAGACGCACATGGTCGACTTGGTGAACGATCTGATGAGAAAACGCACGACGGCCTCCCCACCAGCCGGATGGCGCCTTTTGGCCGAAGCGTTGAAAGACTCAAACATACCTCGCGAGCTCATAGGAAATCAGGAACGTTGGACGTATATTAATAATCCCATCGAAGAATCGTCATCAGTCACACCGAAGAGCAGTCGCGGAAAACAGCAAAGTCTGGCGAGTTGGGTAACTTACTGATTGGCGAATATCGATGGAGACGTACTTCGATCCAAAGGTTCCTGGGAGCTTTGCAGGCGTGTCGTCATTTCAAAGACATCTTAATGGTCAATTTAAAAATGAAGACGTTAAGAATTGGTTAATCAAACAAGACACATATACGTTACATAAACCTGTTAGACTGAACTTTAGACGGCGAAAGACGTTCTCTGTAGGCGCTCATGACTTGTGGCAGGCCGACTTGGCCGATCTTTCTGCCTTGTCCAAACATAATGATAAAAATAAATATCTTTTAACATGTATCGATGTTTTGTCTAAATATGCATGGGTCCTTCCGCTTAAGTCAAAGGCCGGTGCGGATCTGGTCGAGGCTTTTTCCTCCATTCTTGCACACAAACAGCCGGCCAATCTGCAGACTGACAAGGGGACAGAGTTTCTTAATAAACCATTTCAATCCCTCTTACGTAAAAATTCCATTCGTTTTTACACGTCTGAAAATAGCGACATAAAGGCCTCTGTGGTAGAAAGGTTTAATCGTACACTTAAGACGAAGATGTGGAAATACTTTACTTACAAGAATACGTATAGGTACATAGACATTTTGCAAGATCTCGTACATGCATACAATCACACGTACCATAGAAGTATAGGCATGGCTCCCATTGAGGTGACTAAGGAAAACGAAGGTATTATTGTAAAACGTTTGTACGGTGAAAAGAAGCGCCCAACCAATTGGAAATACGAAGTCGACGACAAGGTCAGAATAGTAAAGGCGAGGATAGCTTTCCAAAAGGCGTATTTACCAAGTTGGTCAAGTGAAATTTTTAAAATTATAAGACGGGTGCCTACCGATCCAGTAACATACGAATTGGAAGATTTGCAGGGTGAAAAAATAAAGGGGAAATTCTACGAATTTGAGTTGCAAAGAATTTTAAAGGAAGACGATGTTTACAAGATAGACAAAATTTTGAAAAGTCGTAAACGTCGTGGTAAGACTGAATATTTTGTAAGGTGGAAAGGGTACGACAACAAATTCAACTCTTGGACTCAGGATATATTCAAAGTATAGCAGCGTTTTCTTACAGTCTGACAGAGAGCACACACACGCATGCAAGTAGTAACGACAATGTCGCACTTCTATCTCACTTTACCAAGCAATTCTTCAATGACCCATTTCCCCGACAATACTACTGCACACTTTACAACGAAATTGGAAAATGCCATTTCCCTTTCTGGCCGATGGGAAGTTACTTTGATAGAGCTGCAATACCCACACACGTGGTACAATGTGCAAAGCGGGCAGGGCGACTTTATGTATAACCATATTCCTAAAAGAACAAATCCCAAAGATGAGTGGTATTCTATACAAGAATTGTGTAATGTCCCTGCCGGCTATTACGAAAGCTTGGAGGATATAGTTCATACAGTGAACGCGAAAATAGAGGCTGTAGCCAAATTGCATTCGCTCGTCCGACACCCAAAATTTGAATACGACAAAGTAACGAAAAGACTCACGGGTAAAATAAATCTCGCTACAAGCGTAGGGTTCTCTTCACATCTGTGCAATATTTTTGGCATAGAAGAAAATCAGAAAGTTATAGAAAATTTCGATTACGGTCGTTATGTATACGAAGGTCGATACGAAGATTATATCAAAGCATGGGACGAGATGCCCGACAAGGAATGGATTTCCGAGAAGGCCTGCAATATAAATCCAGAATTCTCATACATGTACCTGTATTGTAATATTTTGGAATCTGTAGCGCTTGGCGATGCGAAAGCCCCTTTGCTACGCGTAGTTAATATAGGTGGCAAAAGCGGTGATAGCGTGCATGTCATGTACAAAAATGCAATATACGTACCGATTCAGCAAAAGTCTTTTGACGCTTTAGAAATATATATGAGAGGTGACAATGACAAGCCTATACCATTTGAGCATGGGAAGTCGTTCGTTATACTTCATTTCAGACAGTGTGGCAACATATAAAAATGGCACATTTCTATCTCACCCTTCCAAGTAACAGTTCAATGCAATTCTATTCACAAAATACCGTAACAAATTTTATCACAAGATTGGAGAATTCCATTTCTCTAAGCGGTGACTGGGAGGTCGGACTTGTGGAGATTCAATATCCTCATACGTGGACCAATTTAGATAGAAACGACAGTAGAATATCGTATACGCATGAAGAGATTTCGGACAATGGCGACATACTGCCAGGGACCATGCATAGAACGACCCGTCTGCCTGCTGGATATTACGAAACTGCACAAAATCTTATCGATTCTATAAACAAATTTATAAGTGCAGTTGCAGCCGAGTTGGACATGTCTGAATTTCCAAAGTTTAGCTACGACCCTGTAACGAAGCGACTCAACGGCGATGTGAACAGGGGTGCGAGCATACAGTTTTCGCCCGTCATCTGTTCAATGCTGGGTGTTGCGGCGCGTCAGAATCCCATTCTCAATTACGACGAAGATGAGGATTACGTTTTTGAATTCATGGGCGCTAATGCATGTGATGTAAATCGTGGATTTTCGTCGCTTTACGTATATTGCAACGTGTTGGAGCAAGTGCCGGTGGGCGACACAAAGGCTCCGCTGCTCAGAATCGTAAACGTTAGTGGAAAAAGCGGTGAGAGTGTGCGTACGACTTACGAAAAGCCCATCTATGTACCATTGCAGCAGAAGACTTTCGACTCTATCGAGATCAATATAAGGACGGACACGGGCGATCCAGTTCCATTCGAAAGCGGAAAGTGTATAGTGACGTTGCATTTCAGACATTGCAAGATACCATACCTTTTACAATGAAAAAGCCATTCTGCTGCGATGCAAGCCGATTGGCCTACGAAGATTACTATTTGCAACAGAGTGGAAATGGCATGTCTGTTTTTCAGGGCGCGCGCCTTCAACGTGGCCATGGTTTGGGCAGTTTTCTTAGCGGCCTCTTTAGAAATGCCTGGCCACTTATACAGACTGGCGCTAAAGCACTTGGCAAGCAGGTCTTGAGAACAGGGCTTCAGATTGCCAACGATGTCGCCGACGGCGACCAGTTCATGGATGCCGCCAAGCGACGCCTGCCAGAAGGTATAAAGGCATTTACAAGTTCGTCCGATCTCAATACTCAAAGTGGCAGCGGACGAAAAAGACGTAAGCGTTCTCTGAGAAAAAATAAGAAAAGAATCAAGGAAGATATATTTGGTATAGTTTAACATGGCATTCGTTCACCCTCAGTCTTGCGAATGTGCAAAGAGCGAACTTGACCTTTTTAGCGTACCTGCTACACAGACAAGCATAGAAGCTGGTTCGTACGTTGAATATAACCCAATAGCAACCATTTCCCAGGGAACGCCAATAGAATTTAGCATAACAGGCGCCGGTCAAGATTACCTAGACCTGTCGAATACACAGCTGTACGTCAGAGCTTCAATAGTTAGAGCGAACAACGAAGCTGCAGACGCTGGTGATCATGTCGGACCTGTCAATCTGTTCCTACATAGCCTTTTTTCGGAGGTGGACATAACTTTAAACGACACATTGGTCACAGCATCAAACAACACATATGCATACAGCAGCTATTTGGAAACACTACTCAGCTACGGCTCTTCAAGCAAAAATTCTCAACTCACCTCTGCATTATTCTACAAAGATACCGCCAGTCGATTCGAAGAAGGCAATCCACACGACGATGCAGGCAGGAACGTTGGATTTAAGAAGCGCAGCGCTCTTACCGACGAAGGCCGCATTGTCGATATGTTGGGCGGAATTCACAGCGATCTCTTCTTCCAAGAGCGATTCTTACCAAACGACATTAATATAAAAATTCGGTTCGTCCGTAATAAGGACGCATTCTGTCTTATGTCCTCGGCGGCGGGTGCTGCATACAAAGTAAAAATACTAGAGTGCAAATTGTATGTTAGAAAAGTCAGATTGAGTCCGTCGGTCTTCCTTGCTCATGCCAAGGCACTAGAGATTGGAAATCTGAAGTTTCCCATTCGCAGGGTTGTTTGCAAGACTTTTACAGTACCTAGAGGAAATTTGGATGTGACCCAGGAATGTTTGTTCTCGGGCCAGCTGCCTACGCGCATCGTATTCGGATGCGTTGACAACGACGCATTCAACGGCACGTACACGAAAAGTCCATACAATTTTAAACATATGAATTTGTCTCAGCTAAAAGTATACCTGGACGGTCAGCAGCAAAGTATAAAACCCTTGGAAACTAATTTTACAACTGGTCAGTTTGTGAATGCCTATGCTTCGCTCTTTATGGGCACTGGTAAATGGCAGAGAAACGACGATAACGACATAAGCAGAGAAGACTATGCCAATGGGTATTGCCTGTACGCATTCGATTTAACTCCAGACCTGGCCGAAGGTGACCATTTCAACTTGCTCAAATCGGGGAACGTTCGTGTGGATATGAAATTTTCGCAGGCTTTGGATGCGACCATAAACGTGATCGCCTTTGCCGAATTTGAAAATATCCTTGAGATTGATAGATCTCGCAACGTCATTTTCGATTACAACAATTAAGAAAGATGGATGGTATTACGATAGAAAATATACTACAAAGAGATTCAAGATGTTCACCCATTTTCGTTGGAGTCTTTGCATGCAATCGTCTTCCCAAGTGGCTTAATACAGAAAGACCTTCTCTTCTCGTCTGCAATACAGACACGTATGGCCGCCCTGGAATACACTGGATTGTGCTCTACATCGAAAGCCCAAATTATGGCGAATTCTTCGACTCTTTAGGCAGACCGCCAGACGCGCACTTCAGAACTTTTTTACACAAATATTGTTCGCGTTGGACATATACGGACAAACAAATACAAAGTGTTGCCAGTCGTTTCTGTGGACATTACTGTATTTTTTATTCGCTTCATGTAGCTAGAGGTTATAATATAAATGCCATTTGCAACAAGTTCAGCAGTGACACTGGCTTAAATGATTACCTTGTGCATTCGTTCTTTCATAAAGTTAATAAATAAATGTGTTTCAATGAAAAAGTCTTGCGTTCTTTCATTCATATATAATATATTGTGTGTGTGTGTGTGTGTGTGTGTGTGTGTGTGTGTGTGTGTGTGTGTGTGTGTGTGTGTGTGGGTATGGTGATATTGCATAAGTGCCCATGTCTAGTGTTGTAATGATGGGGGTGGGGAAATTCCGCCATTGCACAATACTGATGGGAATATGCTTACTAAGCGTCTGCTGCTGCTGCTGCTGCACAAAGAAGGGGTGGGGTGGGGAGGGGAGGGGTGGGAGGGGTGGGAGGGGTGGGGTGGGAAAGATTGCCAGCCTCTGCACCTAATTAGGACTTCAAAGGGATTTGCCGTCACGGTTCAATAGGCATTAGTCATAGGTTCTGTCACTCTTATATGATACAGAGGTTCCGTCAGCCCTATATTATACAGAGGTTCCGTCAGCCCTATATTATACAGAGGTTCCGTCAGCCCTATATTATACAGAGGTTCCGACAGCCCTATATTTACACTACTTATATCTATAGAAGTAGAGTCTGATGCAGTACTGCTACTTGTGAAAACTGCAATTAGTTTACACGCATAAGTTCTGACATACCATTTTACACAGACAGACATAGCCTACATGCAAGCAATTATAAAGGCCACATTACCATTTCTATAAGGGTATTAGCGTGATGTTAAGGCCACATGTTAGAATTACGGCTAAGCTAAATTGGGCTTTGTTATAGCTTATAAGCAAAGCTAAGCTGTAAGCCGCAACTTTACAGCCATCTAAATACATCTGCTTACTGTCTCGATGATCATCATATCACAAACTTCGCGATTCGTGATAAGACTGAGAGTCTTCGCCTAAGTTGGAATTCTAATTTCGCCCTTGGCAAAATGTGAATTACCATGAATTTAAAAAAAACTATTCGTTTTTTTAAAACAGTTTGTCACTAAACAGTAATAAGTCATTATAATATTATTATCGCAATGAGCTGTAGAGTTGCATGCTACTGCCCTAAATTCGATCAACCTCACACATAAAATGAGTCAATGTAGGCTACTACCCATGGTAAAGGTCTTCTATAAGCGAAGAAAAGGCCCACATCTTTCACATCTTTATATTTATAAGAGACTTAAGCACTGTACTTGGTCCAAAACTATTTGCAACTGCGTCGGAGATGCATGGAACAAAGACAAATGAGAAGGAACTTGAAGAAGAAGGATGAGGTACATGCATGTGTACAGTGTAGGAAGTAGGAAGGAAGGACACACTTTGTTGATTCCTTTATTTACCGATGAAACCAAAGCGAAACACGACGACGATGAGTCTCCTGATAGGTAATTGATGATGCCAAGACACAACAGTCAACCATTGAACGTTGATAATTGCCAATGTATTAAGTAGGCTAATGCGACTGATGTTTGCATCTCAACAGCTGATCAGATCAAGCACCAACTCTTTCATCATGAATTGTAATTAATTTCTAAAGTAATGTGGGATCTGGCATGCAGATCGAGCTACAAAATAACACGAATGCAGTTTGCTGGAAGGTGATAGTTGCTGGAAAGCGATAACACCAATTGTAGGCTACTGAACACTACATGTAATTGAACATAGAACTTGAACTATGTCTTCTGCTGCTTCGCGGGGTCAGAGTCCGAAGTAATCCGTTAGCAAAACCGCATCACTCACTGACGGACTGCGGCAATTACACGCGCACGAATTCTATTATACTTGGACCTATACGTGGAACTACTTGGACCTACTTTGTTCCACGAACCGCTGTCTCAGATTAAACTCAATTACCCAACTCTATTTACATAAGCATATCAAATGTTAACGCGACAGTCATGCGTCTAAATGAAAGCACAGAACTCGGCGAAGGTGCAGGTACAAAACCATCTTCTGTTCCGCTTTTATCAGCTTAAATGTTGAGGTCTTTTCAAGAGCTGATTATTAGGCCTACTAATATTGAAACATAAAATTATATGAGTGAAGGTAGAGGTACAAAACCATCTTCTGTTCCACTTTTATCAGCTTAAAATTAATGTTGAGGTCTTTTCCGGAACTGATGATTGCTAATATTGAAACATAAAATTATAATATGAGTGAAAGTAGGCCTATAAGTCTAAACCTGGTTCTCCTCAATGTGACTCTGTATATTGTATAACCGCCTTGAACCTTCTGTTATCTCCGAAGCGTATACAGTAACCTTGGACTGACAGCATATACTGTCTATATAGACATGCTTTTCGATTTGTTCCCAAAGTTACACGCACGCACGCACGCACACACACACACACATACACACGCACACACACACACACATACACACACACGCACACACACGCACACACACACACCTATACACACACAGACGGTGAATGTTTCCGCATGCAGCAGTCTACCATCGGCGTCTCATACATAATAAGCTATTGGCTGAACGACGATCGGTTTTGATAAGAAGATTGATTGGCCAACACACATAATATCACACACAATATGCTCCTCAACTTAATCAAAATGTCCCTTCGATCCCCGCTTACTGCATGCATGGGAAAGTGGAATCGATATATGAGATCCACTCTATACTGTAGCTGACTTCAGAGAGATGCAGTTTCTACACAGCTATATCTATGCAACTTTCTATACAAATGCAGTAGGAGTCTACAGAATAGTTTCATGCGCGTAGACATAGATACATTTACAATTGTACATGCGCATACCCATACATGTACGCATGCATGCACGCACGCACGCATAAATGCACAAGTATAGCCTACATGAATAGTTGCATACACCTATAAACTGCATAGTCAAAAAAATGTATGCATTCATGAGTTTGCACATTTGTAAATGTGAAAATTGTGCATGTGAATGTATGTGCCCGATATTTAGATCTATGCTTTAATTAATTCTTAATAGACTATGCAAAAAAGTATAACATGAGTTCGGATGATAAAAATGTTTGTACTGTTTTCATATAGGCTACAGCCCTTAAAAAGACTTTCACCGATAATAAGGACGTTTAGTTGTGAAGACGTCCATTATTTTTACACTCTGCATGGATGGTTTGCACGCAGCTCATCTGCTGTATAGCCGATGTCTTCGTAGTTGCTAAGGACGACGCTTCGATTAATCAATGGTGTTGCATATAAGCCTCATATAATATTGTATATAATAATAACAGGGTGGCTCATTTTGTTTTGAGCCACCCTGTATTATAGTGATTCGATGACGCAATTTATCAGAGAATGAGAGTCTATGCGCAGCCGCCGTCCAGCCCAAGGCAAAGGTTTATACTAAATTATCATGGATGTCTATGGGGAGATGTCGAAAGACTGTGTGAAAACAACATCCTCATTCTATCCTCAGAGAGACTGAATAAAAACGTTTTCGTTCTATAAAAACTGCATAAAAACGTCGTCGTAAATCAAATGAATGACTGTACAAAACAAAATCTTCACTCTGCTTTTCTAAGTGAATGACTACATGTATAAGGACAATGCATGTCTTCATTTTCAAGAGTGAATGACTTCATTATATCATAATTTCCATGCATGACAGAGTGAATAGCTGCATAAAAACGTCGTCGTAAATAAAATTCCATGCAAGTACTGATTAGGATTATTATTGTTCATTATGCTCGCCGTCCACTTAATTGACGAACTAAACATGCCACAGCCGAAGCAGTGACGATAAGACTAAAGCCTGAACTTCAGGGCATCATTAGATGTCTACGGAGACAGACAGACGGACGGACAGACAGACAAACAGGCAGACAGACAGACAAACAGACAGACAGAGACGCAGATGCGAGAGCTTCATCCTATCTATATATGTGAGCTTTTCACCTCTGTCTCGGTTTCCCTGGGCCGCCGTTCGCTGCGCTCAGCTGCCCGTGGTGACTATCTTGTCCCTTTTTCTCGTACCACTACCATGCAGCGAAGAGCATTCTTCGTGGTGGGTTCAACTATCTGGAATGGCCTCCCTGCGGCTCTCCGCTCGCTCCCCCGTGACTTTGCAGGATTGTTCTATCGTCTTCTCGAGGCTTTTCTTTTCAAACAGACGGTGTTTGGAGCGCCTCTGAGTAGAGATCTTGAAGGAGCGCTATATAAATTTATGCATATGATTGGTGATTTGATTGAAAGCATACGCAGATAAATGGACAGATTCCTAAACAGGCAGATTGCAGGAGACACAAAAATACAGTGCAGCGAGGATATATGTAAAGAGAAAAAAATCCATTAGAGAGCATACGAGAAACGGAAGATGACAGAGAAATAGATTTTTTGCAGATGTTAACTAATTCATCTAAAAACGCAATCTACTAAATAATTTACACTGATCGTCACAATCCAACGTAGATCCAAGCGATGCAGTAATCGTTGGTTACAAATTAGAGGGAAAAGCAGCATGTCGTCATTGCATTCGTAACGAACTCATTTTGCGTTGCTGCTTTGACTGATGGTGGAACTGAGAGAGTATCACGATAATAATAATCATCCTTCCCAAGCAGTGATATTTTAGTTCTTAGATTAATTTTACTTCTAGTTCTTATTCACTTCTGTTGACGTGATTTTACTTCCACTTCTACTTCTAGTTCTCAAATAATTTTACTTCTAGTTCTTATTCACTTCTGTTGACGTGATTTTACTTCCACTTCTACTTCTAGTTCTCAAATAATTTTACTTCTAGTTCTTATTCACTTCTACTAGAGCAATTTTACTTATACTTCTAATTCCAGTTCTCAGATAATTTCACTTCTTCTTCAGTTAGAGTTTAGACATAATTTTACTTATCCGTGCACTTGTCAGTTTTTCTCGCTCCTGCAATTTGCCAATTTAGCTTATTTATATTAGACCTAATGCTTTCTGCGGGTGGTGCTTTATTCGTCATCATCATCATTATCCTTGGGTTAACAACCCGTAGGTGTCGAATGCACACTTGATCTTTTTCGTCCAAAGTCCGCGGTCCTGCGCAGATCTGCTTAAGCTGTAAATGTCTTGATTACACCACTCTTTGATGTCATCTATCCACTCTCTGTTTGGTCGTCCTCTTCTTCCATTGCCATCCATAATTCCCAGCGTCACACTTTTTATCTTCAAGTCGTCTTCCATTCTACATAATAGCCTATGTCCGAATAAACTGAGTTTCCTCCTCATTATTTATTAGAAGCTTGGAATTTAAGGCTATGATATAATTTATAAAGCTTCAAGTTTGTGTGTGTTTTTCTGGGGATTAAACTTCACGCTTGGGACCAATTTTGTCGAATACATGGTTTTCATTGCCAGAAGGCCGATGGCATACATGTCTCATGATAAAGAAGGGACTTGTGACCTGCAAGCACAAGTTACTGGCCGAGGGAATTAATGTTTAGCAAATTAGCAGCATGGGTGTGTTATGGCGCCATAGAAATTGTCGTCATTATATTAGGCTACATTACATTGTTTCTGCTATGCATGTGGGGGATCCATAGAATAATGGTAACATAACTGGCGTGAATAGCAGAACATCAGGTAGGATGCGGGATAGATTCCTGCTATCATATCAAAGGTCCACTCAGTCAATCAGTCGCTAGAACGTTTGATAACACTAGTCTGGTTATGAATACAAAGAACTAACATCCCAAAGTGCGATATTGTAATGTGTTGTCACTGTTGTGAATGAATCAGAATAGGAAGTTGGACGACTATTCACCTAGTACTAAGAGGTTTTTTACAGAACTAAATAAAGGTGACAGACAAAGCATATTATCAACGAGAATAATTTGTAACTGTAAACTCTAAGGCTTTTTTTTACCTCAGATTAAACAAAGTGGTCCGTTTTCTTCTTTGCCCTCAAAATATATTGCGACAGATATTGTTCAAGCCTGATATATTTCACCCTAGATATTAAATCAGGTCCTGGTCAGAGAATTCTGTTGGTTTGTCTCTCCAAGGGCAATCCTACGCTCTTCTCTACACCAGAAACAACCACCCTCCTTCTCATAGCCAGCTACAGCAAAACAGAGTCTCCCTTGCCAGCGGACTGCCTCTGTTCAGTCTCACGTGCCTAACTCTTGTCTCTCCTTATTCACATGCCAATTATATCTTACCTAACTCCAATGGTCACCCTGCCGGTCGGTCCTGGTTTCCTCATTCCCTCAACCCTGCAGTACCCCAATTTGCATATCAATAGCCCCCAAGGTTCTTGTGTGGATTGATCTCGAACAGCCCCTAACTCCAAACCGGTTTAGACTAGTTTCGAGCCATAATTATGACCCCTGGAATACAGGTAAAGCGTCCCTTTGTTCTGTGAGTAATCTGCTTCCTCACAATATTAAACTATGGCCCATAAAATCAGAAGTCTCTTCATTTTCGTTGTCAAAATATCTGTACTTCTTATTCTTATTCACTTCTGAAGGTCTTAATTCCACTTCTTATTCTATTCTCGTTCTCAAAATATTTATACTTCTTATTCTTATTCACTTCTGAAGGTCTTAATTTCACTTCTTATTCTATTCTCGTTCTGAAAATAATTTTTATTCTACTTCTACTTCTGCTGAACGAAAATACAATAATTATTATTCTTATTCTACTTCTTATTCACGAAAATATCACTGTTCCCAAGCATGCATGCGCCGATGCTGAGATGAAATATCTAGTCACACGTCGTAAAAGCGGATTCTATCATTTGTTAAATTCATTATTAAAACTTCACATAAATATCTGCCCCGATCGATATAATTATCGCATTTTTGCTCCACGTTCCTGTGAAAATTTGTGAAAAGGTGTGTGTGCATTTAATGTATGGAAACCATCCATCCGTCCATCCGCGGCTGGCCAACTGCGTCGTTGCTTTTTCCATTCTTCTTTGCTCTCCATTCCTCTGTTCATCCCGGTATTACTTAAGCAGACGTGCAAATGTCTCTCAATTTTTTACTTCTTTGAATCCATATAGGATTAGGCCCTATGTTTTCTAACTATAACCTTTGTTTTCTACATTTATGGGTTTACATACTGTGGCTGTCTGTTTATGCGTCTCAGTTTCCTTGGATGTTTCCTCGACTGCATCTGAATGTGTGTGTGGGTGTCGTCTGATGATGTTTCTGTCTATGTGCACATAATTATAAGATCGAGCAACGTCGTCCATTGACTATGTACAATTGTACATGTATACATATATGTATAATGATCTTTAATTTAGCATCATCTTGTGCTTAAACTCATTATTATAAACGAACTTGTTCGTGACTACCTTGAAAGTAAAATTTCGAAGACCCGACCCGGGTATACATGTAGGCTACTCTAAAGTCGCATGCTAGACGGATTTTTTCGTCTGTCCTTGTAGTCTAGTCTATACATTTTCATCGAGCAAATCGTGCTCCATCGTGATTAGTCTTATCGTAATAATAAATTTTTATATACATGTAGGCCTATATATACGTTGACGTAATAAGGCTATAGAAAAAAGCCTCCTAAATGTCTGCGCTAAAGTTAATCCGCCTTCAGGAATCTTGTGAAAGTGCAAGAGAGGTATCATTTTCAACATAATATTCTTAAAATGCAATTTTAAATTAATTAAACGCACATCTGACAGTTTCATCCTTCAGGTTATCGCTATCAGAAGTCCCTGAGTTTTGCCGGGTCCGCATAGTCTACGTGATGGATTATAAGGAGCCAACTGCATGGAGTTCATTCTTCCTGGCCTTCATCGAAAAGTCATTTCCTCGCCTTCGCACGACTAAAATCTCAGACGACTAATGTCAGGCTTGAAGTCGACGTTGTCCATCAAAATTCAGCCTGGAAGTGCATTCTATTGCCATCAGGTCAAAATTGGTGTCGGACTTCAGAGATATGTGACCAAATTTCGTCTCAAAGTCACGAACTTACGAGCAGATTTAAAGGACCTTCCAAACGCTGGCTTGAGTAGCTGCAGCAGAATTCATTGAGTGCGAGAATTATTATGGAGCGATTTATTCTGCACACGACCAACCAATTTGTCTAGCTTAAAGGAGGGACATAAACATGGCCGCCGTCCAGCTGAAGTTTATGTGTTGTTCACAGGGCATATTATATTCTTCAGTGCAAGAGTTGTGGACTTGTGGATTGGTTTAGAAGTAGGTATAATTATGTAAGCCTATACTGTTTCAGTGAATGCTATCACCCCGAGGGATGATGGAATAATTGGGCTAATAGGCGTTCATGCATGGTTTATTTGGAATAAATAAACTTGTTACAACTGTATGGAATATTGCCACCCCGGGCACCACCCCTGTTGAGTGGTTGATATTCTTTTCTTCTTTCTTACTTCCGACCTGATCGAATACTCTGTTAAATATTTTATCCTTCAGATGCCTTTATAGGCCTACTTTCTCTCATCAAAGCGCTCGATTTCTGAGCCTCGAGAGTCGAGAGGCTGTCTATCTATATGATTGCCCAAGTATTGTATTTCTTTTGTTCTTTGCTCATTCTAACATTTCTTTTCTTCTCCTCCCATCCAGCGTTTCTTGTTTTGTTTTATTTGCTCTCTCATTTTTCATTTTTTATCCAGAACTCACAGTTTCCTCCTCTTTCCTGTTTCATGCTACTAGTTAGTCTATTTGCGTTTCTCTCTTTTCTGATTCTTTATAATTATTACCTCTTTACCTTGTTTTTTCCGCCACTCTTTTTCTGCTCTCTACCCTTCCTGAGTCTGTGTTTCTTCTATCTGATAGTTCTTGTTCAGATAGAAGCGCATGTTTTTGCAAAGACTTCAGACCATGATAAATTCTCAGAATGAATGAATGAATGAATGAATGAATGAACGAATGAATGAATGAACATCATCATTTGTGTCCAAAAGGATTTGTAAGTCTGAACGACAAAGCCATCGATTAGAGTATTGTACGCTAGAGAGATGCGCGCCTACATACATGAGGGCTTCTGCTATTAGCGTGCTCAAATGTATTCAGCTTTTTAGCGTTATCTAATTATTTGTCATATAAATTATGTAGATAGAGGTCGCTTCAGACAGTGAGTGGGTTAGTGTCGCACCTTCATAATGTGCAGCTCTTCCGTATTGGTTATATTGCTTTTAAAGTTGAATTTATTTCTTCTGACACCTACACGTAGACCCCCTCCCCACACACACATTCACTTGCACGCACGCACACACGCACAGAAACGCACACACGTACTAGCACACACACACACGCACACACACTAACATACACACACACGCGCGCGTTTACGGCACACATCTCTAAGCCTACATAACGTCGGCTTTTGTACATAATTATATACAGTTTTGTGCCTCTGACTCAACATTGCGATTCATATCGCGAGACTTTTTTGCTTTATCGTCTGCTGCTTTGATTTTGCGAAATGAATATTATTGTCAATGCTGATGACAAGCAAATGACGTGGACTGAATGTTGCAGTCATATATTCACAGGTGATTTTTGTACGTTGTCAATTGTTATTAAAGGATAATGCTTAGGATATTTACTTACAATTTTATGTACATATAGTGTGATGATCGTGCTCAGCGTTTTAACTGCAGCGCGTGAATTTTGCTTCAATTTTTTAACTATAGGTTTCTCTAATTAAAGCAGGACTCTGGCTCTTTCTTGCTCAAGGTCGATATTTCGAATCACGGTCAGTTGTATTGATCTCTGAGACTATTTTGCAGAATCAATAAAAGTACTGTCGAAGTTCATGATAGAAGAGCGCTTGCAGATGATAATGAAGAAAACGTGCCACATTGACTATCCGCTACTCGCTACAAATGTATTCTGGTTACTTAGTAAATTATGAAATCGGCATTATTAGTAGGCCTATTTAAACTACCAATTACTCTACTGAATAGAAAATGTGCCTGCATGAATGTTCTGTTTCTCTACAAGAAACCATGTGGACCTAAAAGATAATCGAGAGACAATGTCAGGAGCCAACAATTTCGATCGTGTGCATATTAGGCTTGCGTGATGAAAAAGTTTCTGTTAGGTAGACTACGTCTATCTACACTAAGGAAAATAGGCTGTATGGTATAATTATCCACTGAAATCCGTTTTTCAACAAATCTGTTAATTCTGTGAATTAAACTAATTGGTCACTATGGCAACTCGGATTCATCTAATAAGCTACAAAAAGAAAGTATTTTTGTACTAAGACTGTCGCATCCTATTCGACAATATAGATTCCATTCAAGAGTAGACCTACATGTATACAATAGGTTTATCTGAGATTTCAGCATAATTTTTGTAGCTGTGAGCCTGTACTATGGAAATTTAACAGTTTCATGCTAACGTTATTAGAATAATAATTATCAATGCGCTACTATTTAGTAATACGGATAACGAAATATACTACAGTTTGAACTGCAGCGTGTGATTTTTGTATCGCGATGAGGTTCCTGCACCACACTATGTGATTGCCCTTAACATAATTAATTCCAATGATCCATAAAGCAACGATTGATGTTACACACATGTATATAATACATGTATGTCATGTATACATGTAGGCTATATAATACATGTATACAATAAATGTATATGATACATTGATACATATATAAAATACATGTGTATATAATACGATCAGCATGGCGTCGTCTCCTTTGCACACCTGCATTGACTGCGGCAGTGACTTCGATCGACCGACTTCGACTCCTAGCCTACAAAGATGCATCGGACGAAGAAGAAGGAAACGTCGTCGTCATCATCATCATCATCATCATCATCATCATCGTCGTCGTCGTTGTCGTCTGATGGTAAAATGTCGGTCTTTGATCGACGAACGGATATCTTCTGATGACTTCCTTTGCCAACTGAAAAGACACTGCGGGAGGGGGTGTCGGGGAGCGGGGTTTGGGGGGTTGAGGTGAGGAGCAAAGACCTCACCGACCAATAAAATAGGTGCACGTGTCGTGTGCTGCATTCTACCCCCACCAACACCCCCCACCTCTCACCTCCGTGAGATCCAGGTGCACCAGTCTGTGGCCAGGGATAAATGGATGATCACGTAAGCCGAAGCTTCAAGCAGGTAGGCCTATTCGATAAACATGTCACACATGTACAATTTTGCAAAATGTATGCACACGCATACAGGCATTACGCTTCTTGAATATCAGACGACGGATGTCTGAGTAATGTAGTCATGACCATGTAGTCATGACCATGTAGTCATGACCATGTAGTCATGACCATGTAGTCATGACCATGTAGTCATGACCATGTAGTCATCATGACCATGTATACTCATGACCATGTATACTCATGACCATGTAGTCATGACCATGTAGTCATGACCATGTAGTCTACTCTTATACCGATATGCTACTTCACATAAAGTCTGTATGCATAAAACCTATCCATTATCCAGACTTGTCTGGCTTTAGACACAGTTTTTTCTTGTCAATCGTTTAAGTACGGATGACTTTCGTTCAAGTGTAGCCTACAATGTATATGATTATATTTAGTAGCCTATTCGCCTATATACGGCTATACGCGTATAATTATAGGCGGTGGAGGCAGGAAGAGACGCTGCGCAGATCTAACTGGAACTTTAAGCAAGTCTTTTCCTTGCAATTGCTCATGGTCTTCGGCGTGAAACTCCGATGAAGTGTCGGCGTTGTAACCGGGAGCGCCTCTAAGTAGAGAGCTTGAATTGGCGCGAGAGCAAATGCGAGAAATAATAAATAAATTGAGAAATAATATGAAAAACCACATTTCTTACTAGATCTGGTGCGAAATTTCATATAAGTTAATATATATATATATTTGTTAATTCATTTATTGACTTGCAAGGTCACATCAAACATTCACATAGCCTAACGGTAACAGACATTAACAACAACAAAAATTCAACAAGGAATTGTTATAAAGTTAATATTACTGCAGGTCAATGAGTGAGTCAGGCGAAAAAGGTCTAAAAGACCCGCTTAAAGTTAATATAGACTATTTATTTCATAAATCGATTGTAGTTTAATAAATGCATTTCAAAGCCAAACAAGTAAGAATTTTTGACAGTTTCTGTACAGTTAGTATCATAAGCAGCTTTGTTGACGTATTACCATATTATTGAAACTAAGCTGATGACTATCGATTGCGTTTAGTTAATGCCGTCATTGCATATCTGCAGGCGATTGCTAATAAAACACCTATTTTGCTAATGAAGCATATCCCCCAGATTTAGGAATTGCGGGGCGTCAAGATCTGCCGATGTAGTCATGGATCTGAAAAGCACGTCTATAAGAAAATCTCCAATAATTCTAAAGTCACTTCTGTTCATTAACGAGAATCCGTCAAAATACTTAAATTCGTCGCCCAGTATAATTGAACATCTGAAGTGAAGAAGGTGCTGGTGTTGGATTCCGCGATCATGTCGTCATTGAGAACTATATATATATATAATTATATCTATATAATTATATACAATGTATATATATAATTACATATATATATATATATCGCAACTTAGAAACTGCACACTTAAGATGTGTATAGGCGTTCCACTGGCGTATAGCAAGGTTTTGATGGGCCCCACATGTGCAAGACTTCGGCGGTGGGCGTGAAACCTCTCAATTTCAGACAATAAAGCTGTGCAGAAACTCTGTCTCTCTTGCGATATTGCAAGAGAGACAGACAATTGCATATTTGGCATCCGAAATTAAGTAATCTGTCACCTTCACCTTGCTCCACTGGTAATATTATGATAGTAAAGGCCTACCGTATATTATTGTATTAGCTTATGAGTTAGCCTAGTTAGCTACACCGGTAAGCGAGAGCGGCATTTGTCTGTCGGTCGCAAGGAACTGCGGTTCAAGCCCCGGGGCTGGGAGTTGACATTCAAAGATTTAGAGATCTCGGACTAGCACGTATGGGACGCAGGGGCGCAAGCTCCTGCGGAGCGACCTTAGGCAAGTTGCTAATCCATCATTGTCTGAGGGGAAGGCAACGGGAAACCACCTCACTCATCTCATCCCCGGGTGGCGAAAGCCATAGAACCTGCCTACGGGCAGAGAACCATCATCAATCATCATTAATAATATGATAGCGCCATACATTACCGTATTATAGTAAATAGTAACATAACAACCATCAAATAATAAATAGGCTATTATCACGGTATATTATAGCAGTTTATGGAATACAGTAATCTAGACAGCAACTATAATCTACTATCATTTTGTCACTTTTTCTGGGGAAAATGTCATTTCTAGGGTAACTTCACTCTGAAGATGTCTACATGTAGATTAAACACACATGGATGGGTGGATGTATGGATGAATAGATGGATGAATGGATGAATGGATTGAGTTATTGATTGACGGATGGATGCATGACTGCAGGGCGGATGGGTGGGTGAATGGATGGCTGAAATGGTGGATGGATATAAAGAGTATTAAAGACAGACAAACATACAGACAAAGCTGACCAGAGGCAGGTGTTGAAACGGAGAGGGAAGCGGAAAAGCTGAGAATGGAAAGTGTTGGAAAGAGACGGATTTGTCGATGAGATTGCACGGATCAGTGAAGAGAATCCGTGAAAGGACGTGAGAGGAGAGATTATCTGATGCGTGAAGCTGAACTGATGCGCGAATAAAGGATGGAAGCAAACTAATGAAGCCATTAGTCTCGGCGACAATACACACACACACACACACATTATACACACACACCTACGCACACACACACACACACACACCTACGCACACACACACACCTACGCACACACACACACACACCTACGCATACACACACACACCTACGCACACACACACACCTACGCACACACACACACACACCTACGCACACACACACACACCTACGCACACACACACACCTACACACACACACCTACGCACACACACACACCTACGCGCACACACACACACACACGCACACCTACGCACACACATTATACACATGCATATACATGTATATGCATATGATATATATATCATATATAACTATATATATATATTATAGCCATGTATAAATATCAGGCGACTGATATAGGTGACAGATTGAGAGACACCTGCAACAGGAAGGGCGGATGGGAGACAGGAAGGTAGAAGGCAGAATCCGCACGGTGCAGAGTAAAGCGGGCAGCAGCAGCAGCAGCAACATACAAGATACAGCGACAAAATGCCAAATAAATGGTTCCCGGACAATTCGGAGCCGGACAATTCGGAACGGACAATTCGGACCGGACAATTGGGAGCGGACAATTCGGAACCGGACAATTCGGACCGGACAATTCGGACCGGACAATTCGGAGACGGACAATTCGAAGTAAATTCTGGCACGGACAATTCGGACCCAGACAATTCGGACCGGACAATTGGGAGCGGACAATTCGGACCGGACAATTCGGAACCGGACAACTCGGACCGGACAATTCGGACCGGACAATTCGGTCCGGACAATTCGTAGCAGCCAAAATTAATGATGGAACTCCAACTTTTAGACCAGATTTTCGTATACTCATCACCATCCCCGTATATAGATGTCGACCGGAGAGACTAATATACTGCGCATTCAAATTCAATTAAAAATGAAAATTTCTTTCTCTTAAAGCAACCGTAGACCTAAACATAATATTACGCAAGTGATGAGTAGCCTGTTACATTACGTTACCTCACTTGCATCCCTCCTCATCTCAACCCTAAACATCACCCACCTTAGCCGTCCATCCGTCTGCCTGCCTGACTCTCCGGACTTGACCCACTGCCTATCGATTTTGTTTTGATTAAGCGCCTGTGAATAAGCTGGTTCCCGCGACTTATAAGCTGGTTCCCGCGACTTCGCTTTTGTGGGCGCTGTAGAAGTCTCGAGATTACGATTACGATGACATTAAAGGTAGATTTGGAAAGACATAGGCACTTCAAAATGGACAAGTCACGCGTACTATGAGAATAATATTGGCTTATATTATGGTATTTGCAAGAAAAGGGAATCCCCGACAAAGTAGTAGTAGTAGTAGTAATAATAATAATAATAATAATAATAATAATAATAATAATAATAATAATAAAGCGGGCCGATGTCTCGTATGGGATGCCACAGTGGTCGACACCCTTGCGCCCTCCTTTCTGCAGGCAACGGCTGTCACTGCAGGAGCAGCAGCTGAAATAGCAGACAGTAGAAAGGAACAAAAATATCTGTCAATTACAGCCACACATGACTTCATTCCGCTGGCCCTGGAGACTCTAGGTCCCATCAATTCTCGAGGTATAGATTTGTTAACTGATTTAGGTCGTCACTTGTCACAGGCGTCGGACGATCAAAGGGAGACGTCGTTTCTGTTCCAACATCTTTCAATTACTATTCAGCGCTTTAACGCTGTAGCTTTCACGGGCTCTTTCGTTAATCTGACGCCCGATTTGGAACAGGGTTAACCTTTCATATAACAATAGCATGACGGTAATAATGATAATAATAATAATAATAATAATAATAATAATAATAATATTAATAATAATAATGATAATAATAATAATGATAATGACAACAATTTTTCTTTAATTCAACGCCTGCAAACGCGCTGTGTTTGTATGCTACATGTACAAGTTATGCAGTAATCTTAATTAACATCAAACTGAACAGATAGCCTGCAATCTGAAACCTGACTGACTGATTTCAATGAGCTGATTCTAAGTTTGCAATTTAGTGCATAGCCTATAGGCCAATAACTTCTAAAGACAGTTTCTTAATTTAAGTTTTTGAATTTAGGGTCTTCAAGATCAGATAACTGTAATGCCACACTGCTTTTTAATCGCCGTAGGCCTTTGATTTTCTGATGCTTTTACTTCACACGATTGTTTGCAACTCAAGAGGTAATAGGCTTAAATAAATAAAAGTTTGATAGCCGTTGGCGCATGTTAGTGGTACACAACTTTTATAATCACTCCGAATTGTCCGAGTCCGAATTGTCCGGGTCCGAATTGTCCGGGTCCGAATTGTCCGGATCCGAATTGTCCGGTCCGAATTGTCCGGTTCCGAATTGCCCGGTCCGAATTGTCCGTTCCGAATTGTCCGGTCCGAATTGTCCGGGTCCGAATTGTCCGGTTCCGAATTGTCCGCTCCCAATTGTCCGGTCCGAATTGTCCGGTTCCGAATTGTCCGGTTCCGAATTGTCCGCTCCCAATTGTCCGGTCCGAATTGTCCGTTCCGAATTGTCCGGCTCCGATTTGTCCGGACACCAAATAAATGTATGTGTCAAATGCAAGCACATGTATGTGAACAGAGTCATGTATCATGATATATGCACATGTGCCGGGCTGCATGCCCAGGCAGGGCACATGACGCGCATATAATTAATAGTAATAATGAAAAAACTGCTCATAACAATAAGGGGTCATTGCATAATTACGTAACGCCGAAAATGACCGTTTTGGACCCACCCACCCACCCTGTAACGCTTCGTAACGTTTTCCTTGACCCACCCACCCACCCTCCCCAGCGTTACGTAACGATTGTTACGAAAAATAAGTGGAAGTCTTTTATTGGCTCATGTGAGCGCGTAATTATAATTCATATTTTCATAGTGGATTTAATATTATAACCTAATATGTGAATTATAGGCTAATTTGACAGTAGACTAGGCCTGCAATATACATAAATTTTTATTTGTACAACTTGACAGTCATGCTTGAAATGAAATTTTCTTATACTTTACCTGAAGTCTGAAGAATAAAATTTTACGCACTGCTGAAAAGTTTCACTGACTAAATTGCACATCAATAATTAATCAAAATATAAATGAGATGAACTCATTATTTACTTAGTTTTGGGCACTTTGATAATTGTAAATCTAATAGAAATATTGCTGAGTTCTGTTGAGCATCATTTTAAATGTTTGAGATTTGTCCGTTAAGTAAAATATGCTTCAAAGTAGTTCTCCGATGTCAGAAATCCGTTGGTAAAACTATCACATATCCAAACAATTCGAATAGCAATTTCCAGTTTGCACAAACGGAAGCAGGGATAATTATGTTGACCTGGCATGTGACTGGTGTCTGCTGCAGTATCTTCTTCAGATAAATAGACCTACTTCGGTTAAGTTTTAAATCAATGTCACGAAGTTTAAACTTCGATCACATTATGTCTGAAGTGTCATTCGATGATAATATTCATTAATTAAAAAAAATTCAAAGCGTTACGTAGGCCTAACGTTCAGCCAACCCCACCCACCCACCCCCATAACGTTTCGTAACGTTTTCAATGACCCCACCCACCCACCCTCGAGCGTTACGTAATTATGCAATGACCCCTAACGACAATGGTAATAATATTAAGACACTCGCCGAAGATGACGATAGACTGGTTTGTAAGCAACGTGTGACGCTTACCTCGCATGCAGAATTGCAGATTTATACCGATCGAGATACATACAGCGTATAATTATATAAGTCAGCAGCTATAGGAGATATGAATGCGCTTAAGAGCAATTCACAGAGGTTTGATGAATCTTGGAGGGAATACGCTAAGTAGATCTGTGGACTAAACCTAAGCATACGTCTTTGCACATAAACGTTTATATGTAGCATATACAGAAATATCCACATACATAATTTATATAGGCATTGAACGATTTGGGAAGATAGGCTATTTAAATCGCAAGTATACAGGCCTACTTCACTTCAGTTCAAGGACTTTGGTTATTATGCAGATGGGTAGAGATTATAGAGAAGGCGATCGTGATAAAGAGCAGGATATAGAAGCAGACGTGAACTATCAATAAATTGCTTCCGTATACATTTAATTCACGGTTCACAAACCCCGCAAGCAGGACCGAGGTTCAGTATAAGTAACGAATGCTAGAAAAATATTTACGCAACAACTTGAGACGAACTCTATAATAGACGGGAAATCTCATCCTGAGTACATATAGAACGTTGGCCCCCATTTACAGATTGCACTGAGTGCATCATTGGTCAAGCTACTGCATGGCCTTCAGTTCATTTACACATCAGCAGATACTCACAAACAAAATGACAGGAAATTAATTGTCGCGAGCGAGCGGCTGTACATGTAACGCTCTGGTGAACTTCGCGTAAACAAGCGACAGAACAAATTGCCATTGTTTTTAGTGATCAGTCCATTTCAACGTAAGCCATGGGATGATAATCATTCACCCACTCAACCGTCATCAAAACATCATTAGCCATCTACAAAACTGTTTTGCTTCACTTTCTTTGCAGTCATTAGAATGAAGACGACGCTATCGACAGGATGCTTCAAGCTCTTTGTACCAGATAATTATAAATAATTAATTATTAGGCATCCTATATAGATGAAAGGTATACGGTCTACAGCGGACTACCTTCGAACTGTAATGGAGGGCTTATTAAGTTTCAAGTTTTATTGATCCATCAACATACACGATATTATGATCACATAATATGATAGTAAAATTACATGTATGCTTTCGTATACAATACTATACATTAAGCACTAAATGACTTATCTCAGACTGCATATATTTATTCGACTTTTGCATCCTGGTAGCAAGCAGCTTTTACGTTATTTCAAGTATACGATCCTCATCGAAAAATTATATTTCAGTGTCACGGTCATCTCCAAGGTTCTGGTGACGTAGAACAACCTTTCTGACCAATTATTAAGAGAGTGCCATGCATTGCATAGAGATATTGAAATCACAGCCCAGGGTAAGATTTTATTAATATCATTGACTTTTGAACATAATCATGTAGCCTACAGCACACTTTTTGTTACCATCGGATGTTCTCTATACATATATATGTATATTATACATATATATATATATATATGTATATTATAGGCCTATACTTTATAATAGCTTACGTCATTGATCTGCTGCATAACAGCCTCCATTGTTTTCAGTGATCAGTCCATTTGTGGCTTAAACGTTAGACAATGAGCTCGCATACGACCTGCATTATGCTGGTTTACTGAAAAATAATTATGATATGATAAGATATGATATATGATTCATTCGCCACTCAACTGCATGATTCATCTTCCATCATTAACCATCTACCCACTGTATGCAAGTCGACTTATTATTATCGTTGTTATTGTTATAGCTATTGTTATTTTTAGCGTCTGAGGTACTACAGATCCCTCATGCTGTAAAAGGTTCAAATTAGGTTATAATATTATGTTCTCGTCCCCCAACGTAGTACTCAAAGGTGCCTCTAAATGCCACGGCGTTCATTATTATCATCATCATCATCACTACTACAACTGCTGCTACAACAACAGCAGCAGCAACTAATACTACCATTCTTATTATTATTTATTGTCATTATTGTCATTATTGTTAACATCATTGTTGTCGTTGTTATTGTTGTTGTTGTTGTTGTTCTGCTGGAGAACAAACGCATCAGCAGTCATGAAATTTATAACTAAGTCAGATGTCAGTCTCGTTGCTTGCATGCACTTGTTTGTGCAGAACAGTGCACGTCCCATTGGTATCGGCATCAGAGGGTCAGATGCAGTCAGTTATGTTCATCTGTGTTCACTGACTGTTCAGTGCTTGAACGACGATCAATGTTTACATGAACGACATTTGAACGTCTGTCAAATGCACCGATGTAGAAAATGAAGATTGTTCAGAGGATGCAAATAGCATAAATCAGATATCGAATCTCATTGTATTTGCGAATATCAGCCTATAGTATACATGTACATGTATATCTGCCTGCATCGGATGACCGCATGTATATCTGGCGATAAGCCTACGCGGCTTTCATTTTCGAACTGGGAATGAGCCTAATAGAAAATATATCGTTTGATTGATTTATTAAGATCAAATGCAAATAAACAGACCGATAGCGATGTGTATGATGGTCATAATATACATATATACATATATATATATACATATATACTATATATTACATACATACATATGAATGCCATCCTGATGGTCCTAAAACGAGAGAAAGCTTCTTGCGTCACAGGGGAGGGGAGAGGATGGCGAGGGAGGGGGACAGATGGGGACGGCATCTAAGAAGGATGACGTTGGGTCAATAGGTGATGGAACTGCATGGCATCCCCGCAGGGCATCCGCAGTTTTTCATGCCCCTCCCCCCGCTCATGCAATCTTCATCTCAGCTGGAGACTTTCTCGTCGTCCTCCATTCGTCCAATCAGATGGCAGTCCATCGATTCAGCGCCGCCGCAGCCGTCGTTGCCTCACGCGAATCGTTCGTCACGCAATGTATAAAGTTCCTTTATTCTGCTACGCAGGGTTTATTGCACCGTCTGGTCTGCTGTGCTCTGACGTCACCTCCTTCTCATCAATGTTCAGGCGCTTCTATAATTAATTAACCATGGTATGATTAATTATTAAACATGGTATAATTTCTTTATATAATGTTCACAGATGCAATGCACCAAACTCCGCAACAGCTGAGGCGTGATAATTAATTGCTTTTCCAGATTAGTTCATTCGGGTGTTGGTTCAGTATAGAGGATTCTACGGGATTCAACACTTAGACCATCAGAATGGCTTAAATCAAGTATACACAATTACATGATTTGTCAGCAGTGCAGCACTATAAGCTACATCGTTACATTAAACTGCCTTGAGTTGCTGGTCAAACTGTTTCGCATCAACACCATTGATACCGTACGGTACATGTATATATATAGTAAGTAGTTCAATTTTCAGCATCGCCATGCTTCATTCTTCCTTTCGAAAAGTCTATACGTTTGTGTAGACGACTGGAAGCAGTGCTGATCGAAAATGAGTTTAATTACCACAATTACACCACTACAGCTGAACACGCTCACACACACACACACACCACAATACATACACATGCAAAAGCACACGCATGCACACATGCACACACTAACACACGCACGTGCACTCGTGCAGTCGCATAGTGCATAAAATTAATGGTTCAACTATGCGTGAGACGGCAGAACACGCTCTCCCACACACACAGACATACACACATCACTCACACAAACATCCTCTCTCACACACATGCAAACAAACGCACAGGCACACGCACACACTCTATCTTTCTCCTTCTCTCTCTCTCTCTCTCTCTCTCTCTCTCTCTCTCTCTCTCTCTCTCTCTCTCTCTCTCTCTCTCTCTCTCTCACACGCACACAAACGTACACGCACACATTCAAACACAATCACACACAGGCATGTTTCGTCGCAAAAGCGCATAGATCCAAATGTTTCAGCTGTGCGTGAAACAGCGGAACCCCCTTGAAACAGTTCTGGATCCGCCACTGTGTGTTAGTGTGTGCATGTGTGCATGCGTGTGCTTTTGCATGTGTATGTATTGTGGTGTGTGAGAGCTGAGGAGGCGTTTCTTCTAAATGGTTGAGTAGACTTAATCAAATAAACATGCTAATCAAATAAACATGCTAATCAAATAAACATGCTAATCAAATAAACATGCTAATCAAATAGACGATGCTAATCAAATAGACGATGCTAATCAAATAGACGATGCTAATAATCATAGCCAGTCAGGAAACAGAATCATTTGAATGAAATCAAATCTACACTTGACGCAACCGTGATATAAGGTCTACTGCGACGACCAGTCGAGATGTACACAGACAAAAGGACAGAGAGAGAGAGATAGAGAGACACACACAGACATGCACAGTTGCACACATACGCGCACACAAAGAAACATATGGGAAGACAAGCAAGCGGGTGAAGGAATGGGCAAACAGATACGCAAAAGAATGGATAGAAGGAAAACATGCAGAGACAGACATATAAATAGGAATGGGACAAACGGTGGTTAGACGACGGATGAGAGAATAGATGAGAAATGGTCAGATGAAGACGATTAGATGGACAACGCAGATACGAATCAACGGATAGAAGAAGACCAGCGGACAAATAGACATACAGAAGGACAAAGAGACATACAGAAGGACAAAGAGACATACAGAAGGACAAAGAGACATACAGAAGGACGAAGAGACATACAGAAGGACAAAGAGACATACAGAAAGCAGGAGAAATGGACGGACGAAGGAGGGAAGGCAATTATTGAGGACAGCTACATTGATCTTCTTCATGATTCTTCTATACAGCAGTTTTTGATTTGCAAAAAACCAGCTGTTTGCATTCAAATGTATTTACTTTCTGTGGTATACCATCATAATTATTGCAACTTGAACAGAGCGAAGAAATATGCATAAATCTGTAGGCCTATATAATATAGGGTGAGACTATAATAGCAAGTACTTCAAAACTAATGAGGCTACATGCATTTAGTCTAACACACAAAACAACGCTTGCGATTCACTGGATAGATACTCTCATAATTATAGTCTAATATTATATTCTGAGTGAAATTCATGTAAGCAGTAAGAAAAACTAGCAGGAGCAGTAATGTCATGTGCACTATAGTCTAGTCACTCTAGTGCGATACTTGGTATAGGAACAGAAGCGTAGCGCCGTGGTTTTTAATTTCCACCAATGTGCTTTGGTGAGTGCGTGAGTGTGTAGCCGTGTGTGTGTGTGTGTGTGTGTGTGTGTGGGTGTGTGGGTGTGTGGGTGTGTGCGTGTGTGTAGGTGTGTGCGTGTGTGTGGGAGGGAGGTGTTGACAGGCAGGAGTGACATTATTAGAAAGGTCGTCAGATGTGGCAAATGTCATTCGGAAGTAATGAAGA
The DNA here is from genome assembly GCA_945859605.1 of Lumbricus rubellus. Taxonomy (NCBI): domain Eukaryota; kingdom Metazoa; phylum Annelida; class Clitellata; order Crassiclitellata; family Lumbricidae; genus Lumbricus; species Lumbricus rubellus. Next base: position 47,332,075 of record OX243811.1, on the reverse strand, counting down.
CGCTGATCGTCTATCCGCTGCATCGGCAGCTACTTCCATTTGACCTAAAGATGAGGAAGAGGAGGAGGGGAGGATGATGAGGACGACGACGAGGAGGAGGATGAGGAGGAGGAGACGTATAGGAGGCAGCAATGAGATGATGAAGTCTTCGACTGATGAGACTTGTCAAATCATGTTTTCTTACGATGACAGTGAGATAAACGACTAAAGGCCACTAGACTCTTCCGTGCTCCTTCCTGACTAACTGCACACAATATACATATACATAAACGTATATATATATATGTATACATGTATCTATATATACGTATATCTGTGAGTACGTGTGTGTATGTGTGGACCTATGGAGAGTATGACTAATATCCTCCGAACATGGAATCCTTGCACTCCGACCATCCATCCACTGCTGTCCTCGGAAGAAATGATTCATCGCAAAAAGCTTCTTCACATTTCTGACATTTCTCTTGTGTCGTCGGTCCATGCATGCAAAGTTGCAGACGCATTTGACGTTTAGCCGTAACTTAACATTAACTTAAAGAATGTCCGTAGCACTCAGACACCAGTTGGGCTGCTATTATAACACATAGCAATATTATCCATTATAACATACAACATTACAACATATAACGTTATAACATATAACATTATAACATATAACATTATAACATACAACATAATAACATATAACATTATAACATATAACATTATAACATATAACAACATATAGCCTACGGTTGTGAGACCTGCCATCTGAAATGGTCTTGCCTCTCATGCATTATCCTTGCGATTGATGTCCATAGGCTAAACTTTCCTGCTTTGTACAAGCTGCTCAAATCTGAGTTTTTAGCTGTGGCTGGGTAGGGAGCGCACCTGAGTAGGTTTCTTGAAGAGGAGTCATATAAAATTATTGAAATGAATGAATGAATAATCCGGTGAACATTAATACATCCGGTCAGCAGATGATATCAAAAATAGTTCCAAGTAACAAAGATCTAATATTCTAATTGTATAAATCTGAAAAGATGACAGCATGCATGTAGTCCAGGTTAGTGGAAGACTATCGACGAGTATAGAGTACATTAACGACTTCGTTTTCTCGGCCTCGAAGCATGAGGTCACGTGACGAGCCGTGTTTTACGCCACAGAAACGTCAGACCATCGTCAGCGGAAGTGACGACCAATCATCGGCAATTCGTAACATCGTCTGCTATTCGTTCTACTGACGTCATCACTGCACGCGCTAGCGGAAGAGAACTGCTATCACATTGGATGTTTCGGCAAAACTATAGTATCGAGGATCGAATGACGACACTCACCCTATAAGCCTAACCCTAACCGACCCTCACGACGTCTAATCTGAGCCCTAATTAGGCTACCCACACGTCGGTCCCCGTTACTATAGTTATGCTGATATTTCAGTCCAAGTCAGAAGATTAACCCCATTGAGCAGTCGCGGTTACAGCCCTTCGGCGAAATTATAGACGCAATGTTTTGACGAATGAATAATTGCGAAACGGTTAACAATACTTTTATTTCAACGTACAACTTATGATGCTGACCTCGTGAATATAGATTTCTATATATTGGGACGATCCCTATGCGAGGTCATCTTCACTGGCCCTTCCTTAACGCGCAGAATTTTATTAGCTCCTCCAACGCTGACACTTTGGCAATCTTTATGGCGCTACATAAACTTAAAATAATAAACCTCCGGTACAATGCGTAGTCTGCAAGATCGGAACTGACGTCATAAATAACCGACGTCTATAATTGTTGTCATGACAACAGAAGACAAAATCTATTCGCCTTTGAACCTAAACTCTCCTTTGACGACTTCTTCTTTCGTACTTCTCGTTCGACTATTGTTGGTTGTCCTGTTGTTCGGGTTTCACGACATTTTTTCTTGTTGCATAATAAAAAAAATGTTGTTTTGTAATAAAAGCAGACAATTCACGTAGGCGTCCCTTTGCAAAGCGCCTTCCTATCCATCCGTAATGCAACGTTCATCCGTATGTTTTCATACATCCATCGCATTCGTACAGTCGCCTGTCTGTCTGTTTGTCTGTCTGTATGTATGTTTGTCTGTATGTCTCTGTCCGTCTCTTCATCATGTTAATTCAGCTGTGTTTATTGTCCTTCCGACCATCCATCCATCCAAACGCGAGTCCGTCTCTACGCTCGTCCGTCCATCCGTCTGCCCGTCCGTGTGTATGTCTGTCGGTACTTCTACAATCTGTATGCTTATGCATGCGTATTTATTCATTGCATGCGTATGTGTATGTGTATGTGTTTGTGTATGTGTATGTGTGAGTGCATGTGTATTTCCATCCGTCCATCCGTCCATTCGTTCGTTCGCTTACAGTAGGCCTAATGCACTGCTTTATGTTCGCCAAGGAATATAATTTATGGCTCTGCTTCTGTTTACGCTACATAAGGCCCTCTATGGTCGCCGCACCGAACAACGAACTGGTCGACATGATGCCTGTGCGACGTCACAATGGCAACCATGACAACGCACTCGCTAACAGAGTTATTAATATTATGTTTCGTACACAAATTATTCTAAGAATGGCGCCACATCCTGATTAAGACGACGACGCATTTTAGGTTTAATAGTTTGGTTATATTTGAGCAATAATTTGGTTTGATGCAGCCAAGTCATTGCAATCAAGTTATGGAATGCTTTCTTCATCGTCGGGATATTTTGATTCATGGAAGAGTGAAACGCGCACGGGACGAACTCCTTTGTCCAAATAAATAAAAGCCTAATCATAAAGTGTCTGCATGCAAGACAATAATGCGCTGACAAATGCTGACCAGTGTAATCCGATATCTTGAAACCTTTTCAGGGCAGAGACCCGCACATACATGTAGACGTAGACACCCAGCAAAAGATCAGCATGGAGTTTTACTTGTATCAGGAATTTTTTACCTGTCAATTAATTACCAAAATTACATGTGAATAATTGCTTGACCATGTTGTAGTTAAAACGGCTGCATTGCTGTGGCACTGTGTCAGCCTGTGTTCACTGTCACAGTGGCCATCGTCAATGTTCCGTACATTGGGCCTCCGTGCACTAGGTCGGTTTGTCTATTGGGGTATTAAGTCCGTGGTTTGGGGTTGTGAAACAGTATCCAAACAGAGCCATGCGGTCTTGTACTCTGGTCTCATCTTTGGCCTTGAGCCTTGGTATTGAGCCTTGGTATTGAACCTTGGTATTGAGCGTTGGTATTGAGCCTTGGTCATGCGCGTCATGGTGCTGACTTTCGTCTTGATTTAGTTGTTTTCTATTTCCTATTCATTTCCGATCGTTATACGGAGATAAATATTAATATCTCGGCTTTTAATCAATTTCCGGTGTAATAACTAAACTTCCGCATTTTTTTCGTTGTGCTTCGATAGAATAATATTGCACGTGCCGCGATTGTGAGAACGTCACTTGCTTCGAAGCCTGTCATTTGTATAAGCTCGTTTGCAACAACTTGAAAATTATTGAAAATAGCGGGAAATGTCAATAGAATTTTAATAAGTGGCTGACCGTTTGCAGACGTTGCTTCTTCTGATTTAATTTCTGTCAATGACTTCTAAAAAATACATCTGAAATAGGCTGACTTTGTTTTAGGCTGTTTGCTGATGATGCCAAATGTCCTCTCGATTGTGAAAACGTCACTTGCTTCGGAGCTTTTCATCTGTATATGTTCGTTTGCAACAACTTGAAAATTATTGAAAATAGCGGGAAATGTCAGAAGAATTTTAATAAGTGGGTGACCGTTTGTAGACGTTGCTTCTGCTGATTTAATTTCTGTCTATGACTTCTAAAAAATACATCTGAAGTTTTATGCTGTTTGCTGACGATGCCAATGTCTTCTTATCTCGGGTGAATCGTTTGATTCCATGTTCAAAGGAGATCAGCTTGAGTTTCAATCAATCTGATCTTGTATTAAACCATAGATATAATAATAAAAGTAGATTATCTCTCAACATTGAAAAGATCAATTTTACTGTATTTCGTTTCCCTCGCAAATCACCTCTGATAATATTTACATAATTTTTGATTATTATTGTTATTATTTGTTTCTATTTACACGAGCTATCTATAATTCCTCATGTTTCAGATATTAATAAGAAATTTAACCAATTTTTTGATGGAAGGAAATGATTTAATTTAGAGCTATATATAGACGCGGAAGTGGAAGCCGACTCCTCCATTCTCTGGCAGCAGAGGCATGGAATATACACGCGAGCAAATACATGATTATAAGATTATCATGGATGAAATCTATTTATCCAGTGACGCCTGGCATGCTATTTGCTGTGGTGTAGGCTATCTGGACCAACACCTGGCATGGATGGATTACGCAAACCATAGCGGATTGCAAAACACACTGTTGACCAGTTAACCCTTTAGCGTCAGACCGACCACATAATCGTATAGAAAATTGACGATTATAATCGGGGCTGCCGGTTAAGAGTTTAATCCCATTCTACATATTTTGAATAAGCAATAATTGCAAGTCTTCGTGCAATACTGAAATGACATGTATGAACGTCTATGCAAACGAACACATGCCATGCAAAATGGCCGAGCAACGACAGAAATCGATGACGATGATCACTGCAGTTCTGTTCTAAATTTGACATGCATGCAGAGTTGCAGACAGTTTACTGCTTCGGCCACAGTGTTTCGATTCAACATAAAACACAGAATTTTAAGATCGTTTTGTCGCATTTGTCGTCATCGTCGTCAAAAGCTAATTCTTGCAAAGATAAGAGCAAGCAATTATCCTGATTTTATGCAATTCAATTCTACCTTTGACCGCCCTTCGTCGTGCTATATTTATGCAGCCACATGTTCTTAAAATTGCAAGCATAAAATGACTGCAGTTATAGGTTTTAATTTTCTTCCTCTGGTTTTCTGCTGTCATAATTATAATACAATACAATACAATACAATACAATTCACTTTATTGCAACCAGAAAACAAGAAAACAATAAAAGTACAAAACATGCATGCATTGGCTACAAAGGGGGGCCCAAAAGGGATGGACATCCCGCTGGGAAGGGTCACCCAAGTAAAAAAGTCCCAAGAAAAATTAATCAAGATAGCTTAAAAGAAAGAGACTAAAACAAATTAGGTGATGACAGATTGCAGAAAAGCTTATATTGTCAAGAGCATATAGAGAAACAAACTTAACTAAGTACTTAACTAAAATCTTAACTACACATGGTCATGTGCACTTCAAGTAGCATTAGTGGAGGAGAGTAGAAGAACACGAAGTTTCTTTTTAAATACCTGCAGACTACTCGATTGACGAATGTCAATTGGTATTGTGTTCCATACTTTAGTGCCATAAGATTTAATAGTAAACCGCCTAGTATTAGATTGAGCTTTGACAGGGCGAAAAGCAGATGAATTCCTAGTGAAATGCGAATGGATGTCAGAGGCGTGAGGGAGGTAACCTTGGAATACCGAAGGAAGGAGACCGTGTTCGAGTCGAAAAAAGAACTCGCTAATTTGGAGATCCTTTATCTGGTCAATTTTCAGGAGATGAAGTTCATTAAAGGAAGGGCCAGTGTGTTCCCGTTTACGAATACCCGCAATTATACGAACAGCCCTCTTCTGTAAGATTACAAGTTTATGAAGCCTGGATTCGTATGTCGATGCCCAAACAAGGTTGCAATATGTGAGGTAGGGGTAGACAAGGGTATAATACAAATTCATTCTAATTGTCTTTGGCAAGATATAAGCAACGCGGGAAATAATACCAATATTTTTAGCAATTTTAGTTGCAATTTGATTAATATGAACTTTCCAGGTCAAATGTTGATCTATATGCACACCTAAGAACATGTTCATGGTCTAATTTCGCCATCCATCACGTTGCCCAGCGATCTCATAATTATTATCTTCTGTAACCCTTCTTTATCATCCAGTTTAATGCCATCATTCTTGGTTTTCCTCTTGTCTCATTTCTCCCACATCCGTCTCTCATTGGTTTTTATATCATTTTTTATTAATTATCATCAACGCATTTCGAAGGGGTTATGACCCTATGGGTTCAACAACTGAAACAAATTCATTACTGCAATTAAAGCTATAGATGTAGAAAATATGACCCTGCATGCAAGCCAGTTGAATCCTAAGACCTAAAACCCCCATATTTCTTTCTGCCTATTTATGCTCTTGTTAGGCCTACTACATGTCATATTGCTTCATGCATGTCACACATTCTTATCTGGTTATCTGATACAAGTGGTCTTCAGGAAAAGATTTTTGCACAATTCTTGAAGAATTCACTGAAACACGACCACTTATTTTAAATGGCAGCTGTTTAAATATACCATTCCACGTTTTCTAAAATCCCTAAAAAATGGATAACAATCACTTGCAATTTCTAATGTAAAACACACACCACATGTCGTTGAGAATTCAGAGATACGAAATTTTCATGAATTGATGAAAAATCTTCTTCTGTAATTATGATAGAAACGTTCTTGTGTGATTAAATATTTTGGAAAGGGTAACGAACGACTACAATTGGAATTTACATGATTTATTATATTACAGCTAACAGTCTAACAATGATAACGAGTGAATAACAGCTAAAAGCGAATTCTATAACGTTAGGGCATGATATATTATGGTCTCGGTTTCTGTATTAGATATGCGATCTTGGTAGAAGTTTTTGATTCTTTCGTTAATATATCGAGTTCTTGGTCTCGGATTCTGTGGTCCTGGTCTCGAACGACCTGGTCTTGATATTGGTCTTGTAATCTTGTTCCTGCTTACAAAACTAATCGCTTGTTAATCCGCAGAGAGGAATTCTGGCTTTGAATATTATAGTAATGATCTTTCGGAAAGAGCATAATGGATCTGAGGGATCGGCTTACCTCTATCCACCTGCTAATTAAACGATAGAGATGACAGTCGTAGCTGCCATGGTTCTTTATTAGCCCCGTTAGTGCAATACACCGTACAGTGTATGGGCAACTCAGACATGAATAGCAAAACGGCGCTTATACGATTTTCGTCCAGTCTTGAAAGAAACGTAGCAAATAATTACCGGACTTATTTAGACCTCTGACCGGCTGCAGCTGTGACCCTGTCTACCGCAGACTTGTAAAAATAATTGGCCAGCTTATAATATTTGTTGACCTACTTCTGTTGGTCCATTTAAATCTATCAATAACATTAGATTCGCTGTAGGACCTTGCATGAGTTACAACTTCATTTATTTACTTATTTATGTAATAATAATAATGATAATAATAATAATAATAAATAATAATAATAATAATTATTGTATTTTCTGTTATTAATATGTTGTCTTGAAGATATTAAAAGAATTATAATAATAATAATAATAATAATAATAATAATAATAATAATAATAATAATAATAATAATAATAATAATAATAATAATAGTGCCGCTGGCACTCGAAGCCTCCAAGACCAAATGCTACTCGCTGTCTCCGTAACTTCTACCGATCCATTGGTGGAAGAAGCCTCTAGTTCTTGGATGTCGAATTCGAACGCACCTCCTCCCACTGAGCTGAAAGCGTATATACAAAGAGAATGGGACGCAGCGGTGATTTCGCATGCATTTCAAGAACTCACAGAAAGAACCACAGATTCCGCTTCGAAATCTCGATTGCTAGCCGTACAATCGCCACATTCAGGTGATTGGCTTCACGCACTACCCATTACGGCAGCTGGATTGCGGATGACGGGAGAGGTGTTGAGAGTTGCAGTAGGCATTCGTCTAGGTACTGCGCTTTGTGAACAACATGTGTGTAAATGTGGTGCCAGAGTAGAATCCTTAGGTCATCATGGATTCTCCTGCCCTAAAGGTGCTGGAAGACACCAACGACATGATATGATAAACGACGTGATATGGCGAGCGATGACGAGAGCCAAAATACCGGCCATCAAAGAACCTACTGGTCTTTCGAGAACCGATGGCAAACGACCAGATGGAGTTACTATAATACCCTGGTCCAGAGGTCGATGCCTGGCTTGGGACGTCACTGTGCCAGACACGTTTGCAGCTTCGTACGTACATCTAACAGCGGAAAACGCAGGTGCAGCAGCGGAAAAAGCAGCTCGAAATAAGACCAGTAAATATGTTGTCATCTCACAGTCGCATCACTTCATTCCTGTGGCCATCGAAACCGGAGGAAGTTGGCACTCCGAGTCCCTGGAATTCGTTCAAGAGTTAGGAAGCAGAATTTCGATGTCGACCGGTGACCAGAGAGAGTCCAACCATCTGCTCCAGCGCATTTCAGTCGCGCTCCAAGTAGGAAATTCGTTGTCTGTGTTGGGCACGACAGAACTTATCGGCCAAGACACTGAGAGGCCAAGGACCTAATGTTTGAAACGATTATTTACTCGTCTGTACATGATTGTGTCAGTTTTTGAAGAAATAAATGTGTTATAATAATAATAATAATAATAATAATAATAATAATAATAATAATAACCACAGACTGCAGTAATGGGCCAAATAATGATGTATCTTGAAAGTTGCAACTGAGATATATGCCCTGTAAAAATTCCTTCTTCGCCATGAAATACTTCTCGTTTCGATCGGTAACTGAAATAACCTAATTGTGTTAGGCCTATAATAATGTATTGGCATATGCTATAAATGTATACATATATTTGCATATACATACATCTGCGCGTGTGTAAGTTATAAATAGCTGCTATTCAATGCTACAGCAGATGCAGCAGCTGCAGCTGTGGTGAATTCGTCGTTTACTTTCGTCTACATGCACAATTGCACATCATTGGATCCTCATGTTTGCTTTAGTTTATATTCGAAGCACGCCGCCACTGTTTGCATAGCACAAGACAGAGAGACAAAGAAAAACGTCCAAAGACATCATTTATGTCTGTGTGTGTGTCTGTGTGTATGTATGCGTGTGTGTGTGCGTGTGTGTGTGTGTGCGAAAGCATTCTCGTAGTGCCAGACCAAAGAACGGGGGGTCCACGCTGATCAACTTGTCATGAAACAACGGAGTAGTTAAGAAGCGTTATGACAGAAGAAGAATTACAATCTCTTACCTTCTTCTTCTTCCCTGCCTTTGCTTCTCGACGACGATTCGTTGTTTCGTTTATGCAGCGCCTTTATATAAATTCCGATCGGTTGCAATCTAGCAAGTGTGACTCATCATCGAACGAAGAAGATGCTATTCATCAGTTCATCGTTGAAGAAGATGCAGAGACGAGATGCAGCAGCAGGACCAGCAGCAGCAGCAGCAGAAGTGAGTGCGAGGAGCTGTCGTTCATCGATGGTCAGAGTGATCGACGTATTATAATTGGATGGCAACTGAATGATGGGCTTTTATGGGAAGACTCTCTCTTCATGCAAGCGTCACTTGCTCAAAGAACATGAGTGCAGATAATTATGTAGTCGCTATATGAAAGATGCTGAGAAAGAGGGAGAGGTGGTTCCTGCATGGAGGTATGGTTTCTACAAGAAACGAACGAAGGAATGTATGCGTGGTTCTTATGAATAAGGTAGAGGATGAGGAGAACAGCGCGAGCGCATTTGGATTCAATTGAATAATTGGAATATGACTCTATCGCCAGATGATGTGTGCACCTGCTGAACTTTTAACTTTGCATTAGACTACAAAAAGTCGAAGAGAAGAAGAAGAAGAAGCTGTGGCGTGTGTGGTCACTGTGGGATTTTGAAGAATCGTTAAAACATCAACGCTTTCGCTATTCTTGGCGGGAACAGAGTCATCTGCACTTGGCAAGCCATGTGCACGCATGGTCACGTTTGACTAAGTGTCGACACTTGTGCGTGCAAATGTCTGTGCCGTTTACATGCTTTAAAGTGTGTATGTAGGCTATATGTGCAATTGTGCATGTACAAAAATTGTACATGTATGTGTGAATGCATATATAAATTATGTATGTATTCAAATATGTGTGTAATGTGTATATACACATTTTGTCCATATTATGCATGCTTGTGTAATCGTTGATGTATGTATTCTTGGATGTATGCATTCATGTATGTATAGTCTATGTGTGTCTATGCATGCATTCGTGTGCATGCATGTACATGTACATGTAGGTATCGTTAGATGTTGCATAGAGAATTAGTGCATTTCTAGGCCAATGTGCATGAACATGTCTGCAGGCAAATGAAATGTTTTATTAAAGGCAATCGAAAACTACTGAAATAACAGATCTCATCACGAAAAGGATCCGATGTTTAGCTTCGAGAAAGCAGAGAACCAGCGCGTGTTCATTCCTATCTTTAGCACAGAACCAGTGCATGTTCATTCCTATCTTTATTTAGGCATAGATTGCCATCGATTAATACTTTGATGTGCATGATCAGAGGAGATAACTAGTTGATGATGGAGCACCATAAATAGTTTCGTCATAGAAATGCTCCGTTGAGGAAAGTGAAATGCAAAACCGATGATGACTTATGTGCACTTAACCTAGCCTACACACTAATAATATTGTGTGGGTTAGGCACGAGTCTTTCTTAATGTACTCTCCTACGGTGACTGTTTACGCACATTTCTCGTGGCCTACTAAAGGCTAATACGATCTTGTCTAAATATATTTTTCTTCCTGGTCGACAGAGGCGCCACGTGCACTTAACTCGAGATCATGTGGGATTTGAAGCATCTCTTCTTCTTCACTTTCGGAATACGGTACAATTATTTAAAGAGAGAGCAACAACCAAATCCGTCTATAATTGGACGAATAGTATCGCAGTGTATATACATGTAGGCTATGCTCGGTTCATTGACTTTTGTATATAGATTATGTTCGGTTCATTGACTTACCGTACAGTCTTACACTGTCTAGAATTACTAATGGTCTACAATCTACATGCAACATGGTCGTTGATTAGGCTACATGGCACTGGTCGCCATTATCAAGTCGTGGCTTAGAACCTTACTTACATGTAGACTGTTGTTCGATGATCCAACCAGAGATTGAGACAAGAAACAAAATTGGTGTTGGTGGAACCAGCCATCGACACAATAAGACAAGACAGACAGCATCTTTGTCTAGCATGAAGGATCTCGATAAAATAAATTTACCCCATGTACGTCATGTAGGTTACTATTATAGCGCACTATGATTAACGATTACAGAAATGTTGCCCACAAGCACCTCATGTATTTCGTAATTCTACAGCAACACAATAGTGACTGCTAACAGAGAACATCGCCAGACATGGCAGTGCGTGAAATGCATAGATCTTGCAGTTGCAAGTGACTCGATTTTCAACAAATTGCATCTGATTCAAATAATGACAAACTGTGGGAATAGTTGAATGACCATGCTGCATCCTGTGGCTAAGTGGACCTACTGTTGAAAGGATCTGCCACCAGGTGGTGCACCACATGCAGTCGGTAGTTTATTAGACAACGTGTAGGCGATCATCCAGGAAGTGTAAGACGGCTTTGACCACCTGTAGGTCCTGGACGGTCGTGTCTTCAACTGTTCATTGAGAGACTTTTGGTCTTTAGTCTATTATAATGGCTTAAAAGAAATACAAACAGCGCAGCGGAAACTGACTCAATGCAATGTGGTATGACGTCATCATTGTTGAAAATAACAACATGAATGGTTTTCTTGCCTAACATGTCATGCAAACCTTTATGATGGACAAATGCTTATGAGCATTCGTTCACAGCATTTACATTATTATTTCCTCAAAATCTTTAAAAGTATTTCGATTACTATATATTGTAAATACTTTCCTGCAACACTCAAGCAGTCATTTTTATGTCTGAATATTGACTGATTTAGGCATTTTAGAACAAGTAGTCATTAAGAACAGCAGAGTAATCATCTAGGCCCTTCTAGGGCATGTTAGGCATTCAACTCGACTTGGGTTATAACTAAGGACTCTTCAAATCCAATTGAAACTCTCTTTTAACATCTCTCTCTCTCTCTCTCTCTCTCTCTCTCTCTCTCTCTCTCTCTCTCTCTCTCTCTCTCTCTCTCTCTCTCTCTCTCTCTCTCTCTCTCTCTCTCTCACACACACACACTCTCTCTATCTCACACACACACACACTCTCTCTCACATACACACACTCTCTCTCACACACACACACACACACACTCTCTCTCTCTCTCTCTCTCACACACACACACACACACACACACACTCTCTCTCTCTCTCTTTCTCACACACACACACTCTCTCTATCTCACACACACACACACACTCTCTCTCTCACATACACACACTCACACACACACACACACACACACACTCTCTCTCTCTCTCTCTCACACACACACACACACTCTCTCTCTCTCTCTTTCTCTTTCTCTTTTTTTCTCTCTCTTTCTCTGTGTCTGTCTCTGTCTACCTCTCTTTGTCTGTCTGTCTCACTCTGTATCTCTATCTTTCTGTCTGTCTGTCTCTCTTTCTCTCTGCCTGTCTGTCTCTCTCTATCTAACTCACTCTCTTCTCTCACTCTCACTTTCACTCTCATCTCACCCTCACTCTCTCTCTCTCTCTCTCTCTCTTTCTCAGATCCTCGACGTACAACACAATGAACTGACGACACATTTTCTTCACTGGAAAAACTAATGAGATCGTGCGACATGGAAGAGAAGACGACGACGTAGACTCAAGGTCATCGCTGGTGTTGCGTGCTCACTGCTCAGCTCAGTCCAATGTGTATTAGCTCAACACCTAGATATAACTCGAATTTATTGCTTGTAGGCTACTGGGCAGGCAAATGCACTTATTTTTTTATTGAGGCGGTATATAATTAAAGGCCTCGAACCTGTTGATTTTGGACGAACTACATGTACCTGGTGAGGTACACCACCGCTGCCCGTTACAAGGTTGCCACGCCATTAAAGGTTCCCGTTGAATGACTGTGTAGTGTGTAGCCAGAGATTTCAATCTTTCAGAATTAGGGCCACTATGCTGGTGTCACGGGATATTTTATCTCCCGATTAAAGCTATTCGGGAGATGAACTAATCTTTCCGCCCGGATGGATAATAGGCTACCGGTAGGCCTATACTATCCGAGGGCGGAGATAAACCATTCTATCCCTATTAATTATTGAAAAATGCGTATAATTGAAATATTTATGCTGTAATCAAAGTTTAAAGTGACTCTAATTGTTTCAAGTGTCCTAAGCAATGTTCAGAGCAAAGCAACTTGAAATTATTCAGTGACTCTAAGTGTTCTTATGTGCTCTAAATGTTCTAAGTGCTCTAAAAGCAAAGCAGACAAAATAATTATCTAGTAGGAATAAAATAGACCTGCCTGTCAGTGTCGTTGTTCAAAACAAAGCAGATGGAAGTTAATTTGCAATTAACCAAATACACGCAGAAGTGGCTTTTTCAACTTCTCTTTATCTGGGGGACACAATAATAATAATACGGGGGTGGTACTCTATTTAGTGACACAAGGAATAGGAACAGTAATCTACATGCCATCAAAGGACACACTGCCAATTTACATCGTAATAGAGAACCAAAGAAATGCAAATTTTCGCAGACCTCCAGCGAGATAGAATCTATCTGATTTTTATATTAGATATGTTGAAGATTATTTTGGTGTCGACTGATGGTGATGGTGATGGTAATATATGCATCTGCTGCCATCTGCTGAATGCGAACGTGTAACTCACAGCATCGGAAAAGCAAAAAAATTGCAAGCATTGCAAGAGACTCATAAATTACTATCGAGACCGAGTGACCCTTTCCGGTATATTGGCGATTAAATATTTTCTGTCACTGGTGCGCGGTGGTGTAGTGGGTATGTTCGTCGCCGTGCAGCCGAAGGGTTGCAGGTTCGAATCCACCTCAAGTCGCCGCGTAGGGACCTTGGTCAAGTCCTTCACTCGCAAATGCGCAGCGCTTCGGTGTGAAACTTCGATGCAGTGTCCGCGCTGTTGTCGGGAGCGCCTCTGAGTAGCGAGCTTCAATGGGGCGCTATAACAAGTGCAAAATATATATAGCAGCCTGTCAACAAGACCTCAGCCTGCAGCCCACTTGGAAGTCTGTGCCACAACGAGGGACCGAGAACAACAGATATTCATTGCTCCAGAGTATAGGCGAAGGGAAGGAAAGCAACCAGTTATACCGTATGAATATATTCATCGATCTCTTGGAGAGCAAGAAGATCTGAGGCATGATGGGTGCCATTGAAATAGGCCTACGTGTCTTTTCTGAGCAAGTATAATATGCTATGTGCATAGCTGCACGGCTATATAGGCGAATTGAATTTGATTAATCCAAAAGCGATACCTATGTGGTCTTACGATATGCTTCTGTAGCGTTTGCGTATAACTAGACGCTACGGAATTTTAGTTGCAATATTATATTATATATTCTTGAATTCTGCATGGCATTTTTGGGGTCCAATAATTATATATATATTTAATATTATTATTTTTGAGCTGCATTCGGTGACCTACATAATATTGGTGACCTAGATTTTAATGTTGAGCTCGTGTGTTGCCGACAGGGATGACGTAAGCGGTCGCCATAGCTACCAGGTTATTGATCGCTTCTTGCATACGCTCAGCGAATGGAGGGTCGGCCGAAAAGGAGGAAGAGGAGTCGGCCGATATGACAGGCGCAGCGCCAGAGCAGTACAGATACACAGATAGGCAGACGGACGGAGCAATACGCCCTGCTGGCCGCTGTCATTGAATGCATGTGTGGTATCTTTCCTTCACGCTGTACGAGGTGACCTGGTCTATTTTTAGCACGGTTGACTCAGTGCAACTCGTGCGTACGTGTCAGAGCAAGAGGAAGAGAGAGAAAGACAGTGAGCTGCAGACAGACGCTTAGAGGGAGATAGGTGGTCGCAGCTGCATAGGAATTCAGCGCGCTTTATCTGATCACGCGGTACATGCGTGATCACGGCTCGTGCAGTGTCTTCTGCGCATGCGTCGCGTTCCCTTGAGGCGTGATGATTAACTCAAGAACGGGCAATCGAGGGCAGATTCACGACGGACTTCGACGAGGATAGATGTGTAGCTCTGGAGAGCAAGTTACAAATCAGAGTTTGATTATTTTAGAAAGATAATAGTTTATTTAAGTCAGCTTGGACTCGTCGTCTGAGTTATTGCGTTGTCGCGTATTTACTTCACGGATTCTGTACGGAAATTCTAAAATGGCAAGGAGCTGATTGCATTACGGTTTTCTGTTACGAGCGAATTGTCAGCACTGTGGTTCTGTTTCGCATCTTCGTAAAGGAGTTAAGTCTTTCGTTCTGGTTTTCGATCTTTCTGTCGTTTGGATCGGAACCGCTCGGGTTTTTCGGGAGTTCTTCTGTCGTCGATATCTTCTGCGCAGTTAGCCTACGGGCGTCAATCTATTATTTAAATATCTTTTCGTGGATTCCCTGTTCTCGACGTGTCAACTCGGCCTTACCGTCCTGTCAGCGTCGATTGTTGCGGATTCCTCTGAGTCACTTATCGTCGACGCACGTCCTGGATTCGACGCTCCATCTGCGCCTTTCCTCGCGTAACGTCGGCCTTGTCCTGTGTCTCTAGTAGAAGGTACAGTTTTACTTGGGTTTTCAATGCAGAATTCATTCTGGTCTTTTGGGCTAATAAATTAAGAATGGCACCTGAGCCTAAATTGGGGAATCATTTTGTCTGCTCCGATTGAAGTCTGTTTGAATTGTGTTGCATATTAATATCAGTTGCTTTAAACTGTAAGCTGTTGATTAACATTGTGAATAATTATTAAATGTTTCTGATAATAATAAGATCCATTGATTAAACTTTCGGATTTACTTCTTGCTAGCGTTAGGATTTGACATAACCAAAACTTGTATAGCGCCATGGATAGAAGCGGAGCATCAACGCCCTCGCAGCCATCTAGACCACCATCTGCGTTGGAAATAGGCATTTTACTAGAGGCCATACAAACAAATTCTAAGTCCTCCCAAGAAGCCATGACGTCTATGCAGGCATCTATACAAAATAATACTAGGTCGACACAAGAAGCAATTTCCTCAGTGAAAACTGATGTGCAGGCAAATGCTAGAGATACCCAAGAGGCTATTTCTTCTGTCCGAACGGATTTTCAAGCTAACGCTATTAATACACAGGAGGCGATTGCCTCGGTACGGGATAATGTCAGAGAGGAAATCTCTGCAGTACATTATAATGTCAGAGAAGCTCTAACGGAAGTCGTGGCTCGCATTGAACGTTTAGAAACGACGCCCAGGGCATCTCCGAAGCCGGTTGCAGGTTCGAAC
This sequence comes from Lumbricus rubellus, assembly GCA_945859605.1. NCBI lineage: Eukaryota > Metazoa > Annelida > Clitellata > Crassiclitellata > Lumbricidae > Lumbricus > Lumbricus rubellus. The sequence goes on along the minus strand of OX243811.1, from coordinate 47,315,839 downwards.
CCAGGAGCAATATTTCCCTTTGGTACCACCGCGGATAGACCTTACCACTCAGCCATCGGCCTGGGAGGAGCTTCGGGGGCTAGGCCTAAGGACCTTTCACTTCCGGTCAACCCCGGAATCCTACGCCGGAGTGAAAGACTGGCCAGTAAGGCCCCAGTTTCATACGGAGAGCTAAGAGGTCGAGATACCTGGCCATCCCGAACCCGACGGGATTCGAACCCCGAAGCTACCGCCTCCCTTCCTCCGTCTATATCTCTGAACTACGACCTGCAACCGCACGCGGCCCTCTCACACGTTGGACCGGAAGTGGTGACTCCGGGAGTGTCCGAGGGGGCGGGCGTTACAATTGGTACCAGAAGTGGGGTCGATTTAGTTCTAGAGATTTGGACGAGGAGGAGGAAACGGAAAATGTCGGAATAAGAGAAACTGCATTATCTTTTGAAAGAAGGAAGGAAAGGGAATTTGCTGATAATGTTGAAATTATGTCTGATGATGGTAGTGTAGACAGTGAAGTTAGCAAAATAATGGAATCTAGACCTAAAACTGTGAAAATAATTGATAAAAGAATGCAAGCAGCACAGCAATCGGAGTCTAGAAATTTTGAAATAAATAAACCGATCGCAAATAAATTATTGTGGGAGGGGGGTGATAAGGTCAACCCAGTTCCTTTGGCCTCTTCTTCGCCCTCTCACGTGGATTATCCTCGACCTGATCCGCAATGGAGAATGCATGAATCGTTCGTGCATGCGGATCAGCCAAGAACGGAAGTGATGGCAAATCGGATCGACGCGTTCCAATCAACGTCGGGAATGCCGATCTACCACTCCATGCCGACTTCGACCATGGTTGGTCGAGACTACGCTCGACCCGATCTTCGACCCGACTTTCGACCTGGTCCATTGCCTACTGCAGCGGTCGACGGGATGCAACCGAGCGCTCGTCTTGAGCATCCGTACATGTCATGGATGCCTGCTTCGACCTACGCTTCGAACTACGCTCCGAACGCGCTCTACAACAGCATCGACAACCGGGTCTGGCTCGACCCGCTTCGCTGTCTCGACCCACCGCGTCCCAGCGACGTCGCTTTTACTCGGTGGCCAACCGTCGTGGAGTCGGCAAAGATGAACTCATGTCTCGGCGCCCAGAATTTTGGATTTAGTCGTGACACAGAATTGCCTCGTCAAACGCTGCTGAAACCGACATATCTGGGGAAAAGCGAAATAACAGGCGATGGTACAGCGACGATGTCTGCGGTTGGTGAAATGAAGGTGCTGCCGCCTGTCAACGCTTACGTCGGTCCTATCAGATCCGTTCCCATGACATCAGTTGCGACACAGACCACACCTGGTGACTGGGAACTTCCGATGAGTAGCATTCGTGGAACAAGCAAGGAACCGGAACCGACCCCCTCTACGACAGTTAAAGCGGCTGAGGTCAAATCGTCGTCGGCTTGGCCTCCTAGACAAAAGCAATGGACGAAACTCGGTTCTTTCAGCGGAAGGACCGATGTGGAGGTGTTCTTGCGCAAATTCGCCGTCTGCGCAAGGAACAACGGTTGGACGGACGAAGAGAAATTAGACCAACTGGTCGTTTCCTTGGTGGAACCGGCGACCCATTTACTGGCCGAATCTGACAGCTTGGATACATGGACGGCGTTGGTCCAGCGACTTCGAGAACGGTACGGTAGCGCTGAGCAGCAGACCCTGTTCCAGACGCAACTTAGCACCCGAAAGCAGAAAAGTGACGAAGACATGGGAGTATTAATTGATGACGTTCGACTTTTGTCTTCGCGAGCGTATCCTGGTGCTTCGACAGCTCACCGTGAAGCCATTGCCATTCGGGCATTCGTGGATGCCTTGAGCGACCGAAATCTCGCGCTGAAGACCCGTGAGCGAGAACCTAAATCGCTCGATGAAGCCTACAAGGTAGCTATGAGATTGGATAGCTATCAAAAAGCAGAAGTCGGTGGCCATGAACAGCACGAACGACGACATGGACGGGTCAACGCCGTTAAAGAAAACGAGGATCCGATAGTGGTAGACCTGAAACGGCAGATGGAGAGGATGAATGGAGAAATAGAGCAATTAAAGAAAGGGCAACAACCGGTGTCGGCGCCTCAACACGGAGACAATAATCGCGGGTCGTGGAGTGGCCAGAACGCTCCAGCCAGAAATAATTGGTCGAACACCAATGGAAATAACGAGCGGGGAAGTCCACGGTGTTATACATGTCATCGACTCGGCCATTTAAGCTCGGCCTGCAGAAGTGGACCGCGGAGAGGCATGGAACCGGAAGTTGGACGACCGGAGCGGAGGTGCTACGAATGTTCCGCCACTGACCATCTAGTACGCAACTGCCCGATTCGACGAACAAGAGAGGCTGAGACGAACGATGTTCCGAACGAACCAGCGAACGTCTATCATGTACAAGGTAGCTCCAATGCTTACTGGGCTTTGAAAGTCAACGGCAAGGATGTAATGGCGCTGGTGGATACAGGGAGTGAGATGTCGCTGGTGCCTGCGTCCCTCGTCCGACAGAAAGATATATCGGCGTCTACGCAGTTGTTGAAAGCGGCGAATGGAACGGACATCCGGATACTCGGCGAAACAGTACTACATTGCCAAGCTGGGGACAAACAATTCGACGTGCCCTGTTTGGTAACGGCTCAAGTCAGCGAATTGATTCTGGGGCTCGGATGGTTGATAGAACAACAAGGCGATTTGAGCTTCAGAGAGAAAACAATAACATATCAAGGTAGCGTCTTTCCACTTCTCAAGCGAGACCGAATGGGAATATGTCGGAGAATCGCCGCCGCTCAGAATGTGAACATCCCAGCGTTGTCGGAGATGGATGTGGAAGCATACGCCATACTCCCGGACCTGACTCCGATGAAAACCCAATGGGCCACGCCACCGCATGTGCTGACCTCAGGACTTATCGTAGCCGGAACGCTTCTGCCGGAAAGAGCGATCGATTTGACCATAAGAGTGTTGAACCCGACCGACAAAGTGATTAAAATGCTGAAAGGAGTCCAATGTATGGTGGAGGAAGTGACAGTGACTGAGTCCGACCAGAACATCAGCCCCGTCGCTACCTGCGCCGTGATCTCTGAGACTAGTGAGGGTTCCGACTCAGAAAACGTAGAGACAGTGTTGGGTCCTCTGTGGTCGGAAATTGCCGACGATGTTCCATCGGAAATGCAGCGTCGGCTTCGTGAGCTACTGTTGACTCACCGAGCGGCCTTCTCTCTTGGCGAATGGGATCTGGGCTTTACGGACATTCTGCAGCATGAGATTGACACCGGCAATGAAACACCTGTGCGACAACCGCTGAGACGACAACCACTGTCGCTGCTCCCTATCATAGACGAACAAGTCCACGCGATGTTGGAACAAGGGCTGATCGAACCTTCACTGTCACCTTGGGCAAGTAATGTGGTCATGGTCCAGAAGCGAGACGGGACCCCCCGCTTCTGCGTGGACTACAGGGCGGTGAATGCCAAGACGCGTAAGGACGCGTACCCACTTCCGCTGATCAGTGAGAGCTTGGATTCTCTTGGGGATGCTAAATGGTTTAGTACATTTGATCTCCGAGCCGGTTACCATCAACTGGCCGTCCACGAGAAGGATCGCCACAAGACCGCTTTCGTCACCCGACGCGGGAGTTTCCAATTCAAAGTGCTTCCGTTCGGGCTCTGCAATTCGCCTGCCTCGTTTGGTCGCATGATGAACCTAGTTATGGCTGGATTAAACTTCGAGATCTGCTTGATCTATCTCGACGACATCATCGTATTCGCTGGGGACCTGGAGACCCACCTGGAGCGATTAGAACAAGTCCTGTCTCGTTTGGAAGCCGTGAATCTGAAGCTGAAGCCATCGAAATGTAAGCTGCTACGGAAGCAGGTGTTGTTCCTGGGTCACGTGGTTAGCGAGCACGGGGTCACTACTGATCCAGAAAAGATTCGAGCGGTCCGGGAATGGCCCACTCCAAACAAGGTCAAGGACGTGAGAGCGTATCTCGGGTTATGCTCCTACTACCGTAAATTCGTACCCGACTTCGCTCACATCGCGCGCCCGCTCCACCAACTGACTAAGAAGGGGTTGAAGTTTGCCTGGTCCGATCAGTGTGAAGAAGCGTTCCAGAAGTTAAAAGACTGTCTAACGGAGTCTCCCATTCTGGCGCTTCCAAACGACACCGGAATGTACATACTGGACACCGATGCTTCAGGGGAATCCATCGGCGCGGTACTTTCCCAGATTCAAGAGTCGCAGGAGCGGGTCATCTGTTACGGAAGCAGAGTGTGTTCAGTAGCGGAGCAAAATTACGACGTGACGAGAAGAGAGTTGCTGGCGGTGATCAACTTTCTTAAAGCGTTCAGACCGTATCTCCTCGGACGGAAGTTTATCCTACGAACGGATCACTCGGCGCTCCAATGGCTGCGACGGACGCCTCTTCCCATCGGACAACAGGCACGGTGGCTCTCGGTAATGGAGGAATTTGAATTCGATATACAACATCGGTCTGGAGCGGCGCATCAAAACGCTGATGCGCTATCTCGAAGGCCAATCCAGGTCAACGTCATTCAGGAGCGACAGCCACCAGCTCATCCTGTCTTATCGGAAATCGCAGATTGGGACCCGTCGGTCCTAGCGGAGGAGCAACGACAAGATCCGGATCTAAATTGGATCTTGCAATGGAAGGAGAAATCAACCGAAATGCCCACCGGAGATGAAATTCGGAGCTGCAGTGCCTCGACCAAAAGGTTGATCCATCAGTGGCCCCAGATAGTCGTAAAAAATGGACTCTTGCACCGTACGTGGCTGGACTCTGAAGGCAAACCTATTCGCGACCAGTTAATACCGCCCGTCGGACGACGGCTAACTATCATCCGACTGGCACACGAAGGGATGTCTGGCGGACACCTGGGTGTCCGGCGAACCATGGCTCAAGTACAACAGCGAGCCTACTGGCCGGGCTGGGGAGAACAGGTGTACCAACAGCTGAAGCGATGCGACAACTGCGCCCGATATATCCGAGGGAAGCCACCCAGACAAGGGCAACTACAGGACATGGCCGTCGGAGAACCAATGGAATGTCTAGGCGTCGACATCACCGGACCACACCCAGTGAGCAGTCGAGGGTTCCGCTACATAATGACTGTGATCGACCATTACAGTCGCTGGGCGGAAGCATACCCTATTCGCAACCAGGAGGCCGCCACCGTCGCCCGGATGCTGATGGACCAGTGGATTCCGAGGTTCGGCTGTCCAAAACAGCTTCTAACGGATCAAGGTCCCTGCTTCGAGGCTGCCCTGTTCCGAGATCTATGTCGCCTGATGCAGATCGATAAGATTAGGACGTCTCCTTATAAACCCAGTACGAATGGAATGGTGGAGAGGCTACATAGAACCTTGAATTCCATGCTCGGCAAGGTAGTTTCTCAAAATCAGAAAGACTGGGACGTTCATCTACCTTGGATCATGGGAGCGTATCGGGCCAGTCAGCATGAAAGTACGGGATTCACACCAAACAAACTTTTTCTCGGACGCGAGACATGTCTCCCTATCGATCTGGTACTTGGAGACTGTAACCAGAACCATGAACAGCTGTCGGTGGATGATTACGTACAGAAAAGAACAGACGAGATGCGAGATGTGTTCCAGTTGGCGCGAGAATGCATGCAAAAGCAGGCTGTTCGCCGGGCGTTCCGGTATGATCTTCGAGTGAGGAAGCCGGAATTTACAAAAGGACAGTGGGTCTGGTACTACTACCCTCGGAAGCGTGTCCACATCAAAGATAAATGGGCAAAATGGTTTTCCGGACCTTTCAAGATCCTGGAACAAGTGAGTCCGGTCCTGTACAGGATCCAGAAATCGGCCAGATCACAAGCACTGCTTGTGTACGTCGACAAGCTAAAACCGTATCTGGGTGACCCTCCGTCTGGTTGGACCGAACCCGACCTACAACCACAGGAGCCGATCGAGTTTCCTGGAACCGAGGACACTACCGACGCCCCTGTGGAACTATCAAGACCTCGCCGTAACATTAAGATGCCGGCCCGGTACTGTGATTAACGACCGCTTAATTTGCGGGGATTATCTGAATGCAGGAACATCTGTAACAATTTTCAGTTTGATTCTGATGGAAATGATTTATTTTTTACATGTAATGGTTTTACATGTGGTGGCTACGGTGTAAAAACTGTAATGTTGCATTGCAGGGTGACTGAACTGTGTGTTGTATTGTGTAGATTAATAATTATATTGCATTGCATATTTCACCGATGGACAGTTGTAGTATTGTGCTGTAGACAGTTATACAGACTGTTAATATTGTGTGGCGCCATATAAATTAGTCAGCGCCATATAAATGATTTTCCGACCTAAGGTATATATTAGAATGACTACGGTCGCTCAATTTTAATTAGCTGTGATGGTAATAATAATGATAGGCCTGTTTTCCTGATAGGCTGATGTTGAGATATTGTGAGGCAAGAATTACATTAAGCCTAGGTTTTGCTGCATATATATGGCATGATTAGTGAATTAATTGGTTTAAGAATAATAATAACAGATTCACTCAGTTAAATGTGATGCAGCAGTAGGCCTACATAAGATTTTTAATTAGTCGTGAGCATAGCAGATATATAATAATAAATGATAGAGGCATTAATGATGATTAAAATTGGCGCTATATAAAAATTCTAGAGGCCCTTCGTGTAATATTGTAGCACTCGCAGCGATATAATTACATATATAGTTTGCATTGATAATGTTGAGACATGGGCCTATAATAGGTCCTGTTTTGTTGGAGTGACCTATATATTCTGCTCTGTTCAGCTGTTGCGATTGTAAACTGTACATAGTGCACGGCGCCATATAAATATATTGTAAGCCCAGAGTACACACGATTATAATATTAAGTTATAAGCTTAAGGAAAATAATATGTATTAACTACTGCCTTTGCAAATGATATGCCTATTAAGTTTACATTAGATATACAGCGAGTAGGCTTAGACACCTAAGGCATAAGCGATTAGGCTATAATAATTAATTATAGGTAGGCTGTTCAGTGTTGATAAATCGCTGCATTTTATATTATAATTATTCAGCCGTACAATGTTTACATTAATTTGGTTGGTCAGCCTAATGATTGAAATTGAAGGTCTGATTATATTAACGGCTTAAGAATATAATCTCGTGACATAAGCATTAGTGGGACGGTTTATATTGACCTATATGTTTGGCCTTGCGCCGCTGTTGTAACTGCATTAATGCACAAATTGCGAGGCGTCATATAATTAAATTATAGGCTTAAGGTAGGCCTATAAGTGATAATAATATTATACTGTTGATCAACTGCTGAGGGGCCTATATAGTTTGTAGATACAGATTTTGTTAATAATACATAGCTGTCATGAATGGTATAAATGTGTATAGGCCTATATATATGTTCTTAGTTCAGAAATAATAATAAGCGTTAGCCTAGATTAACTAAAATGGCTAGTATTATATTATTGTGTTTGGCTTATATAGGTCCATTTAAATTAGTATATCGGCCGGAGCCCTACATAAAAATTGTATTAGCTCAGGTTGATTATAAATATATATTCTCTTTTTGTAGGCCTACCGGTTATAATAATATCTAAGACATAGATGATAATAATATTTAAATATAGGCTGGCTGTAGGTAAATTACCTCACTGTTCAATTACTCCGCCGTGCAATGTTTACATTAATTTAGTAGTTCGGCCTAATGAGATGCACGGCTTAGAATAATGATAATGCGGCCGAAGCCTTAGCCTATTGTTTATAATATTATTATTTATATTAACTGTAGAACTGGTAGCCTATAATTCCGCAGGATGCATTTGAATTCAATATTAATATTATTATTAATCGTTCTGTAAGAGTTTTAATACGGTGCAGGAGTGACCTAACTTTTCAGTTTGCTTATATGGACTAGTGTGTATATAATTATATTGTGTACGCTGTGTACGTATCTATATTTGGACCAGCGTACGTGTCAATGAGAAAGGCGACCTCTAGTCAGTTGCACGTGTGACTTATAATTCTGTCAGCCTTGGCTAAACGCTTGCTGTTCTCACGTCGCCGTGTATCGATACGGTGGAGGGAGGCAGCGTCGGCGAGAGACGCTCAGACGCTTCAAAGAAGCCGGTGACGTAGATCAATGATTAGTTTCCCACGCGAGCGACTTCGTGTGGGTGGTCCTGTAGACTGTGCATTGGATTACTGATAGAGTGACTGAAGGAAAGAAGGATGACCTAGATACATTATTCATGCTAAGTTAACACATAATATTTTGATTAAAATATAGACGTAAAATAAGAAGACAGCAATGACTGTGGATTAATAATAATGGTATATAGATTCGTGCATAGACTGTATGCTTAATTTTAGCCTTTTAATCATGATGAGCCTCTGATAATTACAGACATAGGCCTATGATAATTAACTTTGATTACGCTATCTCGTGAACGAGATTACAGTGTAACCTTGTACTTTAGTGTAAACTGAACTATATTAAGTCGACCTAATTAACCTGATGTTACTGTAAGTGTTCTGTGCATTGGCTAATGGAGCCTATTAATTTAAATTAATATCGCTGGGACATAGACATGGCACGCATAGAATATAAACTTAGGTTACAGCCTACTATATTGTGCAGGGCTGTTTGTACACATTGCCTGTAGGGCCTATGGCTTAGGCCTAATAAGTCGGTTATTTTATTCTCGGTTACTAAATAGGATTAATGAGGAATGTTATATTAATATCAAGTCTAGGCCTACTGTTAGATGGATATTATGCTGATTTCTCTATGGCAAATTTTAATAGTAATACACGGACAGGCAGTTATAATCATTGGAGTTAGCTGTGGGCTATTATAGGCTATGGTGTTAAAGGCCGTTATTAGAGAATAGAATTGTAATTAGGCGTTAACTGGAGGTTTTGGCGAACTGTTGGGTAAGCTTATATTCTGTAAACACAGAATTTTACCACAGGATAAGCCTAAGAAACCTCGTGTGTGTGGAAACGCCGTGATAAGCTTAAGTGATAGGCTAATTATGATGACCTCTGGGGTCAAGACTAAATTGCTGTCTGTGGAATTAGGTTGGGGTTTGCCATTGAATTTTCTGCATAGTATTGAACCGATGGAGGCTTGCCATAAAAATGGACCTATATATAAGCTTATAAATGTTTACATTTTCTACGGAACTCGTAGCATCGGCGCTACATAAACGCAGTGACTCTTATTGATATTGAAAAGACAATTTACTCTGAGCTGCGAATCAGTGCAGATTGCTTATTGCTTAACGCTGTTCGATTCCACTGTTATAATTGTGCGTCGCATAGTGGTTGATTTATGCATTTAATGTTTGAACTTTTGCTGTAACAGTCGGAACAGACATAAATTGTAGCCTTACTTTACAATTTCAGAGGCTGTTTTACCACTTAAACATCGTCTGAAATAAATCTCTTGGGCGGTGAGAGTGTAGCGTTTGCGTATAACTAGACGCTACGGAATTTTAGTTGCAATATTATATTATATATTCTTGAATTCTGCATGGCATTTTTGGGGTCCAATAATTATATATATATTTAATATTATTATTTTTGAGCTGCATTCGGTGACCTACATAATATTGGTGACCTAGATTTTAATGTTGAGCTCGTGTGTTGCCGACAGGGATGACGCAAGCGGTCGCCATAGCTACCAGGTTATTGATCGCTTCTTGCATACGCTCAGCGAATGGAGGGTCGGCCGAAAAGGAGGAAGAGGAGTCGGCCGATATGACAGGCGCAGCGCCAGAGCAGTACAGATACACAGATAGGCAGACGGACGGAGCAATACGCCCTGCTGGCCGCTGTCATTGAATGCATGTGTGGTATCTTTCCTTCACGCTGTACGAGGTGACCTGGTCTATTTTTAGCACGGTTGACTCAGTGCAACTCGTGCGTACGTGTCAGAGCAAGAGGAAGAGAGAGAAAGACAGTGAGCTGCAGACAGACGCTTAGAGGGAGATAGGTGGTCGCAGCTGCATAGGAATTCAGCGCGCTTTATCTGATCACGCGGTACATGCGTAATCACGGCTCGTGCAGTGTCTTCTGCGCATGCGTCGCGTTCCCTTGAGGCGTGATGATTAACTCAAGAACGGGCAATCGAGGGCAGATTCACGACGGACTTCGACGAGGATAGATGTGTAGCTCTGGAGAGCAAGTTACAAATCAGAGTTTGATTATTTTAGAAAGATAATAGTTTATTTAAGTCAGCTTGGACTCGTCGTCTGAGTTATTGCGTTGTCGCGTATTTACTTCACGGATTCTGTACGGAAATTCTAAAATGGCAAGGAGCTGATTGCATTACGGTTTTCTGTTACGAGCGAATTGTCAGCACTGTGGTTCTGTTTCGCATCTTCGTAAAGGAGTTAAGTCTTTCGTTCTGGTTTTCGATCTTTCTGTCGTTTGGATCGGAACCGCTCGGGTTTTTCGGGAGTTCTTCTGTCGTCGATATCTTCTGCGCAGTTAGCCTACGGGCGTCAATCTATTATTTAAATATCTTTTCGTGGATTCCCTGTTCTCGACGTGTCAACTCGGCCTTACCGTCCTGTCAGCGTCGATTGTTGCGGATTCCTCTGAGTCACTTATCGTCGACGCACGTCCTGGATTCGACGCTCCATCTGCGCCTTTCCTCGCGTAACGTCGGCCTTGTCCTGTGTCTCTAGTAGAAGGTACAGTTTTACTTGGGTTTTCAATGCAGAATTCATTCTGGTCTTTTGGGCTAATAAATTAAGAATGGCACCTGAGCCTAAATTGGGGAATCATTTTGTCTGCTCCGATTGAAGTCTGTTTGAATTGTGTTGCATATTAATATCAGTTGCTTTAAACTGTAAGCTGTTGATTAACATTGTGAATAATTATTAAATGTTTCTGATAATAATAAGATCCATTGATTAAACTTTCGGATTTACTTCTTGCTAGCGTTAGGATTTGACATAACCAAAACTTGTATAGCGCCATGGATAGAAGCGGAGCATCAACGCCCTCGCAGCCATCTAGACCACCATCTGCGTTGGAAATAGGCATTTTACTAGAGGCCATACAAACAAATTCTAAGTCCTCCCAAGAAGCCATGACGTCTATGCAGGCATCTATACAAAATAATACTAGGTCGACACAAGAAGCAATTTCCTCAGTGAAAACTGATGTGCAGGCAAATGCTAGAGATACCCAAGAGGCTATTTCTTCTGTCCGAACGGATTTTCAAGCTAACGCTATTAATACACAGGAGGCGATTGCCTCGGTACGGGATAATGTCAGAGAGGAAATCTCTGCAGTACATTATAATGTCAGAGAAGCTCTAACGGAAGTCGTGGCTCGCATTGAACGTTTAGAAACGACGCCCAGGGCATCTCCGAAGCCGGTTGCAGGTTCGAACCCAGGAGCAATATTTCCCTTTGGTACCACCGCGGATAGACCTTACCACTCAGCCATCGGCCTGGGAGGAGCTTCGGGGGCTAGGCCTAAGGACCTTTCACTTCCGGTCAACCCCGGAATCCTACGCCGGAGTGAAAGACTGGCCAGTAAGGCCCCAGTTTCATACGGAGAGCTAAGAGGTCGAGATACCTGGCCATCCCGAACCCGACGGGATTCGAACCCCGAAGCTACCGCCTCCCTTCCTCCGTCTATATCTCTGAACTACGACCTGCAACCGCACGCGGCCCTCTCACACGTTGGACCGGAAGTGGTGACTCCGGGAGTGTCCGAGGGGGCGGGCGTTACACTTCACCCTAGACTACATGTACATGTAGTTCATATGCATGCATCAATCAGAGTAGAAGCAGCTTTTATAGAAGGCGAATGGTTCAAACAGATTATTATAGAATGCATAATTTTCAATCGCACATAATATTTGATAGATGACATGTTCACACGCAGGAGAGAAAGCAGCTGAAGATCATGCAAGTTATAGAGTCTAATTAGCTGGTGCGGGAAGGGAGCTTATGTACGAGCTCAACCACCGACCGTTTTCAAAAAATAAATACATAACTGTTATTGAAAAACTAAAAAAATAGTAAAAATGTAGAAAATGTCTAATAGAAAAACGTGAAAAACTACCCGCCCAAATCCTGGGTCTACGCTTCTGCCGAATGACATCCATGTACAAAGCCTCTCCGATTTTTAAACCATTTGCTAAGGATATTGCCTTCGCAGCATGGCCATAAATATATTCAGGAGTATCATCAGCGTAGTAATGAACAGCAAAATGCTGTAGGTAAAAAGAACATGGCTCTAGAGTCTAGACTATAGGTGTATAAAAAAATTCACAGTAGAAGTCCCGTAATGAAGCTCTGTGCCAGCCCGAATGAAACAGATAAATCTCTATATGACCGTTGCAGTAGGCTATCGTATACCGAAATGTTTGGTTCTATTTAGAATGCAAGAGTCTCTACTCTAACGCAGTTGACTGTTGTGTGTGTAAAGTATAATCATTAAGCTGAAAATATTAAAAGCCATTATTAGCGTATTTTAATAGCCCGCGGTTAAGATGCTGACGTCGGTGTAGGCATACAATCAGGTGAATGAACATATTTTATAGTAGGCCTATAGTAAATGTGCAAAGAACTTTATAGCCTAATACCCCATGGAAAGATAGGAGCGAGATTTCTTTTTGGTTTCTGAACGGTTTGTTGTTCTTGCAGTCTACAACTCTACATGTCCAGTGAGAAAGTCTAAGATGTAGGCTAATTTAAGTGCTTAAAATTAGGTCAACTGAGGTACGTGGTTTTTAAATGCACCGCAAGTGCAAAGAAAAAAATTCGCCGTGGAAACACTGCCACACATATAGCCAATCATCATTGAGCAAATCGATCACGTGTCTCTCAGTCGGTCTTTGAGGCAAAACTAAGAAGACTTAGTGCCTCTGTAATAACTCTGTAATATCGTGGGGCGCGGTGCATGGTGTAGTGGTGGCGTCGTTGCCTTGGAACCGGAAGGTTCGAGGTTCGAATCCATCTCGCCGCGTAAGGACCCTGGGCAAGTCCTTTACTCACAATTGCTCAGCGCTTCGGCGTGAAACTCCGATGCAGTGTCCGCTCTGCATTCGGGAGCGCCTCTGAGTAGTGAGAGATAGCTTGAAGGGTCTCTATATAAGTGCACATACAAACTCAAGCAAGTTGAGAAGCCGCGGTGTCGTCGGTGAAGAGTGAAGACCCTTCTGGTGTCCTACATGTATCTAAATAGTCTAATCTTCTAATAATAATTATTCATCGAGTTGGTCTCCGGAAATGACGACAGCTCGTGGCCATCAATGTTGCCATTGAAACCAGAGACATTGTATATATTATATAATATATATATATGCATGTGTAGAGCTTGGCAAAATCCAAATTAGTCGACCAGAATGCCGAAGAATCAACTCAGGATGTTTCAGAGTTTATTATCAGACAACAGCATGCAGATGTGTAGTCACTGTAGACCTAACGCATAAGATAGAGAAAGAGACAGACAGACAGACAGACAGACAGACAGACAGACAGACAGACAGACAGACAGACAGACAGACAGACAGACAGACAGACAGACAGACAGACAGACAGAGTGAAAGAGAGCAAACGGCCAGACAGAGAGGAGGATGTTTCAGAGTTTATTATCAGACAACAGCAGATGAATTGACAACGGTGATAACATATTATTGTTACATTCACTGGCGATACAACGACTAAAGCCACACCGATGCCCCACTCAACCAACCCATGACTACATGTATCCCGATGACGACGACGACAACCTCAGACCTCTCACTCCTCGCTGCTCTTCTCCTCTCCTCTGCCCTGCGCAAACCTCTTTTAAACCTCTTCTCTTGGCCACTGGTATTACCCCAGATTCGTTGTATGTATGTATGTATGTATGTATGTATGTATGTATGTATGTATGTATGTATGTATGTATGTATGTATGTATGTATGTATGTATGTATGTATGTATGTATGTATGTATGTATGTATGTATGTATGTATGTATGTATGCATGTATGTATGTATGTATGTATGTATGTTTGTATGTATGTATGTATGTATGTATGTATGTATGTATGTATGTATGTATGTATGCATATATGTATGCATATATGTATGCATATATGTAGGCTATGCATGTGTGTATATGTATGTATGTATGTATGTATGTATGTATGTATGTATGTATGTAATTATATATATATATAATTACATATAGATATATATATATAGAAAGACGCCATGGCAGCATAGCTCAGGTTTGCCCTTCTAAAACGAACTTATCATCAACGTTGATAAACCGACAACTGCCACCACAAATCTTATGCGATCAATTGCCTTTTGTCTTCTCGTCATTTAACGCCTCCAACCATCATGCCAAATCAACCGCCAATGAATCGAAAGATCTCTAAGCCACCGCCCGGTCGGTCGTTGAGTGCGAATGTCTTGAACGTGACAAACCTATTGAAAGTCGAACAGAACAACTGGATGATGGCTTGCAGACAGGATTTACGGCGAAGAGATAAAAACTTTGATTAATCTTCACCAATCGATGATTGATGACGAAGACAGGAATAACTTTGCCATGTAGTCAATATGAGTAGACTGCAGACTTGACTTTATATTCATCACTGTTTCATTTTCAAGCAAGTCTTTTGTTGGGAAATAGGACAGGGCTTTTTTTAACGAGCAGTTGTACACAAAATGTGCAGCTCTAAATGGATTTGTGCAGTTGTAGAAGCACTTCTGTACAGTTAAAACTAGCAAAACAGGCCATTTTCCTCCGATTGGAAGTAATTTACCATGGAGGATGGAAAAAGAAGGGGTTGTGTGGTTATAAAAATTCATTAAAAACAGCCCTGGAATAGGATATTCTTTACTACGCTATTGACTATTGAGGCATAAAAACAGCGTCTGCGTACAATCTATGCCGTCTACAAAACATCTGTATTTGGGAAAAGTCAACTGAGCAGAACCTGTATTTTCTAAGTTTTTCTCTTTGACATGACGAGACTGTTCGCAGTGTTAACCCTAGGAACCAGAAATCTATCTTTCGCATGATTCCAACATGAATTCTGCTAATTTCTGCAGTTATTTTAGTCCATTTCTTATCTTGTATTTTCTTCATGTAATTAGTTGCGGTCTGTCAACTTAATTTTTTCTTGAATAAACGAAGTATATAGATCCAATATTAGATCAAAAGCCCACGTGATTTTTTTGCAGTCTACAAAACAGAAATGAAATTTAATCAAAATTCAATCTATTTTATTGAAGCTATTCTTAGACAATGCTATCTGCTATGGATGATATTTCTTCGAAAGTTAACAATAGCCGAACGCAAACAAATTTCCTTTTAAACCGGAACATTATTTTAGCTCGACCATGAACAGTGGCTGCACATGAAAATAATGATTTCATAAAGTCTCTGAGATACATCGTCAGCTGTATAGGCTAATTATAGTTACCGTATGTAATGTATTACCACACGACGACATGCTTGGTGCTGCGGTTTGGTTAATACCGTAGTAGGCCCAATTGTGACCATCTGCAGAATATCCGTAATACGTGGTATAGGGCTATAGGCTAGAGTATACATGTAGGCCTAGATAGTTCTGACTATCGTCTATCGACTAAGTAGCGTCTATATATCATTTTTGGGAGATGAATCATCCTGCAGGGGCAGAAGCCAAATTGGGGGGGACCGGGGGTATACAGGTTGTCATCGATGTATTGCAAATCCCCGGATCAGATGTACAGCTCCGAAGTAATAGCACATGTGCTCAACTGCTCATTTTTGTTTGGTATATATAGTCGCGTATAGAACGATGCATCCAGCAGGAATATATATATATATATAAAGGCCCATATTCTATATTCTATATGTTATAAGAGTCTGACTTTTGCTTACATAGCACAGCATCAATTTCCGATTATTCTCGACTCAAATCGGCCGAATGTCAGGATCCGTGTCAAGCATCTGTCTCACTCTCTGTATGTCTGTCTGTCTGTCTGTCTGTCTCTGTATGTCTGTCTGTCTGTATGTCTGTCTGTCTGTCTGTCTGTCTGTCTCTGTCTCTGTCTCTCTGCCTCTGTCTCTCTGTCTCTCTCTCTGTCTCTGTCTCTGTCTGTCTGTCTCTGTCTCTGTATGTCTGTCTGTATGTCTGTATGTCTGTCTGTCTGTCTGTCTGTCTGTCTCTGTCTCTGTCTCTGTCTCTGTCTCTCTGCCTCTGTCTCTCTGTCTCTCTCTCTGTCTCTGTTTCTCTCTGTCTCTGTTCGTTTACCTGCATGTGTGTAGGCCTATGTGTCTGTTTGTGTATACTGTCTGTCTGCCTGCATATGTGTCTGCCTGTGCACGTATGCGATTACCTGACACTGTGCATATGTCTGTTCGTCTGGCTGTGAGTATGTGTGGAGGCGCGTGCATGCTGCGGCTGTTGCTGTTGTTTGAGTCGCATACATATCGATAGCGCTGCAGAGACCATGGCTGTAGAAGCAGATGGCTGAACCGTTAAATAGTCGATGGATCGATGAGCGCAACAGCAACAGCAGCAGCTGCAGCAACCCTCGCCATCACTGCATCTCCGCATCCGCCGTCGACGACAGTCGTATTAATGCTCCTCATCTCAGTCGAAGCAAAGTCAACAATTGTCTCGCCAGTTTTATCTCACCTTACCAAGACCCAATCAACAGCAGCAGCAGCATCAGCAGCAGCAGCAGCAGCAACAGCAGCAGCAGCAGCAGCATCATCATCATCATCATCAGCAGCAGCAGCAGCAGCAGCAGCTGAGTGATGGGTGACTCTCATCATCTGATGATGAAACTATTGACCGACTGCCGACTGTTGAATTCGTTCTTATATAGCGCTAGTGATTGAGTTCGAAGCAAAAGCAGAAAAAACGTTATAACGCTGCACTCTGGGCTCATACTAGATAAGTCGTGTACTTTACAATACAGTGTTGGATATTTATTATTTTCATTATCGCACGTTGGACTAAACAGTGTTTCTATTCGACAAGAAACGACACAGCTGAACTGCATGATCAGTTGAACGGATTCAGCGTTGATATACATACACGATATAGGTACGTTGTCTAAATTTGGATCTGCTTGTCATCTGTCACCTTTTATGTTCTCGCGGTAAAAGCCATTGACAATATTTTCAGCTTTCGCACATTTTTTCTGTTGAGTACGTATCAGTGTCTTTGTGACCTTTCTGAGGAGCTTATATAGAAGTCGCGGTAATTAAAGAGACTCAGGAACGTAAATGCACGCACGCACACACGCACGCACACGCACACACACAAGCACACACACAAACACACACTAACACAACGCGCGCGCACACACACACACACAATAGAGAGACATTTCGATTTAAAGAGGCTTATAGCCTTCGTAATAAACGAATGGCCTATTGATTGATTGACTGACTGCAGATTGATTGACACATGCATGTCTGTTACATTGTACATGATGCATGCTAACATATATACGCACGATATATATATATGTGTGTGTGTGTGTGTGTGTGGATAGCTCTCTCTCTCTCTATATATATATATGTATACACAGTATTACGCAATTTACGCACAATGACAAAATGCTAGCAGCAGTAATGCATGCTATCGACTGTTTCAACAAGTCATCGATCGTTGACGTACATGTATAATAATAATTCCGATGAACTGCTTGATCATTGTTTTGCTGAACTTAGAGCAGAAAGCGATCACAACTGATGGAAGAGTATCTTAGAGTATAGTCAGTCACGCGGCGGAGAACTGGTTGAATTAATTGCCCTAATTAATATATAATAGGACGTCTATGTTGAAGACCTGCAGTTGGAAGGGAACCGACTTCAATCTATTCTTACATACATATAGGCCTATTGATGGATGGATGGATGGATGGATGGATGGATGGATGGATGTATCCTCTCACCTTTTCCTTGTGCATTGATTGAAAGCTTGAAATCTAATGGGAGGGGGGACGCTCTATACATGTGCAAATCTCTGAATGATGGCCATGGTCGGATTGACCCCCGGATCCTCCCATGATCGTCATGGCAGTGGAAGGTCTATCAGCAAAAATCCAATGTCTCTCTTGAGTCTTGACCTTCATTGTCCATTTAGTAACACGATAGCTTTTTTCCGACCAATGCATTGTTCAGAACGAACTCATGACTATATAATTAATGAGAGAGACGAGCAGCCATATTGGCAGTCATGACACACGTGTTCAGCTGCCGCATGATGTCGCCCCATTCAGTAAAATAATTTCTTATCACTGAAACAGATCCTCATCGTCGACCATTTGTGCTATTCAGATGCGCTACAATCATATATCCTCTGCATGGCTGTTAAAAAAACACACCTGTTATAGTCGGAAGCCATTTTGTTGAAGTCATGATTAGTGAAGCAAATAAACCTAAATATATTCACGCTCTTAACGTCAGGGACTTAAATTTAAAGGAATTTTCTTAAAGTATATAGAGATGCTGTATATATATATATATATATATATATATATATACGGTATTTACAGAAAAGCGTGTAAAAGAATTCAAATCAATTGACTGATATGTGTTGACAACTCAGACAGACGGTAGCTATTGACAACGTGCTGCAGACACACAGACAAGACGAGCAAACAGACAGACATATATACAGGTACACAGAACATCTGTACAAACACGTCATGAAGACACACATATATATATATATTATATATACTTATGTATATAATAAATATATACATTACAAAAGCAGATGACGGATATACATGTAGCCTATATAAACACATCAGGTGAGGTTCAGCTAATTTGTTCAGCGACCGGAAAACAAAAAAATATGCATAAATCAGAGAAAAAAACTTATGAGACAGCCACAGCCAAACAGACAAACAAAGAGCGTTGAATGATCGAATTAATTAATCAAACCATCGGCCAACGTGACAGTCGATCAATCAATCAGTCAATCAGACATCCAGTCGATCCATCTTTCTCTCTTATATATTACCGGTATCTGCTTGCTTCTCTCTGTCTGTCTGTCTGTCTGTCTGTCTGTCTGTTTCTATCTCTTTCTCTGTCTGTCTGTCTGTCTCTATCTCTGTCTCTGTCTCTCTCTTTGTCTGTCTGCCTCTCTCTCTCTCTCTCTCTCTCTCTCTCTCTATATATATATATACATATATATATATATATACATATATACATATATATATATACGTGTACAATTGTACATATATATATATATATATGTCCGTCTCTGACTCTGTCTCTGTCTGTCTGCCTCGCGTGTCTCTCTCCCCTCTTCTTCGTTCCCTCTTTCTCTTGTGTTTCATTTATCTTTTATAGTCAGGGTTTAAAGTCTGGCTGGAGACGGTCATGGACGGCGTCCATGCAAATTATTTTAAAATCTGAACGCCGTCCTGTCACTTATTTCGCAAACTCACACTGGAAAGTTAAGGAGCGTCCAGGTTCTTCTTTTTTACACTGTCTTTAAGCGCAGCTTTTACCGGTACTGAATTATCTAGACCAACCTTATAAACCAAGCAGAACACTTGCTGACTACATCTTTAGCAGTAGGCCTACCTACATGTATTCTCCTCCAAACTGCAACCGATGCTGAGACTTGACAGAATAGACCAACCAAGAAGTACTAACCCCGATGATCTGAAGTACTAACCCCGATGATCTGAAGTACTAACCCCGATGATCTGAAGTACTAACCCCGATGATCTGAAGTACTAACCCCGATGATCTGAAGTACTAACCCCGATGATCTGAAGTACTAACCCCGATGATCTGAAGTACTAACCCCGATGATCTGAAGTACTAACCCCGATGATCTGAAGTACTAACCCCGATGATCTGAAGTACTGATGTCTGTTGATAAAATTAATGCACTGCTGCCTTGCACTGACGTCATCGTGAGTCCTTTGCAGCTCTACAGTGGATACGTAAATGAAGACAATTCGTTTAAACTGTAAATCTCTTTGTCGTCCACTTCAATCGAGTTCCATGTATACTGTAGACTATATATACACTTCAATCGAGTTCCATGTAGACTGTATACTTTCGTCTCTGCTGGATTATATAGCGCCATAAAAGCAGATAAGAAAAGCCATTCGTTCAATGGTGCACATCGTATTATAAGGTCAACAGATTTACTCCTTTAAAAAGATGTCGGCCTACCACATCTCTATAGCAGCTGTATAACTATTATGCGAAATGATTCTATAGTCGTTTATAACCACACGGTTACCACAACTCTTCAAACTCGTCCCTGAGACGCTCTTCACTACGGCGCGAACACTGAATCGGAGTTTCATGCTGAAGTGAACGAACAATTGCGAGTGAAGGACTCACTCAAGGTCCCTACGCGGCGGCTTCAGGTGGATTCGAACCTGGAACCCTCTGGCTACAGCCTACAAGGCACTGAACCCACCACTACACGACCGCGTCCCAAAATAACAGCACGTCGTTTTACATGTATGTGTGTGTGCGAGTAAGTAAGATCGGACGATTGGTTATAGTCGGTCTATAGGTAAAAGTAAAAGAGGGAAAGATGACAGCTTTATGTGAGGTCCTAGCGTTGCCTGCACATGCATCTTTGCCTTTGAAGAACAATCTCTTCAGCTACAGCCTGACCCTAACATAAAGTCAAACAAATGATGGCATGTCAGCCACGATGTGCAGTTATGACCCGACCATTTGCCATCGTGGCCTCAAAGGAAGATTGATGGCTCTAAATATGGCTTACAAATGACTGATGGCTCTATGGCTTATAAATGACTGATGGCTCTATGGCTTACAAATGACTAATGGTCTATGGCTTACAAATGACTGATGGCTCTATGGATTACAATTGACTGATGGCTCTATGGCTTGCAAATGACAAACGCCAGATGGATGCGTTCAACCGATAAGAATCTGTGTAGCTATGCAATGACTCTGCAGTTCATCGACTTAAATATTGTTCACATCTGCTGCCCATGCATCTATGTGGATCATATTACCATCTACAACATGGTATTTAGAACACGACCCCATTCTGAGCTTTACTTTCGATTACTAAAATAATCATATGCAATCATATAATAGACTAATCGTTTTGCAAATTACTTGAGTATTAACTATTATTTGATGACCTATCACGCATTTGGGAGGTTTTGAGATAGGCTACACCATTTGTTTACATGCACGAATGATTATTATTAATAGGGGATTACTATGTACATATATATAAATACATTAGTGTATCTAAATAAATATATTGATGTATCTATGTATAATTGTATATCTATGTAAGCTTATGTATTTCTGCATACAATGTAATACGTATCATTCGCAATAGTTTTGAATTTGTTAACTATATAATTAGATCTCTATTTATATTAGTCTACAGTCTACACATAGTTGTTCCATTTTTAATAAAATTACATGTAAAGTCTTTTATGAGCAAACTATATTATAGATCTATATATGTGTGTGTAGGCTTATATAATAAGCTGTCCTGCGTAGTAATTATAGGCAGAATACGAATTGCCGGAGGCTTATTGTCTGTTCTATCAAGAGAATCTGTCACATCCAAGCTGTCATATTCATTCTTGTCCATTTCTGTTCAAGCACATATCTGTGCCAAGCCATACATGTACATTGTACAAAATGTCTTTGGCTATAGATAGATTCGTCCTCAGTCGATCTTACCTGTTTTTCATTTGTGACGTCCAATATGCGAGATGATCACACGTGGGCGATTGACATGCTATTGACAACTGAACAAAGGTAGCCTGTCAGAAGATTTCAGACAGTATTGTCGCGCCTTGTAAAAAAGTACTTTCACGTTTATGTCCGCCCACCGTATACACACAGTGCAAGAGTTTTACGATATTTTCTACTTGCATGGGTTTGTCGGTATCGTCTAGACAATTCTACTAGAGCCTTTCAAAGGAACGATAGTGGCCTTGTCATGTTCCTGATTCCAGATCCTATACCAAGTGCTCTGAGCGGACTTCTAAGGATTAAGCGTAGGTATATAATTGAGAACCGTTTATGACTGTGAACAGCAAAGCGTAACTAACCAGATTTCGCCTTCTTCTGAATCTATCCATTGTTTGCATCAGAAAAGCATTCAATTAGGCTACTTACATTTATGAAGACATGTTGACGAATAATCATGCTTGCAAGGTAGGTCTAAACAAATGCACTTGGAGACTCAAAGCACACGAGCCTAATCTTTAATATTATTAACGGAATCTGAAGTGGGGCGACATCTATGGTTCAGAAGAAGTGGACGTGGACGAAATTTTCACGAGTAACCAGTCCTGCAGCAGAATCCTTGACGCTATAATTATTATGAAATGAGAGACTTTGTGTCCTTTTCGTTGAATCAACGCAATCATGTCATCTAATCGTCTGCGGTTCGATTCCGATCGCCTGGCAACTTCCGATAGTTGTCATCTGATCGCCTCTCGCGCTTCCGGTCACGTGACATGTACTGAGCTTATGTCTAGTGTGGCATTACCATGGAAACGAGACGATATGAAATGCATGCTGCAGAGAGCATCTGTTGATTATATATAATGAGTAATGAACTGAAAGTGACATGGGACGCTGGGAAGACGTTCTGCTTCAATGATGGTGCTATTTAATAAGGAAGATGCTGCTGTGTCTTCTGCTGCTACTGCTGCTGCTGCTACCCATCCTCCTCCTCCTCCTCCTCCTCCTCCTCCTCTGTACCACTGATTGTGGACGACAGCAGCAGATGCGGATGACGGCAGGCATCGTCGTGTTCATCCAATTTCTTCTTTCAGTCAATCAGCGACTCATGATCGTCGAACAAGATGCATGTACTCGACCAGACCAAGACAAACACAAAACAAATGTGGTTACGCGCGCGCGCGCGCGCACACACACACACCACACACATGCATACGCACGCACACGTGCACACACTCACGCACACGTGCACACACACACACACGCACGCTGAAACGGGTAGCAAAAGAAGGGGTCTTGAGGACAATTATTATTTACGTAGGCCTACATGTACCTTCGATCCGCATTGTGATCGTCTCTGTGGATATTATTGTGCACGAAGAACTATGAATGTTGTTCATTCATTCATTCTGAGAATTTATATAGGCCTAGCTATAGTTTGTTGTTTGTCAAACTGGTGTTAATTTCTACGAACCAACAAACCTTCTTCCGTCTCCAATCGCCTTCATTCATCGACTGAGCGTTAAAGATCGTTCTAAGATTTTATCAGCCATGACAAGCTAAAATATCACTCTGAATGAACTGACTCTGTTTGAGATAATTGACTTTATGCAGAGAAGCATGATAGGTCTGCATGCGTGGACCCTGCACCATACGGTCATCATAGCTTGTCTGTACTGCTCAACGACACTGCCATAGATCTATCAATTCTGATTATTGTTGCCCTCCTCCTTTATCCAGGCATGGCACTGGCACTGGCAGAGTGCATGCAACCAGTGGCGGAGTTTACGGTCATTATAACAAGTAGACTCTAAGCTAAATACTACGATCGAGATGAAACTTTGTAATCAACAGTTAGACTGTAAACTAAAATATGCAAAATGGCGCATTATCTTCTGCATGCCCCTACTTGAAAGGTCTGAAAACACAGAATAAGTGCATGAAGTGATGGCCTATGTTGTGGTGATTGCATGGCAGAAGTGCGAGTGCAGCTGTCCGAAAGACTATTCTGTGGTGATATCGATGACAATCAATAGTGATAGATTAATGATGAATGAGACACCGACGATTGCCATAATACGACAGAACCATCATCATCAATCAACTATTTTTAAAGGCAGCACAATACAGTATATGTATGTATGTATGTATGTATGTATGTATGTATGTATGTATGTATGTATGTATGTATGTATGTATGTATGTATGTATGTATGTATGTATGTATGTATGTATGTTTGTATGTATGTATGTATGTATGTATGTATGTATGTATGTATGTATGTTTGTATGATTGTATGTATGTATGTATGTATGTATGTATGTATGTATGTATGTATGTATGTATGTATGTATGTATGTATGTATGTATGTATGTATGTATATGTATGTATGTATGTATGTATGTATTTATGTATGTATGTATGTATATGTATGTATGTATGTGTGTATGTGTTTATGTATGTTTGTATGTATGTATGTATGTATGTATGTATGTATGTATGTATGTATGTATGCATGTATGTACGTATGTATGTATGTATTTATTGATTTATTGTATATGTGTATGTATGTATGTATGTATGTATGTATGTATGTATGTATGTATGTAACTATGTATGTATGTATGTATGTATGTATGTATGTATGTATGTATGTATGTATGTATGTATGTATGTATGTATGTGTGCATGTCTGTGTTCAAAATCACTATACCCACCAATGGGTCAACTGTAATACTAGATCATTGGTCTAAACCCATGCAGTTTACATGAGGGAAGATATATTCTAGAACAGGGGTGTCAAACCTTTTTGAGTGGCGGGCCAGAATGAACATCTTCCAACAAGTGGCGGGCCAGGGTGTCAAAACTCGTGAGAAAAATTGGGTATAGTGATTTGAGAGGGAGCTCCAGGCTTGGTCAGCCAATTCCCATAAGATTTTTGTATAAGTAAATCTCAAATGGTGCAATTTTTAGCATACAAAACAGCCAAATAGGGAGGATTATAAAATCTTAATTTTGATTTTCATTATCAGTCGTGGACATGACATAGAACTCGTAAAGCTTTTGGTCTAAGCCTAAGGTAATTAAATCAAGTTATTGTCATAAAATAAATGGCTCACAGTCTACCAGTAAGCTTGCAATAAAAAAAATTATCACCTTAAGTTTAAGTCTTGTAGGCCTATCCCTTCACAACGCTGTCGTTTTCCTCACAAATTAAACATAGGCCTACTGGATAACTGTTGTATTCACCAAAGAAATAGGCCTAGGCCTGCATATCTATCCAAATATCGCGAAAAGGTCTTGATTTAATGTCCACTTTCGTTTCTTATTAAATTTTGACAACATTTTAAATATTATAAGTGTTTCGTAACTTTCATAATTTTGTCAACCAACCGGAAACCACAGATTATGACAGATAGGCCCTACACACAGTCTACAAAGAGCTGTGCGAGTGTGCGTCTGACCAAAAGTGACGTCATTAAGAAAAAACTTCTATGTATTTGGCGCTGACTGTAAAATATCAAAATTTGAACTTTTATCCTCAAATTTTGTAATCTTTAGGAAAGGCTCCGCGGGCCAGAAAAAAATCGTCGGCGGGCCAGAAATGGCCCGCGGGCCAGCTCTTTGACATCACTGATCTAGAAGTATATACAGCAACGGACAAAGCTTGTACAAAATGACAAACTGTTGAACGCGTTCAATTTTTTATATCTCTCCGTCATGTCATCTTTTGAACGTTTTACCATTTTTAACCTCGATCCCATCACGGGTCCTGAATGTGCATCAGTCTGAATTAGGGCACAGCGAATACAGCGAAGAAAGGCTAACAGCTGGTTTGGTAGACCCTAGAACAGTCGGGCGGTTTGTAAATCACAAACAAAGGAGTTGACGCTTGCGAGCCCAGCAGAGGCTTTTGAACGGGATAACAACCTCGTTGCACTTTACAAATGGTTACGACCTGGTACCAGATGCCTTGAATGAGAGTTGGACATTTCAGATAAACGTGCTTGACGTCTAACGGTCGTCGGGCTGTGATCTTTTATTGCAACACATCTACTTAGAAAATCTTGTGGACGGTGTGCACGGGTCAGAAGGGATTTTCAAGTTGATATATACAAAGTCCTGGAGATGCGTGATCTTGTCTTGTAGACGGATACAATATCTACTTGGAACGTCATAGTTTGACCGCTATACAGGTAAATTAAGGTATATCCTCGCAAATCTGTTTTGATTTGTGATTTATTGTTCGAGGAATGATAATTACCGAATGTGGCTGTGCACAGGGAAGCCTTCAGATTGAAGTGCATAGAAATCAAGAAAATTTCCCATGCGTAGGCTATATACATGTATGCTTATGCCAACAGTCTATATATTTACTGCTGCAACGCAGAATTAGCCTACTTATAATGACTGTTGTAAATGTGTAATCGGGTGTTTTGCATGAGCCGTGATCTTCTTCTCCTTCAGGTTCTCTGCCCCTAGGCATCTAGTTCTAACGCAAAATTCCGCCACTCCATCCTTCGTTGTGTCTTTGAATTTTTGGTATCCGTCTTCCATCATTATCTGTTTCAACATCATCTGTCTCGGTCTTCCTCTTGTTCGCTTTATCTCCATTTTTCCCTCGATCACAATTCTTAGCAAATAATCTCCTCTTAGTGTGTGTCCAATCCATTTTTATTGTCTTTCTTTTATCATTCTCATCAGCGTTCTTTCTTCTCCAATTCTTCTCAGCTCTGATATTTATCGTAAATTCAATCAATAAAATTGCTGAAGCACTAGTTAAAGGCTAAGGGCATACATGTAGGGCACAGCATATCTCTAGGCCTACGAGCGCTTCCATGTACTGGATCAGTATGGCAAGTGGCAACATGTCAATAGCCGTGCCTGCATGGATACAAATGATTGAGAAGGATACAAAGAGGTTGTAATGTCAGATCTATTTATAGTTTATAAGAGAAGTTATTGCAGAGAAAAACGTCGACTTTTAATATCGTTGCGGCGCAGATGAAGTCATCACGAGGAATCAACGACTTGTGGCCATTCAACAATCCCGTCATATCAGTGAACTGATGCCGTGAATGACTATACTGATGGTCGGTCGGTCGGTCAGTCGTGGCCTTGAGGACGCTTTACCATAACAGCATCGTTGACCAAAGACTATAGGATTAAGAAGTAACGACGCAAATATAGTCGGGCAGTTGATGGACGCAGTGGTTCAAAGAATATCTAATAACCGTCGCTTTTCACTCAGAAGCGTAACACCGTCGTGACAGACTTCCGCAAAATAACAACGCGTCAAATGACAACTAAATCAAATGCAATAGCTGTGGAGAATATGCTTTTTCTTTGTCCTTGACGATATAGGCTATACGTATATACTATATACTATAATTATATTGTGTAGAAGCATGCATTCGTGAATAAAGTTATAATTCGAAGAATATTGGAGGAACAACAGCACTTCAGAACATGTAAAAATATTTAAAGTCCTATTATAATGCCGCATCGTCTAATTTAGAAATAATTATAGCCTACTAATTACAATCTGCAAATAGCATAATAATGCTATTAACGGTAAAATAAGAACCCTTTAAGACCGTATAGACGAGTGCCATTTCCAGTACTGTTCCTGGCCATAGGCACAACCACATAACCTGCACTTGTTCATCATATGGGTTTACTTTATAGACATACGTTTACTTTAAACCATGTTGTTTCAGAATCGAGGACGTTCTTCCAATGAGTTTTTATCTCGCCTTCCCCCTTAACTTTCTGATTCAATGGTTCGATGGAAACTCATCCGCTTCACTAAACACGATAAAACGTGGAAATGGACGGATGAGACAGACAGATAGAGAGTTAGAGACAGACAGAGACAGACAGAGAAAGACAGAGACAGGCAGAGACAGACAGAGACAGACAGTGATAGACAGACAGAGACAGGCAGAGACAGAGAGAGAAAGATAGAGACAGAGACAGATAGAGACATAGACAGAGAGTCAAGAGACATCTGCGGCGAAAGGTCGACGACTTATGACCTTTCAATAATATCACCACTGTCTATGATATTATATCCTGGACGAGAGACCCTTCTTCCCATACCCCACACCTTGCCAGCGTGAATCGCCAAACAATCGGTCATCACGACTATAAGCAATAATTCACTCATTCGATCTGTTGAATAGCTTGTTACACCAGACAACAATTGACATCATCGGTTCCAAAGTGCATTGTTTGGTGCTTGGAGATTCGTGTAATTCACGTGCATTCATATGAGTCCTAATGCATCATTTTGTTTCATGCTATGGTCTTCACTTTTGAACGCATGCAGTTTGTGCTAGGTTTCGATGCATTGAGCGTCGTCTGCATGTGGCTTTCCAAGTATAGTATACTCTATTTTTTATAAGTTCATTGATGTCTGTCTGCATACTGTGTTCAGGGCCGGATTAAGGCATGTTCAACATGTTCGGCCGAACAGGGGCCCTCACACTTTAGGGGGCCCCCACACATGAGAAAACAAATTTTTTCAGAAGAAATTTGTATATTTTGAGCAAATTTCGACCAAACGACAAAATAGATCGCCAGCTATTTTTGGCAGGGAAATATAGATATAGGCTGTTCTACGGAAATTTCGACCAAACGACTAAAAAAGGTCATCAGAATTTTCGGCAGAATATCCGCAAAAAATGTCCCGAACAGGGCCCCCACATTTCTTAATCCGGCCCTGACTGTGTGGATATACATGTATCTAAAACAATGCATCACACGTTTTGATCAACAGAAACAACTGCTGTGTATATTACTATCATACTATGCACAAGATTTTGCTTATATGCATTTGTAGGCTACTGCATGGATTGAAACCGGTCTTGTTTATTAGAAGGTATAGGTATACTGTACGGATGTTGATAATAACTTGGTCCAGGGTATGAACATGTATACACACCTGTGCACGTGCGTTACGCGCATCCCTCAAGAGAAATACACAAGATGATATCAATAGATAGTTATAGCGATATATATAGAGGCACAGAGAGAGAGAAAGAGAGAGAGAGAGAGAGAGAGAGAGAGAGAGAGAGAGAGAGAGAGAGAGAGGCAGACAGACCATAGTACGTGATACGTTGGCCAATAAAATGCAAAGATGATAGTCAATAGAGCTTGAATAAATCATCGGTACATAAGGTCTCGATCATAGCCCTCTGACGAGCACATCTCCTCTCCACCTCCTTCTTCTCCTCCTCCCCTCTTCGTCTTCTCCTCCTCCTCATCTTCTCTTCCTCTTACTTATCCTCCCCTCTCCTCCCCACGCACAACGTACAACGTACTACTACTACTACTACTACTACTACTACTACTACTACTACTACTACTACTACTACTACTACTACTCATGCATAAAAGTCGCCATTGTCACACCTGCTCGCATCTTCCAGGTGAGCCGCCTTCAACCGTCGCACATACACTGCAGCCTACGAGACGTACATGCACATGTACGTTGTACATGTATATGTACATGTACGTTGTACATGCACATGTACGTTGTACATGCACATGTACGTTGTACATGCACATGTACGTTGTACATGCACATGTACGTTGTACATGCACATGTACGTTGTACATGCAGGCTGCTGTGTATAACGACGGTCACCGTCCATCGGGCTATAATAATAAAGCTTCACTGCTGCTCTGCAGTGACGTCATACGACAACACGTGGTACACCCACACACGCTGAATTCGATTAGAATGAGATGTGTTTTCTTTTCAGCATCTTCGTATTCGTCTTCGTATTCGTTGTCATCGGAACAGGATTTTCATTCGGGATCTTCGACACATCATCGTCGTCGTCATCATCATCGTCGTCGTCGTCGTCATCATCGCACGAATGCGATCCACAGTCGTTGCTGCTGCTTCAGGGCCGGTCATTGGCCGGAATTAGTCGATCTGAAGGAAGAGACGGAGCAGGAGGAGGAGGAGAACTATGGATCGAAGTGTAGTATTTCTAATCAAACAGACGTTACTATGGACGGCCATCCTCTTGTTGCTCATCACGGTTACGACGGCCGTAGAAGAGCAGCAACAGCAAGAGACGACTCCACTGTTGCCCGTCGCCCTCAATCTAACGATGGCGCCCCTTGGTAGTGGAAGGGTTAACGTGGCAGCGGTTACAGCGAGGCCCATCGTCATCGCTGGTCTGCAAGTGGAATGCGTCGATGATGAGGAATGTCGTTGCAACGTCATCAGACCGGGTCCAATGGTTGCCCTGAAACAACTTCGCTGTGAGTCGGAAGATACGCTGACGTCATTTCCGGTTCTAGGTAAAGAAGACGACATGAGTGGCATTCGAGAAATGTGAGTGCAATTCCTTTTTTCTCAATTCTAACATGAGTGGCATTCGAGAAATGTGAGTGCAAGTTCTCTTTCGTCTTCAATTCTTTCCAGTGTGATGCATGCTATAATAAGTCGCAATTTCTTTTTCCTCAATTCTTTCCGGTGTGATGCATGCTATGATAAATCGCATAGCCTCTGTCATGCAGCATGCATTGCTTGAGTCGATTTCTCAAGGTCTGCTGATGAATACAGCGAATGAAAATACATTGTGATGTAATGTAAACCTTCGAGAATTTCTCAGCGCATAAGACTTACAGAGCTGCGTCAGGAAGACCAGATTCTTCACCGGCGTCACAACTTAAATTAACGAGCTTTATGTGATGATCGTGACTGAAAAAAATGAACTCTAAATTAAGATTTATGAAACCTAATAACATTTGAGTCTCTTAAATGTCTTTGAATTACAGAGTGACGATTGGAGATACAGTTAGGTCTACACGACTGCAAGCAGACAACTAATTATTTACCAGCCCTATAATATTATTTCAAGGCGTAGCATGCCCAATGCTTTCCTATTGTAAATCATTGTCTCTATACTCAGCTAAGCCTGAATGGTATTAGGCCTACAGATGCAATATAAGCTTAATTAGGCCTATACACGGTACACCTATAGTCTATACCATAGGAAAACAAACTGTAGACCTATAGGCTATCATACGGAGATTTGGATTTGCATTCAGCATTTCCATGGCAACCTGCAGCACGCAAATGCAATTTCAAGGAGCATGCATTTGCGTAATGCGATCCTTGCTATTTATAAACTTCAAAGAAAATAGAACAACCCGCATGCGCTAAATTGAACATTCTTATAATAATTGAATGACACACATATCTCCTCGACATTATTTACTCTGCAGGCCTTGTGCACATCAACTCTTCCTTCTATCGATCAACGCATACCCATCAGACTTTGCAATTTATCAAACAATTGAATTTTCATAAATAATTGCCCTCCGTCCTATATATATATATATACACGAGGACAGAAAATCAATGGCGCTACAAGCAACGGTGAGCAACGGTGAGCAAAAAGCTCAAGATCCCTCAACACAGTATATAGCCTATGTATATACATATACAGTTACTGCACGGCGAATTGAGGTGGATTCGAACCTGCAACCCTCCGGCTGCAAAGCGACGAACATACCCATTATACACCACCGCGCCCACAATTTAATATTATATATAATACTAGCGTACCCGGCCACGCGTTGCTGTGGCTGAAAAGAGCATTCCCATCCCCTCTGCTTCCCTTTCCCTTCCATCCCCTCCCCCTCCCCGTCCCCTACCGTCAGCGTCCCCCTCCTCCACCTCTTCCCCCAGCCCCTCCTTCTCCTCTCCTCCTGCTCCTCTCCCCTGCCCTCCCTTCCCTCTGCCTTCCGTCCCCCTCCCTGCATCCCTCCATCTCTACTCTCCCTCTTCGTCCCGCTCCCTTCCCTCCTTTCCTCCCTCACACCGTCCCTTCCCGATAGCGACGCTATTAGCGGCCTAAAACGCTTCAGCAAAAGGCCGCAATGGAATGTGTTGAAATGCGCTACATAAACGGAACACACATTTGAACCACCATTTGAAACGCGCCCGAATTGGAAGGCAAGGCTTATCGACGGGCGTATGTGTTGAAAACGGTCGAATTTGCAAAGTTACTTTTTTGTTTAAAATATTGCGCTTTTCCCCAAAAAGCATTTTGCAAACCCGGCCGTGTTGGAACACAACGTTTTGGTATAGTTTTGAAAGCAATCGTTGAAGAAAGTTCGGAGATCCTTGAAGCCGACACAAACGCGGTTACATTTTTATTTATATAGATATATAAAGTTAGGAACAGGTATGGTTGTCGAAAGACAGTTTGGAAAAGATGCAGTAATATGGTCGCATATTTCAGGTACAAATTGAGGTATCACGTTGCACGTAATTATTCCCTTGAAATATTTTTAAAATAAATGTCAGTCTAATCGGGCTTACAAAACTAGAACGGCTGATTGCTCCTCCGTGTCCATTGCCGTTCACCTGAGCTTGGCGGCGATAACGTTACTTAATCTGCATCCTTATTTGATGCATGATGACATACAATGTATATATATATATATATATATGCAGTTTAGAAACCTCTTCGGCAAATATATAACATCCACTTTCTGAATGCATGCACGTGCGCATGCGCATGCGTTGTCTCTATGGTTTTATATTGTATTATCTGGACGAGCTATTATGAGTACGCATGCATGACGTCGGATCTGATAAGTTAGTCAGAAAAAGCAATAGGTCTAGTTACTCTATAGTTACGTATAAGCTCTACCATGCGGTCTACCTGCTTAGGGCTCCTTTTACCGGATACATGTACACAAGAGGCAGGAGCGTATGGTTCAAGCCTGCCGTGGGAATAAGTAATCTCCGGATTTTTAAACTGATTCCTGGTATATTTTTCTGCTACGTTCGTTGGAAAACCCTGCCCAAAACAGAAAAAAACGGAGAATTTCTCTCTGGCTACGCCCTTGAATATAAGTAAGTAAGCATACAAGCTTACAGATCAAACATTGAACAATGCCTATTGGCATATCGACAGGCCCGGCCTTAGGGCAAGGCGAGCGAGGCAACCGCCTTGGGCCCCGCGCTTCCAGGGGCCCCGCGCTGCTGGCTATAATTTTTTTCTTTCATGATATTGACAATGGTTACGTTGTATAAAAAAAAATGTTCTTGCACTCAATTTGTCACGCGAATGGGACATGGTACTCGCAGCTAGCCTACTTTTTTAGCGTCGACCTGCATGCAAAATTCTCTCCAGAAACACTAGTTAGGGCCTAACTCATTTTGCTTCAAATTTTCAAATGGACATCCGCATACATTTTTGCTGGAGAGGACAAAAACACAATGATAGTGCTGACAATTTTAGCGACAGCTAAGACAATGCAAAACAGGAATTTAGAACATGAATATTTTCAGAGAGTGCCTAAATGTAGCCTAAATTTATCCGTTTCACGTTGTGAATAATTAGCATCATTAATGCTTTGTCGCAAAGAAATTTGTCAAAAGCCAAAAAACGCAGAACTAACATGCAGCATTTGAAAATCAAATATGTATAGGTCACATCAATGTGGTCTGTTTTAAAAATAGTGCTCTTAGCTCAAAAGAAATGTGGGGAACAACGTTAAGTGTCACATCTTAGGTGACTCTCCCCCACAAGTGCCGCATTGACCGGAAATCAACTGCGTAGATTTAAGCTTGAGGACCCGCTGCTGCCTTGGGCCCCGCAAACCCTAGGGCCGGGCCTGCATATCGATATAAAGTATACTGGTAGCATCGTAGTATATGCTCAGTCTGCATGAGCGGTTCCGTTTGCTTCTTAGTTTTGGGTTTTGACGTCATCGCCAGGGATACTACTTGACTGGTGGAGATCGGGGGGGGGGGGGGGGGGACTGCATTTCTTTGACCCCCCCGCCTCTTTGTCGATCGGTCCTGTACTCTGAATTTGTTTTTCGTGTCTGCTCTTCTGCCTTGATCTTCGACTGTACACCAACATCAGTTTCTCAGCAATTATAAGTTGCCACCATTGATTAAAAAACCCTCGACCAAGAAAATAGTCCATTGCCTTTGGATTTCGCGGAAGAACACGAAATTCCGAGCAAAGTAGATAGGTTGTTCAGCCTGAAACTAAAATCAAACTGATGAAGAGGTCTATGATTTTATGTACATGGTACATGGTAATGATCAAGTATCAGGTATAACTCGGTCCATAGCAGATAACGAATGCCATCTGTCAACTGTCAGTGAAAATACGTTGCTGTTCGTACGTGCGTGCGTGCGTGTGTGCGTTGTCCTCTATTGGTTGCGTCGTTGCCCTGGAGCCGGAAGGTTCGACGTTCGAATCCACCTCGCCGCGTAAGGACCTTGGGCAAGTCCTTCACTCACAATTGCTCAGCGCTTTGGCGTGAAACTCCGATGCAGTGTCCGCTCTGCAGTCGGGAGCGCCTCTGAGCAGAGAGAGCTTGAGGGGGCGCTATAACAAGTGCACATACAAACAAACAAACAAACATTGGCAACTTTTGGTTTGGTGTGCAGCTGTGCATTGCAACTGCTGTGCATTCTTCTGCTGCTGACTGAGGTTAAGCTCTGTGATTAAATATTATTAATTACACATCATGCAGATCAGCACAGAGAGCGGCACGGATTTGCTTTGGACTGCAAGCAGCTAGCGTTCTACTTCTGATTACATTACATTACATTGGAATCGTCTACATCGGCATAGCTTCAAGCCTCTTAGTCCATCTGTCTGCTTTGCTGAATTGCTATAATGTCTGCCATGCATTATTCGGATCATATAAATTATCGGCTTACAAGTCTGTCTGCATAGTTTTTTAAATCTCTATGAGTTTCCGTTTGTCTGTCTGTCTTGAACCTTGCGCTTCTCTGTCTGCCCGTCTGTGTGTCTGTCTATTCGTCTGTGGTATACCTTGTCCGCGTGTCCAGGTGCATACAATCTAGCCTAGGTGTAGCAATATTCATTCTATCCACGTGTTTCTATTGTAAGTGCTAGACTTTTCAAACAATCACCACTGAAAAGTAGGCCATACAATACATATACATGCTACACATCGATGAATCGGTTGCTAAGGTTCCGCCGTTGAATTGTCCTTGAAAAGATCGTCGACGATATATTCTATTAGCAATAAATCAAAACATGTGCGAAGCTGCATCGGATATGATTATTGCTGTGGTATTGATTGCCAATAATAGTATATGCGACCTCAACGCTCGTCGTCAATTGTTCCTCTGTTCGAATTGAATCCTTTCTCAATCTTTGTATACGTTTCTGTATAAAATAATTACACAAAGCAATGGCTGCTCGAGATTTCTTTCTGTCAAATAATTTACGAGTTTCGTGACAGATTGACCGGGCAGCATGTTTCCATTCGCTAGGGTCGGGATGACATAGACGAAGTTAATGTCCAAATATTTCATATGACTCATCATTAATATTCATGATTATGGTTGGGAGGCTAATGCATAAACATCTATAGCGTGGTCATCGCACGACAGCTTTTCGTTTACTTCTTGCAAAAAGTTGCAGGAAAATAATGGCAGTGCATCTCGAACTATTGTCAAAATAGATTTGCAGGCCATGATTTCGACGTTTTAATTAAAATAACTTTTATTTAACAAATTCTTATATGGAAAAAAAACGATATTCTCCGATATAAACAAAACGTCTGCTCAAATCAATGAATATTAATGCAAGTCACCTGGTATGTCTATGCATTGACTACGCGCGTGGCTTCTTGACCCTAGATGTTTATGCATTAGCTATGCCAGTCTAGTAGATCATGAATATTAATGATGAGTCACATGAAATATTTAGGCAATAACTTCGTCTAGGCCTATGTCATCCCGACCCTAGCAAAATGGAAACATGTGACCGGGCAACAGAAGTCGACGACATTGACTTATAATATAGGATTCGCTTCAATTGCAATGTATGAACAAAGACGATGGCAGTGGCGGTGCGTGGTGGCGGTGGCGGTGGTGGCAGTGGCGGTGGTGGCAGTGACGGTGGCGGTGGTGGTGGTGGCGGTGGCGGTGGCAGCGTTTGATGTGGTTGGCTGCTCAGGTGCGTCGCTTCTTTCGACACAAATCACTTGACGATTGATGACGAACCTCATGCATAACGCCCTGATTGGAAACTGGTGCATCACAAATGATCTTGGTTATAATTA
Organism: Lumbricus rubellus; assembly: GCA_945859605.1. Taxonomy (NCBI): domain Eukaryota; kingdom Metazoa; phylum Annelida; class Clitellata; order Crassiclitellata; family Lumbricidae; genus Lumbricus; species Lumbricus rubellus. The sequence continues at coordinate 47,279,987 of OX243811.1, read as the reverse complement.
TACCAATTTGAATAATATACGTAATTAGTACTGATGCTAATTCAAATAATAATAATATTATTATTTGCGTTAAAATAAATACTTATTAACCTATTTAAATTACTAATATCAATTTAATTACATTAATTATTTAATATTAGTATTTTTTTATCATTGTTGATCAAATAGACTAATCGTAATTAATAGATATGTATATTTGCGTGGTTTTGCTGCTTTAAAAGGTGCTAAATGAATTATTATATGCATAAATGCTCCACGTCCTCGGTTCTACACGTGCTTCATCAACTTCGAACAGCAAATGTCATTTATCAACTACAGTTGGGAACTTATTGGCTCCTTACCATCATGCCCAATTGCCCATACGAAGCTTACATTCTCACATTTGGCATATAAGCTTAATCATTGACCACACAGAACCTACGTGGGTTCCAGAGCCCATGGAGACACTGGTAGGAATATATAGTCTTAATTATTTTCGTTGCAATTGTATGCTTTCAGGAAGCTTCAATTGTTGGCTCTTCCAGATATCTGTTTTTTATGACCACTTGTTCTGACATTGTACACCTGCTGTCTAAATCTCTTTTTCTCTCTTCGCTTTCACTGTATGTTTTTAAATGAGTCATGGCCTGAATTACCTCTGAATAATCTGTTCCTCTGTTTGCCTCCATGTCTGTCTGTTGCTTGCTTTGTTATAATGATTAAGTTTACGTACACGTGTCGTCGTGCCGCAGAATAGTCGTCATCGCATAGGATGAGGTTTCCATTACTAAACATTTTGACAAAATAAACAGACAATAAAACGTTGTAAGATCGTGACCGCAGGCCGTTGCAGGAATTAATATCTTATTGTTTTGCAAACTGCTCCATGCGTTATATACCAGTTCATAGATGAGGTTCATATGGTTTGCTGTCTTTATAACCTTAAAACTGTTAGGTTGAAAGGAAGAAGTTTATAGTTGATGCGTTGTCTGCTTATTTCTCTTTCCTCTTAGAACATATATTTCTTATCACTTAGACAAATATTGGTCTGCGTTGCCGCGTCAGGCACGACAGGGCATGGGGTTGGGGGTTGGGTTGGGGGGTTGAGGGGGTGGGTGGGAGATGCATATCAATGTGATCAGACTGATGTGTTTAATAAAATATGGACAGTGTTAGGGCGGAGTTGCGCCCACTGTTGAACATATGGACGATGTCGATTGATGTCAATAAACGGCTTGGTGCAACGAGAGAAGAGCGAGACAGCGAGGAGAGAAGCAAATAAAAAAGGAATAGGAAACGGGAGACATGTAGAAAGAGACTCTATAGTCAAGACATATAAGCAGGGGATGAGAGACATGTATATATATATATATACAATTATATATATATATAATTTTGGTGATTATATGCAGACTGAAACGGATAATAAGGTTGTGCTATGCAGTGAGCGCTAGAGATGAGGCGAAAAACCGATAGACAGATCAACAGAAAGTCAGATTGACGGACAAACAGACAGGCATGCATGCTGACACAAAGTGGTGCAAAAAGGTATTTATGTCGAGAATGGCGTGTTATAACTACAAAGAGAAACACAGAGAGTCAGAAACAGAGAGAGACAGACAGACAGAGACAGAACCAGAGACAGCGACACATAGACTGAGACAGAGACAGAGACAGTCAGAGAGAGGAACAACGACGCAGATTGGCTAAAATTCAGACGAAGTGACACGTGCAAATAGAAACATGGGAGAAAAAGAGAACCTATGTGGAAATTGTAATTCAGAAATACCAAGCTCTGTCACTAACCCCCTGCTTAGACACGTCCATCACATGACCTTTCTTCTATCACTATCCTACAACGCACTTCAATCTTCCCAGCTCCTCAATCCTCGCCAGGTATATATTCACATTCAAACCACATCGCTCAACCAGACAACTGACAGTTAGTTCCCCGCGCTGTTACCTCATCCCTGAAATTCTCACGTCGCTTCATAGCCATGACTGTTCTCTACCGCTCTAAAATGGAACGTAATAAAATGTTTGTAAGCTAATTTAATCAGTGCACGACGATTGTCGTACAGCGACGCAGGTAGGCCAACTGCAAATTGGCGCGCGGCGTCTAGACAGGTGATTGTCTGGACAGCGCGTGATGTCTAGACGAGCGTACGTTGAGTGTACAAGGAGGGAGTGGAAGTGAAGAAGGAGTGTTGTGTGTTGAGAGCCGTTGAGATAGGCTGTAATAGTTGTTGTTGAGTTGCGATAGAGTAGACTGATGAAAGTAGTAGTCGTGTAGTTGTTATGATAACGCAAGTGTAGTCATTGTTGTGTTGTTGCTGATCATTTTACTTTACATCGGATTTTGGAGTATAATAAGAAGACTTAAACACGTCGTCGTTGTTGGTTATAAAACAGTGAAAGTCTGTAGATTCTTTACCTAGCCATTTAGCTAATGAAACAGTTATCTAGGGATAGGCCTATGCTACCACGAACTTATACGAAGAAGCTTCCGAAGAGACTGATAGAAGGAGGTGATCACAAGGAGGTTATCACATTTGGTGGCAGCGGTGGGATAACGATCCAAGTTGCAGGAGAACGATCCTAGTTACGAACGGCGGGTCTACGTGCCAAGTTACGAACGGAGGGATTCTATCCAATCAACAGGCGTTGTGGAGGAACGGACGCTGTGAATTTATCGAGGAGCCGAGCACACGGGAGAAGCAACGCTACATCGAGCATCCGTACGTCAGTGAGAAACGACAACACAACGACTACAAGGTAGAAAAACTTGCTTGTCTATTGAAGTGTGCATAAAGAATTGAAGTCAGTCAATTGCAAACATTTGAAGAGTAGCCTACTATTTATCGACTAGCATCAGTAAAGTAAAGAAGTAAGATGGAGAAACTTACGGAGCAAAAGCAAGCAGCTATTAAAAAGATGTCTTCGGAGAGACTAGTAAAATTATTAATTGAAGCAGGCCTTGACGCAGAAGAAGTCGGACAGATGTCGAGGGAACATTTGATGAGATCTTTGGCGGAGGTTTGGGCGAAAGACGCGGAAGAAGAAGGTGCGGTTGGTGGTGCTGAAGGAAAGCCAATTGAGAAGCCACAGGCACCGATGTCTATGGAGGCGTTGCTGCAATTCATGATGATGAGAGAGGAGCAACGAGCAGAGAAAAAAGAACAACGTAGACACGAGGAAAAGGAGAAAGAAGAGCAGCGCAGACAAGAAAAGAAAGAACGTAAACAAGAGGAGAAAGAAAAAGCAGAAAAAGCAGATAGGCTGCGACAACAAGAGATAGAAAAAGCAGAAAGGATGAGACAGCAAGAGATAGATATGCAGAAGCAGCAGTTCCAGATGCAATTAAAACAAATGAGAATAGATCGTGACGAAGCAGAACGACGAAGAATGGAGTTAATGATAGAATACGAAAAAGCAAGAAAAAGCGATGAAGAAATACGAAAACAGCAGATCGAAGACAAAAAGGCTCGTGAGGAAGAAAAGGAAAAGTTGCGTTTACAAGAACTGCAAAGAGCTGAAGAGATTCGTCAGGAAGAATTTCAAGCTGAAAAAGACAATTTGGAAAAAGCAGAAAGAGAAAGAGAAGAACAGATGCAATTAGAACAAAAGAAACTTGCTATTAAGGAAGCTCAACTCCATGAGATGGCTATTGAAAAAGAAGAACGCAGAAAGCAGTTAGAACTGTTGCAGCAGAAGATTGAACAAGAAGAACTGCGTAGGATAGAAGATCAAAATAGACTGAGGAAGAAAGACGAAGACGATAGAAGAATCCGTGAGGAATCAGAACAAAATAGGCTTAGAGAAAGTGAGACAATGGTGTCAAAGATTAAGAAGATAGGTGATGCAATGAAACATGTGTTACCGAAGATGCCGTATGATATGATGGAAGTGCCATTATATTTTGAAACAGTTGAAAATGCATTCAATAGCTTCGCTGTGGAAAAGCAGTACTGGGTGAAATTGTTGTTGCCATTGATGACCCCGAGAGCGCGAACGGTATTGAATCGATTGTCATTTGAGAATTTAGATAAATACGATGCAGTGAAAGAGCATTTGTTGAAGGAATTCAAGTTAACAGCTCGTGAGTACAGGTCAAGGTTTGCAGATGCCAAGAAGACAGCCGAAGAAACGTATACGATGTTCACGGCTAGGCTGAAGAACCTGTTGAATTATTATGTCCGAAGTAGACGAGTGGACAAAGACTACGAGAAGCTGTTTGATTTGTTAGTGGCGGATAAGCTGAAAGAATGTTTACCACCAGGTCCACTGCAGTTCGTCTTAGCAAAAGAGGGCACAGAATGCTTGGAAGCTAGTAATGTTGCAGACCTCGCAGACATACACGTAAACAATCGGATTGGTGTGATGTTCCAAGACAAACCGAAATTTGAAGCATGGGGAAATAGCTCAAAGCCATTCAAGTGGAACAAGGATAGCAAAGACACCGGAAGCCAAGCCAAGAGTAATGATGCAAAAAAAGATAATTATTCTGGAAAGCAGTATTGGCAAGATAAGAAAGAGTCAACGTGGGACAGACAAGCCTACAATCGAACTCCGCCGCTGGAACGCCCAACAGAAAGTAATGCATCATACACGCCGTACAACAAGTGGGAGAACAATGAGCAAAGAAGTTTTATAAAGAAACGTTGCCACAACTGTCATTCTGACAAACACCTAATAAAACATTGCCAAGCACCAGGAGCGGCAAATCTGAGGAAGAACTTTAGCAGAAGTGCAGAAAATCTTCGAGTAAACCAGATACAAGTGATGAATGCACCAGACCAGTTTGAAGAATCGGACGATCGTGAAATAGAAGTGAAGTCGGTAATGAAGTGTACGCCGCAGTTCACCATACAGAAAGAAGCGATAAAGACTACTTCCATTGCAGAAATTTGTCGAGAAACAAAAAGTAAAGAGGAGTGTCAACGCATTAAGAAGATATCGTTGCAGCATGTAAATGTGGAGATACGTGGGACTGATGGGCAGCCGGTGCAAGTCGAGGCGTTGATTGACTCGGGGACCGAGATACCAGTAATCAACGAGGAACTACTGAAAGGAACGACAGTAGAAGAAATCGGCAGAGTTCATTTGCAATGTGTAGCTGGAGAGCCGATTCCAGCTAAGTTGGTGAAAATCGAAGTGCGGATGAGCGGTCGTAACGAAGGAGCAGCTACAGAGGACAGGACAATAAATATCGCGCCATATTTAACTTTAGTGTGTGCCAGCATACCAGCGGATCTGTGCAAAGAAAACAGAAAAAAGTTCTTGCTACATCCGGAGATAATTGCAGAATTGAAAGAGATTCCACCAGTGAGTGTATTGCAAGGGGAACTACAAGCGAATGTGTTCACTGACCATAATCCTTTAGTTTATTTGACTGAGTCAATGTCGAAGTCTGCTAAGTTAGTCCGATGGTCTTTATCATTGCAAAATTTTGACATTCTGTTGAACTATAAGAAGGGAAAGCTGAATGTAGTAGCGGACTGCTTATCGAGATTGTAGTATAAGATATTTTGTGATTGCATTTAGTATAGGAATTGTTTGTATTTAGTTTAAGCATTATACGTTCGCTAATTTTTAAGATTAATTAGCTCTCTTCAAAAGAAAGGAAGGAGGTAATGTAAGCTAATTTAATCAGTGCACGACGATTGTCGTACAGCGACGCAGGTAGGCCAACTGCAATTTGGCGCGCGGCGTCTAGACAGGTGATTGTCTGGACAGCGCGTGATGTCTAGACGAGCGTACGTTGAGTGTACAAGGAGGGAGTGGAAGTGAAGAAGGAGTGTTGTGTGTTGAGAGCCGTTGAGATATGCTGTAATAGTTGTTGTTGAGTTGCGATAGAGTAGACTGATGAAGGTAGTAGTCGTGTAGTTGTTATGATAACGCAAGTGTAGTCATTGTTGTGTTGTTGCTGATCATTTTACTTTACATCGGATTTTGGAGTATAATAAGAAGACTTAAACACGTCGTCGTTGTTGGTTATAAAACAGTGAAAGTCTGTAGATTCTTTACCTAGCCATTTAGCTAATGAAACAGTTATCTAGGGATAGGCCTATGCTACCACGAACTTATACGAAGAAGCTTCCGAAGAGACTGATAGGAGGAGGTGATCACAAGGAGGTTATCACAATGTTATAGTCTTCCGACCAGAATTACGTCAAGATATTTGATACATCCTTATACGAACTCATCACCAAAACCTCAACAAATGATCTCTCTCCACAGTCCTTCAATCAAAACTGTAAACAAATCCCATCCTGATTCCTCCTCTTCCCCTTACCCCTCTTAGCCTAGGCCTACTGCTTCCACTCTCGACACCATTCACCTATATACCGTCTGACTTCTGTCTGCCTGATGGTCTGCAATGTCTCTGGATCTTTTCAAGGAATCGATTTTCACTCCTCTATATATACCTTTTTATATATCCTCTTTATATATCCTCTTTTTATATATCCTCTTTTTATATATCCTATATATACCTTTTTATATATCCTCTTAAACTGATCGCCTGCGAATAAGCTGGTTCTCGCGACTTCGCTTTCGAGACGCTGTAGAAATCTCAAATTACGATTTTGACATAAACACCATGGCATGGCATGCAGTCATAATGAAAGAAAGAGAACCGCGAACGCGTAGCGCACGCAATATGGAAGATAAGAAATGTTACACCTGCATTTGCCTATCCCAAAAGGTAGCCTGTGTATAGAGCGACGGGAAATTGAAGGTAATTTTTCCACACATAATTATCCATTACCCCATTCAAACTGAAATACCGCATCCTTGAGAAGGTTATTATGCAACGCTTCTTATATCGTCTTTTTTAACGCAGTCACTATGCAGAGAGCAAGCGAGCCGGAGTTCTCTGAGTTAGCATGCTTTCAGCCAGACTGGTTATACCACTGCCGCCTTCATATCCGCAACATATCAAACATCTGAAATGCTCTAACAAAGCCACTTTGTTCCCTGAAAGTCCAGGAGCCCTGAAAGTCGTGTACTACTCATCCCCCGACCAATGCATGCATAAACAACTATAAATAGATGACAGCCTTTCTCAGAAATTGCTAACAAGACAAAAAATATTCTTGGAACAATCTCTGATGTCCTATAGAAGTCAACGACAGCTTAATAACATATATTGTCCTAGAATTTGACAACTTCGAAATAGCCACAGGTTCTATCACAACTAAAGCCACGCATGCATCCGCTGAACAACAGTGAACAACACTGAACATGGCGGCTAGTCGATTAAGTCCGAGGTTGACCATATTTCAGCGTGGACCTTCCAACTAAGTCCGAAGTTAAACCAACATAATCCTCAGGAGATGATGATTTGTGCAGTGACCCGGATCGGCGCTTGACAGAATGCATCTGCCAAGTGACCCTCGGGGCTCAGAAGGGAGGAAAGCGGGAATATTCTGGGTGTCACCTTCATGGAAAAGTTTCGCCTCGTTAGACACGTAAAGAGCATATGCAGCGGGGTTATAATTACAGTCATTCGCTTTATAAATGCTTTCGTGTTCTATAATTATCAGGTTTACCACAGTTTTACAACGTTGTATGTGCGACTACTCTTACCGGATGTTGTTTAAGGCTCCGGCTTGATGGGGATTGGTGGGTCAGGAGGGGCGCATATATCCAGACAGGCGCTTTTGCGAGGGTCTTACTGCATGCGATATCAGCAAAAAACAAGCTTCGAACAATGATGCTATAGATCGAGTGAAGACGCCAACTTATTCGGGTACATTGAGCATATGCGGGTCAAGTTTTACGTGACGTGTGGGGCGCCCGGCGCGGTGGTGTAGTGGTGGCGTCGTTGCCTTGGAGTCGGTAGGTTCGAGGTTCGAATCCACCTCGCCGCGTAAGGACCTTGGGCAAGTCCTTCACTCACAATTGCTCAGCGCTTCGGCGTGAAGCTCCGATGCAGTGTCCGCTCTGCATCGGGAGCGCCTCTGAGTAGAGAGAGCTTGAAGGGGCGCTATAACAAGTGCACATACAAGACGTATAATTGCCCCCATTTAAGACCAGTAGGCATAATATACGGTATTCGTTACGTCCACAAAACCACGACAGACTTCTAACTGCTGCAGACACTCTAGCGATAACAGCTATCGGTCATGATATTATAATTTTTCCTTCCGCGACGGCCTTCTTCATATAGTTAAACAGGATTGCTACAATATTTACACTCTCTACAGTTTGGTATTTACATTGCGCAAATACGCGCCCGCCGTTAGCGCACCTCATAAAAGCGCTTGCATGGAGTCCGCGCAAATACGACCAGGGACGTAACTAGGATTTTTCGTTTGGGGGGGGGCTTAAGCCTTGAGTATGACCAGTGCCTAAAGTGTAAAAAAAGAAGTGCCAGAACGCTGTATTGTAATTGGTCGTGAGAGGCGGCGCCGAAGGCGCGAAGTTGCGAGTGCCGAAGGCACGAAGCCCGTCCCGACTAGGGGGTCTGAGGGAGCGTCGTAAGCTCCCCCAGCGGGGTCTGGGGCGGAGCCCCAGCGACCAGCGCATTTTTGGCTGTGTCGACCTCAAATGGAGCCATTTTAAGGCTCTTGTTTGCCAGCTATTTGTGAACGGAAAAGTTGCGAAAATTGTAAGAATAAGTCGTTTTTCAGTGTCGCAAGGCTCAAGCTACTAGAATAACAATAAAAATAAAACTGCTAGTGTAAAAGAGAAAGGTTTTTGTCTTTGCCGTTAGCTCCCCAGCGGGGTCTGGGGCGGAGCGCCAGCGACCAGCGCATTTTTGGCTGTGTCGACCTCAAATAAAGCCATTGTAAGGCTCTTGTTTGCCAGCTATTTCTGAACGGAAAAGTTGCGAAAATTGTAAGAATAAGTCGTTTTTCAGTGTCGCAAGGCTCAAGCTACTAGAATAACAATAAAAATAAAACTGCTAGCGTAAAAGAGAAAGGTTTTTGTCTTTGCCGTTAGCTCCCCAGCGGGGTCTGGGGCGGAGCCCCAGCGACCAGCGCATTTTTGGCTCTGTCGACCTCAAATGGAGCCATTTTTAGGCAGTCATGGCCGGTCATCCGTAACTGCATGTACGCCGTCCATGCGGTAGTCTATTTAAATTAGCCGTAAGCATACAACGGCTTGATTTCATTTGGGGGGGCTTCAGCTTCGTTTGGGGGGGCTTAAGCCCCCCCAAGCCCAACGCTAGTTACGTCACTGAATACGACCTTTGATGTCTGTGCAATCGAAACGGTAATAAAATGAAACTATCAGTTTCTTTCTATTATTTACGTCTTCTCACTCTTTAAGCAGATCTAGCTAATTTAGTTTGTGTAATAATTATTTGTCATTTGCAGAGAAATTGTATAATTATTAAGTTGCCGTCGCCCAGTAGGGAAGCTCACACATTATTAGCGTGGGCGAAATAATTATTTATTATACAAATTTAATCAATGAATGTGCGCAATGTTTTTAATTTTCTTATTCAAATGGATAGTCTAGTCTTTCAGTCTATGCCGCGCGATTTTGACGGCTCGCATTTCACGTGAATTTATATTATTTGCCTTCGCTCAACTGACTATAGCTATAGAACGGGACACACCAGGATGAGGTGTACATAGAGATTCGTTTCTTGCGCAATATAGCCTATATTCAGGCCTGTATATCAATGCACAAAGATTGACGAATGGAAATTGATAAAAGTTGTTTCATTGACTGATGATAGTCTGACAGCTGAATCCATAATGAATCCATAGCCTACTGAATCTAGGCATCTGACGTGAAGTAAAACATCCTGCCGAATGATCATCATCATAATTATACTGTAGTCCATGCACTGAATCATATTACCGTAGCAAATCATGTTAGCAGGTCGCTCCACGCGATCCACGTTCTTAGCTGCAGCGGTTCTCGTCACCTGTTCATTGTTCATTGTACTGTGTTCTCTTCAATGTAAAACAGGTGTACAACGACGACAACTGATCTCGCGTCGTTCAGCCGTCACGTCTACAATAATAGGCTCGGTGACATTTGCAAATTATTCTTTTGTCGTTAACACACAATCCAAACACACGCAGACATATGCATGCACACACACACACAGGCTACACACGTACATTGTATGTATGCATATTGCACACACACACACACACACACACACATACACACACGTATGTATGCACACATATCTATTACTATAAATGTTGGACCAACTTGAGTTCTCCTTCCGTTTCTTTCTTTCTTTAGCACCTGCCTTTATATGCAGAATAAAATGCCGCTCCACATGCATGTTGTAAAGTCTTGCTTGCAAGTGCTTACCTCAACTTCCTTGACGCCGTTGCAAAAGCGATTCAGTTGCTCGGATCCTGAGAGAAGGAGGAGGAAAAAGAGGAGGAAAAGGATAAGGTGCAGGCCAAGGAGGAGAAGGAGGAGGAGGAAGAGGAAGAGGAGGAGAGGGTAAAGGAGGAGACGGAGGAGAATAAGAAGAATACAGAGGAGGGTATAAAAGGATCAGCAGGAGATATAGGAGGATTAGGAGGAGGATAAGGAGGAGAAGAAGGATTAGGATGAGGATGAAGAGAAGGAGGATTACTACTAAAGTCGGTACTTATAGTCTCATTAATTATAAGACGTTCGTCTCATGAGGCGCTCATAATATTCTCAATAGAGACCAATAAACCATTGAATCTGCTGTTAAACTCTGTCTGAGTATTTCGACCATTGAACTATAAGGATCTGTCTAAGACAATTTATGTAGCGCCGTCTGCAGTGTAAGCTCTCTTTGTATTGTACTTGCAAAACAATTCTGCTCTCGACAACTACGCAAGAAGACAACACACTGCACTTGACATGTACCATGGCAGGTATACGACGCTGGAACGGGTTTCCTCTTAAATACCGTTTTCAATAATTAATAGGCTTTATTTAGGCTACAGTATATAGGCCTATAATAAAGCCACTGTACAGTGTAGTGACTGTACAGTGTACATGATTTGCACACAACACATACACACACACACACACGAGAGAGAGAGAGACAGAGACAGAGAGAAAGAGACAGACAGAGACAGACATACAGACAGAGAGAGAGACAGAGACAGAGAGACAGACAGAGAGAGAGAGAAAGAAAGAAAGAGACGGACAGACGGACAGACAGGCAGACATAGAAAAAGAAAGAGAAACAGACAGACACACAGACAAGCTGACAAGCTGATAGAGACAGAAACAGAAACAGAGACAGACAGAGACGGAGGCAGGGTTTCAAAACCCAAAACATAGATTCAGCAACAAAAAGTGCTCATCAGCGCTTTTAAGCATGACCAGGGAAAGAAATGCATTTGAATAATGATACACCTGGGAATATTGGAGCGATTTTAAGCATTGTGCGCCGAAATGGCTTAAGTGCCGGTGATTATGGAGGATGACTGTTCAGCATTGAAGTTATATATTATGAGGTAAAAACTACCGAAATAAATATAAGTAGCAGCCAAAAACATGGTCGAAACAGCTTCCAAGAAACCGAAAGACCAATGGATAAAAGGCAAAGTATTAGAATTCATGGGGAAAACATCGCCAAAGAGCTGCAGGCTTATACATGTACACTGAAGACCGGAGAAGTAAATTAACTGTCTCGCTAGAGAATTCAGAAGACTGCAACGAGAAAAAAAGCAACTAGATGGAACAACAGCGCAAAGAAACTGAAGAAGCTTTCAAGATAAATAGAATGCTATCTATAAGTGACAAATTGACAAAACTATAATAATTATTATTATAGTTTTGTCAATTTGTCACTTTGCCATAAGATAAAACAACGTAATGGACGATGATCTCAAGGCTCTATTCGAACATGTCTTTACCAGGCGTGACAATAGTAGCAACGCTTTTGATTAAAGAAACAGTGTAGCTTCTATACGAAGATCTGGTAACTCCGATATGGTCGAATAGGCCTATACTCTTCGGTTCCGCATGGCTGCGCTCTGTTGTGGGACTTCATGATAGTCATTGATAATTATTGTGGAATTCGAAGGTCATTGTAGAAAAGCGAGTTTCAATTTTCGTTTTAAATAGAATATAACTGAAACACTTTTTTCTCACCCATTAGATCTATTTTTAAACGAATTCGTTATAAATGCGCTGCATTACATTATTTAGACAATGATATTGACCAATTTGATGTCCAATGTTAGTTTCCAGCAGGACTTTCCGGGCTTTCCCGCTCTAAAAAAAACGTTGTTCTTCCGCAACGAAGGTTGAACGAATTATTTCTATTCTTACCGACATAATTTGTTGTTATTATCGGCCAATTACTGCGTCAATTTGTGAAGAGTGGGATAATAACGTGTATATCCAAATGTTCATGAAATGCGCAAAATGAGAGCACGACGCCAATGAGATGCTAATTATGTGCATGGATAACACGTGTAGACACGACTTGATAACTATAGTGACATTCACTTTAATGTCATCGTACCAATGAGATACACATGGCAATTACCCTTATAAGTCGGCATATAGGGGATTATAGGCGTATACATGGTCTTCCTCGCTGGAATTAAGCCGCATGCAGCAGTAGCGACGCAATGCTTGGCGAAATGCATCTCTCTGCAGTGCTGTAATAATATGGATGGTCTTAGAAACGTGGAGCAAACGGAAGGAATACGCCCAAGAAATTGAACGCTTTCTGTTACATCGACGATATATTTATGCTATTTAGACTGTATATATATTGTACGTATACGATACGCGGACGATATCGTACTCGTCGCTACATCAAAAGAAGCGCTCCAGCAACTAATGGACAGAGTGAATGAAACATCTAAGAAATATGGGCTGGAAATGAATAGATCTATCAAGAAAACAAAAGTCGTGGTAGTGAGCAGAAATCGAGAGAAGATAGTGATCACATGTATTGGAGGAATCTTGGAGCAAGTGGAGTCGTTCCGTTACCTAGGCGCCATAGTGGAGGAGAGTGGAGATGGAAGCAGGGAAATAAGAGCAAGACTGGGGATGGCGCGAACAGCCATGGGGTCTTTGACTGCGCTGTGGAAGGATAGAGCAAATGGAAGAGGGTTGAAGCAAAGGCTTATGGGTCATTGGTGTGGCCAGTGGCGCTGTATGGCTGTGAAACTTGGACGCTAAGGGTGGAAGACAAAAGAAGAATATCAGCATTTGAGATGACAACATAGAAAGATGCTGAGAGTCAGCTGAAGGGAGTTTAGAACAAACGAATCTATACCATGGAAGAGATACAGCCGGAACGGCGACTGCTGGAGGTGGTG